>JBBYHK010000016.1:1018404-1030412 GCA_038382065.1 Adansonia grandidieri | reverse complement strand
GATTTTAACTTTAATTATTAAAATTAAGAGTCTAATACTATGTGCCTTCATTGCTGACGTAGAAATGTCCTGGATTAATCAATGAAAGCTAAGTTTATGGAACTTTATGGATGATCAAAGTCTTAATGGCATGATATTCTGCTCTCAATCAGTTGCCAAAAAAAAAAAAAAGGGGGTCATAATAGTTCTTGCTGCTTTAGTTTCTGTTTCTCCATTATTAGATTTTAGGGCAATTTTCCATTCAAAAAACTACAATACCATGCAGTTTCAAGTTGACCTATCCATGAGTCGGTTAGATTATTGTTTAAAAATTTTTTATATTTTTTTACTTAAAATCAGATCATTATTATTAAATTATTAAAAAAATTAAAATTATTTTTATATGAATATTTATATATATTTTGTACTTAAATTTAAATAAAAAATTTAATTATTAAATAATAATTTAAGTTAATCTAGATCGAAATTAAAAAAAAAAAGTTATATCTAAAACTTGACTAGATCAAGTAACTTAACTCATAAATAGATCTAGTTTTAAGTCATAAAAACTATTTTAAGCTGCCATGTGTTTTTTCGTTTAACAAAAATGCCCCTTTGTTTAGTAAAGGCTTTGTAAAAAAGTTATAAATTTTATTTATAGAACACGTCATAAAATGTTGAAGTTATGACAACAAAAAAAGTTGTAGATATTAAAATTCATATATCTCAAATTTATTAAAATATCATCTCGGAAGATAATAATAAGAACCAAATAAATTAAGTCTTTCATTCGAAAGGTTTCAAATTTGTTTAGAGTAGGTAAGTCATTCAATCTTAGTGGAGGGGCAAGATGTGCTGTACAATACAAAGTATATACTCGAAATTATCATGAACATATTCATGAATTGAATCAATTTTTTTAATGCTTTTTACCTTAGTTTATCACAAAACTCAACCTTTTTGTAATCTTTCTTTTTTTTTTCTAAAAGAAAAAATTAGGCGTATTGGATAATCTGGATTTCGGTCCCAAGAGCTCAATAGTTTTACTTGTAAAGGTGGCCTAATAGTCTCAACTCAAGCCTCCCCAAAAAATTCTATAAATCCCCCTCCTGATTTTCTTCACTCAACTGTCTCACATTTATCTCACAGCTCAAATTTTCACACTTGCTATTCTTCATGTAATATTCTTATCCCTCTTAAATTTCCTTTTCAACATAATAGACTTATGGTTTAATAAAGCACTACAAAGAAAAAGAAGGATGTTACCATTTTCAGCTATGTTTTTATAATTGGAGGTTTCAACCAAGTGCTTAGAAGTTCACTTGCTTGTGTGCAGGAAAATGGCTCTTGCCGAGGTTTTCTTGTTGGGTTTTCTAGCAATGGTCTCAGCAGTTCATGGATATGGTGGTGGTTGGATTAATGCTCATGCCACCTTCTATGGTGGAAGTGATGCTTCAGGAACAATGGGTATGAAGCATCCTTTTTTCTGTACGATAGTAGCTAAATGGAACCCACCCATCTGACTAATTCTTTTTAAGTTTATTTTTCAGGTGGAGCTTGTGGTTATGGAAACCTGTATAGCCAGGGTTATGGAACAAATACTGCAGCTTTGAGCACAGCACTGTTCAACAATGGCTTGAGCTGTGGGTCTTGTTATGAGATTAGGTGCATGAATGATGGCAAGTGGTGCCTGCCTGGCTCCATTGTGGTCACAGCCACCAATTTTTGCCCTCCAAATAATGCTCTCCCTAACAATGCAGGAGGCTGGTGCAACCCTCCTCTGCATCACTTTGACCTTTCTCAGCCTGTCTTCCAACATATTGCTCATTATAGAGCTGGGATTGTGCCTGTTGCTTACAGAAAGTATGCAGCTTAGTAGTGTTCTGATTTTCTAATACTTTAATGTATGGTCAAATTTGACGTAATTTTGTCTCTATTTCCCTTTTCTCCCCTGTTAAATGAGCTTTCCAAAGCGGGGTTATTTAGATCTTAAGACAAACAAGCACACTTTTACCATTTCCTCAGGGTGAACATATTGTTTTTTATCTTTAACAGATACTAACGGTTATTGTTTACTAACATCACTTACCTTTGGTGGGGGCTTCTGGTTTTTTGTGTAGGGTACCATGCAGGAGAAAGGGAGGCATCAGGTTCACGATTAATGGCCATTCCTACTTCAACCTAGTCCTCATCACCAACGTTGGCGGTGCTGGTGATGTACATGCGGTGGCCATCAAGGGCTCCAGGACCGGTTGGCAGGCGATGTCTAGGAACTGGGGCCAGAACTGGCAAAGCAACAACTATCTCAACGGGCAAAGCCTCTCATTTAAGGTCACAACCAGCGATGGTCGTACTGTGGTCTCATACAATGTTGCTCCTGCTGGCTGGTCCTTCGGCCAGACCTTCTCTGGCAGCCAGTTTCACTAGCCGGTAGCCACAAATTAACAGATATTTCCTTTAATGTTTGAAGTATCTGCCAAGCATCCAAACTACTCTAAATACTATATATTTATGGGGACCCAATATTGGGCCTCTTGGGTCAAAATAGCACTTCATCGTTTTGGGTTTACATTCATTACGAGGTTGAGGGTGTTTTTTGAAGGGCACTGCTATTTTTAGGGTTATTTTTGCTTTTGTTGTTTGTAAAGCAGGAGATGGCAGAGGTGGAGTTACTACCACCCTCCACCAGTAATAGCTAGGATCCTCTTTTTTCATCCTTTTGGGATTTTGAGAAGCATTGTTTTGGCTTGTAAGTTCATTTTGATCAGCTTTTGGCTGAATATGTTCTTGGCTTTTATTTGTACGAGAGTAAATTGTAAATCTGCAATTTAAACTAGTAATGGAAAATCCATGTTCATCCTCATTTCTATTATTTCTTCAGTACTGCTTATGATAAAAGAAAAAAAAAAAAGAAAAAAACAAATAATTGTCAAAATAATTAACCCAATTACTCTTACAGTTCAAAGTGTTAATAATCCAGCATCTTATTATTCAAATTCGTGAGCAGGATATAGCTTTTGAAAACATGTAAAAAGCCACAATGCCTACGTAAAATTCAGTGTAAAACATCACAGCTTAGATAAAAATCTACATGAAATTTTGGGTGACATGTCAAAAACAGAATCAGTTAATTCCAATGTTTTTAAATCTTTGTCTCTTCTACCGTCGGGTTAAATTCTTATGCTTTCTTGTCATTTCCAGGGAAAGTGACAAGAATTAAGTTCTCACATATAAATCTATGTCCCAAGCTGCAAAGCTAGTTTCAAGCCAACTGAACAAGAGATAAAATAAAATAAAAAAAAATCCCATTCTTTATTTGTGTGATAATTAGAGTTGAAAACCTTGAAAATCCTAATTTTATATATCTACCAACGTAAATAATATGAGAACAAAATTTATAAATAATGGAACAAATTAGTACTCGTCCATTGTACTTTGTTTAGTAGTCTCTTCAGGGTTCAGAGTTGTGGGCTATGAAAAGAGAAAAATGGGTGAGATTTCATACCAGTGTTTGTTTCTTTGCCAACTTGTCCCATACCTCACGCTCTGTTTCACTGCAGATTTTGCTTCCCAGATTCAAATCTACTCAACAAGGAAAAAAAAATAAAACTTCAAATCCCATCTTCATTGTTATTTTTTTATTGTAAATTTATTGATTCATCATTAATTTTAATCAAAGAATTGCGGACGCATGTTTAGTTAAGTTGTATTCATCGTGATTACGGATATAATAAATGCTATCACAATTAATTATAATAAATATCAACCGAAAATATCAGTAACAAGAGGTTTTCAAAAAATTAAATAATGGTCATAGTGTTGCATTCCAACCGTTACTTAAAACTTTGATTTAAATCTCATCATTGAAATTATTAATCTAACTGATTGTGAGAACAATTTAGGCAATTTTATTCTATATATTTATATATCATCTTTCTTTTCAGAAACAGACCTTCGGTCACTTCAAATCAAAGACAAACTTTCTATAATTTTTTCTTTTGCAAACATTTCATGTTTTGAAATTATGGTGTAGCAATTAATGATTAGGATATTGCAAAGTGTAGTGTGCAATTTTCTCTTCATCTCAAATCACAATCTTCTCAACCCCAAAACAAGCCCAACTGATACAGTGACTTTTCCATCATTTTAATGATTCATGATGCTAAAGAACGGTTCATCTCCTTCTCTTAAAGCCCCAACTTTTGCCTTAAATCAAAATTGTTACCTGGGCCTTTGAACAAGGCTTCTGGATATCCTTTTTAATTTCATTCAAAAAGTCACTAACATATCAAAATCCAGCTGAGCTGTGGACATGTTTCTTTGGTCAAATGTCTAAATATTGTGTCACCTCCTGGTTGTTAGCATGTCAAGGTTTCAAAGAAATGGAACTTTTCAGAGCTGAGACAACGCTTTTCCCAGCACACCTTATGGATCCTGTCTGGGATTGTAAAAGATTAGAGAGGCATTAGCTATAATGATATGATTTCATGAAATAGGAAGTGAATTTAAGTGTTCTAAATTGGTGTGATCCAGCTTGGTTTGAGGGGGGGGGGAGGGGATGATGTCCCAATCTCCACAACATTCTTGAGTCCGTGCTTTATTTTTGCAATGTCACTGTAGACTTAGTGAAGAAGTACCTTGCCTTCAGGGATGCTATAATTAATACCTCCTGGTATCAACTTCGAATTTGCGTGAGATCGTGTTTTGAGTTTCTTTAACTTTTATAAAGGAGAATGCTTAATCCAACATTGCAGAGTTTCTTTTCGAAGTCTAATTATAGTCAAGAACAGTACAATTAATTAGTGAATTTTTAATAAAAAGATAGATGATCTTAACTCGCTCAATGGGATGAATGGTAACATCATTCTTCTGCAATTTCTCAGTTAGTTGCTGCAGCAAAATAACCAATACATGTATAAGAAACAATAAGACGTTTCAATTACTCAAAAGTTCACTTAGCGTGATTTATGTCAAACATAAACAATTATGAGTAGATGGGTGTGAGTGAGAAAGAAAGAGAGGGACTGTACTGGCCATTGGCACAAACCGCTCAGCACATGAGATCAGAGTGATGCATGAGCAAGTGTCAATTTGTAACCGATGTTACTCAGACTTGAGTATGAGTGTTAGACTCGAGTATATTTCTGACACAGCAATGTTCCATGTTTTTCAATTTCTTCCATTTATTTGGAGGGTCTTAGGAGGGCCCATACCGATGGTTAGATATATGTTGAACGCAAATACTTTAAGAAAAAAGAAGAGTCAAAAGCAACATAGCTTTCAGCACCTAATTTCACATTGAAAAATTGTAAGTATTCATTATGATATATAAGCGGAGATTTAAATATCACATTTGTGAATGTATCGTAGTTCAAGTCTGTATATTATTCTAGAAAAATATTTTGATAATTTCAAAATTGGGAGTTAATTACACGGAAAGGCTAAACAGTTCACCATAGCTTCTAGTTATCTTTCTTGAAATGATTTTTATTCTCCACAAACTCTCTTGGAATGAAGAAACTCAACTCAAGCTTACATTCTATATTGCTTGTTCAGCACAAACTGTGATAAAACCAATCACATATCTGCTGAACTTTAATGCCAATCTGGTTAGATCCACTATATTAAACAACTCCTTTCATTTCATCCAGTTAAATGCCATTCACAGAATTGAGAACCATGGTCCGTGGTTAATTTTACTCTCTTTGTTGCCAAAGGATGGAGAAACTAACTGTAACTTTAGTTGCTATTACTCATCTTCCATGCATCAACTAATGCAACTGTAGGCACCCATTTTCTGACATTCTCAGAACATATAGCAGAATCCATGACTTGCTGCTACTCTTACCCTAGCAACGAGAGCAGGAACGGCCTTCTAGAAGGAGAAATATGATATTAATTTCAACAACAAAAGATAGAGATTACATAATTACTGAAAAATGCAGGTGATCTGCTGAAGAATACCAAGAGAGAAAAAGTGATTTAGTTACAGATTTCATTTCAGGATATCTGAAAGTTGTACCATATCCTAGTATATCTCTTTGTTACTTTCAAGCTATATTTATTACAGTTGCACATCAAAATATATGCATGAAAACCTAGTTTACCGGTTGTGGTCGAGGCAAAAACACCCAGTTATATTGTCACAGGAGAGATTAAGGCAGTTACATGAGCTAGTAAGGGATAGCTTACACTAGGTAACTGAATAGATAACTACAATGTCCTAGTCTTCCACTACGTTGGATTTGATTCACCAACAGCTACTCCTCCACCAAGGTTGGCTAGTAAGATCATAACCTAACGGTGAAGGTGGAAAAAAAAAATCTGTAACTGCAAAGTGGTATTATATGATGTGAGCTGATCACTAGATCAATTGCTGACATAGCATAGATTATGCGACTGCTAGTATCATCTCTTCGTTCATGTGTTCTCTTGGAAGTTGAGTGATCGAGACAAGGCTGCAGGATTAGCTCGCAACATCAAGAATGAATCTAGTCTGTGATTTATGTCATCGCTGCTTTTTGATTGAAAGCCATCAAACAGACCTCCGGAATTAACAGAATTGGTCTTGTTGCTTTTAATCAGAAGTGTTGCCAATATAGAGCTGTTTAGAGTCTCACCAGGATCATCTATCCTCAAAGTTTTTGAATTCAAAGCTCTTCCTAATTCCGACTTGTTGCTCTCTCCTGAAGGCTTTTCTTTCTCCGAGTTGGCTGGACTAAGATTGACAATGTTTTCATCCCTTGAATGCTTACCCAGAGCTGGAGCAGTTGGACTAAAGCTTGGTGAGAAGGCCACTGGAACATCTCCAGGGCTTACACTGTAATTCCAATATGTTGGTGCTGGATGGAAGGATACTGTAAAGCCTGGCGGGGAGAGAGTAGTTGGAGGTGGAAGCATTGCAGTACTCGACTGGATTGAGTCCCGTGGATAAGGCCAAGAAAGCCCTGTGAAAAGTGGTATTTTAGAAGGGAAGCATTGATAATTCTTACCCTGCGATTGATTTAAACTAGCATTGCCTTCCTTCTCCAAGGAATGAGAAGCTGTAATCAAAGATTCACCGGAGTGATTGTCTTCAACCACAATTCTTTGCTTAGGCTTTTGAAACCCATTCTGAACATTAATCTGTGTTTTTTCTGAAATATTGAAGACTGAAGGTACAGGTATAGAACCGGAGCCAAAAGTGAGGACACGGCTGTTATTGTTTTCACAAGAGGAGTTTCGGTGTATTCCAATTGCAGCGGTACTTGCTTGAGCTACCCGGATAGCTTCGGAAATCAAAATCTGATGGTAATGCAGAGCAGAAGAGCTCTTGGATTTGCGACGACCGGAACCGACTGGTAGGTTCCTCATGTTTCCCCCAGCAGTCCAGTATCTTTGACAGTTTTTGCAGAGATGACGCGGCTGATTCACATTGTAATTGTTATAGTAGCAGAACTTGGTTTCCTTGCTATGACACCGTGGACATGGAAGTATCTTATCAGGCTTCTTCAAAGTAATCTTTTCCCATGAGGAAGTTGTCTCACTTTTTTCTTCGTCCTTAGAGCTTTCAAGCGACGAAGTTTTCCTTTCAGCTGAAGTTGTATCTTTTAAATCTTCTCTCATATCATGTGATGTACTGTCTTCATGTTTATCCTTATCCTTGAGGAATTCTTTCTCTATTGTTTCCTAAAATCATGAATTTCAAAGAGAAATTATTGATTATACACACAAGTAAACAGATACTAGGCAATGAATGGGTAATTTGAGCTTCTCTAATGTCATTCAAGCACAAATCTCTGTTACACTGACTCGCTTTCATCTATATTAGTTGAATCCGGATGACTGCCGAATATGGATGCATGTCTACTAAATAAGTGTATAAAAGTCGTAGATGGCGGATCATTGAAACTGAACCCTCAAGACATATCGATCTCCAGCAGCAAAACTGAGCAAGCACATTCAATAGGGGTCGAAAAAGATTAAAAAAAAGAAAGAGAAAAAACTAGACTTCGGCTGGGCTACTTACTCCGAGTTTAATAAAACATAAATAATGTTGCTCGTGTAAAAAAGTTCGGACATTAACCTGAAATGATTGTTTGAAACCGCAAGAAAATATTCGTAACATTTCTCACAGACAAATCTAAACAATCAGCTCAAGCAAATAGAGGAAAATACGAAGAAGAAGAAGAAGAAGAAGAAGAATAACAAATTCCTTTTAAAAGTTTACAAAATTCAGTAGCTGAAAACCCATAGGCCTTTAAACTATCAGATGAATATTTTATCAGCAAAACCCCTTTGACTTGAAATTTGCAAAGCCTAATATAGATTCAAAGGGGTCAGAGAGATGAATCAATCAAGTAATCAGCCCATTAACAATTATGACTTTGTAGACTGAGGGTTGTTCTTTGAATTGCCAAAATCCTAAGCCATCAAGAATTGCAGAAATATATATATATAGATCAGAGTCAAGGACTTTCTCGAGTCCTGAATAAAATCCTTGAAAAATATTAAAGCCAACACATCAATGATTTTCCAGACTGTGAAAAATAGTTTGTAGGTTGTAATTAAGAACTAGCAAAATAGAAAAAAAATAAAAAATCCAACCGAGTCAAACATATATACCTGCTCCTTCCAGGGAGCCTGAGCGTGATACTCATCATTAGAATTCACTCCATCAAAAGAATTAGATGAAGAAAGAAGATGTCTATCACAACAATCCTCAGTAGCATGATCGGTCAAAGCTTCCTCCTCCTGGTTCAATGTCAGCAATGGAATCGTCTTCCCAAACAGCTTAAGAGAAGAAGATTCACTAAATTTAAACATGGTTAATTGTAACTTTGTAATAATACAGCAGCCTGTCTGTTTTTCAGAAGATCATAACTACTACTAGTTTTACTAATGATCTCTCCCCTGTTTGATTGTCTGAATGAGAATCTCTCGGATTTGTATTGGTGAATTTAATCGACAGGGAGGGAACTGGAAGAGGTCAATGGCTTTGGGGTTAGTTTAAACAAAGGTCGGCAATGCCACATAAGCACATTCTGAGCCACAATTTTTGTGGACTTTGAGATCTTTTCTCGCTGTTTGATTCCTCCACATTGCTGAAAAAGATAGTGCTCCGTTGCCCCTCCTTTTGACCTTTTTCCCTGCCACGTCAGATGCCCTAAGTTTCTTCCCTTCTGAGAACTTGACTTTTATGCAATGCTACCCATATTCCTTTTTTATCCTTTTATGATATCGTTATTTATTGTTAATGTTATTCGTATTGGAGCGAGCGAAGAACGCGAGCATGTATTTTATAAAATATATTTAATATTTTAATATTTTTTATGAATTAAAAAAATTATATTTTATATTTATTTTTAAGCAAAAGGTAAATACAAATATCATGTTTTATATTTATGTTGCTATTTTCCATAAAACTAAAACATTTTTTCCTTTGTAAGTCATTAAGAGCAAAAAACTTTTCATCAATTTAAACTTTGAAAAATGATCTCAAGCATAACCAATAATATTTTTAAAAAAATTTTATGAAATTAGGGAATTGTCATGTACTTATACATTTAGATAATTAATAAATTAATATGATAAATAAAAATTCTTGACAATATTCTAACTCAAAGTCTATAAACTCCACAAATAATATAAAAACATAATATTTTAACTTTTAAAAAGGTTCATGAGAATCAATGAAAATTATGATTTTATCTCTCTCTCTCTCTCTCTCTCTCTATCTATCTATCTATCTATATATATATATATATATTTATATATGTTACTATAATATATAAATTTGTTTAAACTTTCTGTGTAGTATTTACTTGTTTTAACCAAATTTGAATTATACCTTCTTCTATTTATTAATTTATAAAATTTTGAAGTTTTAAAAGTCAAAAAAGAAAAACCAACAGTTAAACATATATAACGACTACTAGATAGAGCTTTAAATAAGTGCCAAGTGCTTTAATTGTTCAAACTCTTTGTCTTGAATGTATACCTAACAAAATTTAAGATGTGCATTTGAAATAACATGTAAAATTTGGATAAACCACAGTAACTTGCCAAACTTCTTACGTACTGGTGAAGTACTGATGTATTACACTAGTACTTTGCAGCTTTTTTTTAGCTTTATTAATTAGTCCGAATTAATTGCTCGATTAATAGATCTCTATAAACTTTGATTAATTATTTTTAAAAAAATAGCTTTTCATTTAATGAATTACTTTCACAAAACTCAATAAAAGACAATGTATCAATCATTTTTTTTTTAATTATATCACTTTCTTGGGCATTAGTTAACATTTTCTTTTTTTTTTTATACCTATTAAAACGTAAGTATTAGAGAAAAAAATTCACTTTAATCATTTCCTTTTATTTTTTCTTTTATTCCAAATCATCAAACATAAAACGTATTTTTGTATTAGAATAGAACGTAATAACATATTATAAAAAAAATGTTACATTATCATATAGATATTATTTTTATTTATCATATGAATTTAATAATTTGTTTAAGTAATATTTTGACGAGATATGTAATAACCCTTAATTTTATCGACAAAATTTTAAATTTTATTGATAAAGTACTAAATTAGTTTCGCAAACTTTGTTTTACCATTACATGTTGCAAATTTAACTTGTTTAGGATACTTGAAGATTTTCCTTTTCATTATTATTATTACTTTTATTATTTTTTTGATTCAAAGCCAAGATGCAACAAAACCACGCGTATGAATTTAAATAGTTTGCTTCAAATTAATTATTATATATTGTAAGAATAGTTTGCAAACAGTATTTTAACCTTCACTTAAAAGATATTATATTAATTTATTTTAAATAGGGTGCCTTCAACATTGAAAATTATCTACCTAGTTAGGTCATGGTACCAACCAACACAAAGTTAGCATGGACCCTTAGCATTAATATTAAAAAAACATTATGTGTTTACGTCTTATTGAATTCATAAATTTTTAAACTCTATTCAATATGCATGTTAAATAAGTATTGTAGTTGACTTAAAGAAGCCGCTTGCTAAAAATATCTATGTTAAGTGAAAGTCAATGTTTTTCATTTTTCAAGTATCGTACTAAAATAAATGATAAAAATGTAAGAAAATCTTAAATTAAAAATGTTAGGTAAGTTAATTGAGTACTAACTCCAATAATATGCAAATTTATAAATTTTTTTAGATAAATTAATTAGATAAACATAAAGGACTATGGTTAAATTAAAAATTAAAAGAAAAGGAAATGTTAGGTTTAACAACTTGACTTGATAAAAATGATAGAGAAAGACATTACCTTTACTAGTGTAGTGGAGGAAATGGTGGAATTGATGAGGTGTTGGTCACTTTGCAATTACTTTTCTTCCCATCCCATCAATCTTTTCTTCCAATATTTTCTTATTGGAATATCTTAGGCTATATGCCCAATATGAAACTTATCTCTAAAATTTAGTTGCATTAAGTTTGTGTGGAGAAAGGTACAATAAATAAATTTTGACATTAAAAAATTGCCCCCCCCCCCTTCCCCTCATAAAGTAAACTTTGGACGTCAAATTGATGTCAAAGCAAAACAAACATTGATATATGTTATATGCTCATTCCATTTATTGGAAGATGCTTTAGAAGTTTCTTATATATCCATCATGTTAACTAGAGAACTTCTTTATGTGAGGGGCCAAAAGCCAAATTTGATATTTATGATCTTTTTGCGGTGGTGATGGATACATAATTTTAACTTGTTAATTGTTGTCTTTTATATTATTAGGATTATGTATTTAATAATATTTGTATTTGATACAATTATTTGAATATGAATATAAGATATTATCTTTCAAAAATATATAAAAAAATTAAAAAAAATTGAATATATATCCAACATTCACTCCAAATTCTATAATCATAAATTGACTTACCCTTTAACCTTGAATCATTGATGCCCCGGTGATCCGGAATTCTTATTTTGTTTATTTATTTGTTCATCTCTGGAGTCTGCATAAACTTCATGGCCAGGTCCAACTTACAGAATATAAAAATGTAGTACACT
>JBBYHK010000016.1:980100-1018304 GCA_038382065.1 Adansonia grandidieri | reverse complement strand
TGGATTAGCTGATAATAAAAGTGAAGATATTGATGCTGTATATATCGCTGAGAATGATATCTCGAAGTTTGAAAAAGTTCTGTACTCCTCTGCCATGAAGCATTGAACACTTGCAGATTAACTGACCTTATAAAAGCTAATATATATGCTTAGTTAGATTATTAGACTTAATTGGTAAAATAACCAACGAACAATAAAAACCCGAGATTTGTTAAGTTGATTCATTCGGCCATTCAGTTAAGATTTGATAATTCGTATTCAATAACTTTAAAATTTGAATATTCATATTTGTCTTTACTAGTATATTAGACTGCAACTTCCTTTAGAAGAAAATGCTAATGAAAGATGGATAAGATTCCTTCATGATCATCTGCTAAAGAAGCCCTCACTCGATCTATTAAAACTACTGTTGGTCTTGGGGAATGCCGTTTAGGACCTAAAGACAGCTTTCGTTTCTGAGTGCTTATCTTGGACTCAGTTATATCGTTCTTTTATTGAAATTTAGAAGGTTTTCCTTGTATGTACTGCGTCCAACTTTGAGTTAAAAGTTGAGGTTTTATCCTATAGAAAGCCTAGTCCCTGAAATTCAAAACTAAAAATATATTCACCACCATTTCTTAAGGATGATTATATTAAACAGATTATATTAAATTTCGGATTTAAACATCTTTCTTTAACTTGCCACTGTTCATGAGCAAATTGATTCGACATAGAAATTGATTAATTAATGAATATAGCCAAGGCCAAGTGTATCTCAAGACTTTAAAATTAGTTGTGTAAGGAGTGCCTTGTAAGTGACAGCATCAAACTTAACCATAAAACTTTCTTGCTTTAATTACTATAAACTGAGTTTTCCCATGTCTTAAGTGTGTCTAATATCCACAAGTAGGGTTAAAATTTGATATTACATATGCTTTTAGTGTATTTTATTAATATATTGTTTTTTAAAGAATTCTTATTTTTTTAATTCATCCCATGCTTTGTCACATATAATTTTCGGTCCAATGAAATTATTAGAATAAAAACAAAGGAGTTAAGGTCCAATAATCATAAATAGGTTAATCAATTTGTGAGATAAAGAAAAGAAGAGGAAGAGAGGATAATGAAAGGCAATTAAATTTATATATATATATATATATATATTTGTAATTTTTTGTTAATTTACAGTTAGAAACGACAAAAGCGCGAGCTGTCCAAACCGGCAAAAACATATTTGTAATGTCGGTCCGAACCTTTGATGTTCCCCTGCGGTTTTGGAACACTTAAAAAGGCTGTTGAAAGTTGAATGAAGCAGTCTCCATCCCCGAACTTATCCCAATTCTAAAAGAAAACCCTAAAAATTCTGATTTTTTTTCTCAAATCATATCTCTTTTTTTTCTTCAATTTCGATTGAGATTACATTTCTAAAAAAAAGAAAAAAAATTTTTGAGTGGTGTTAACAATCACATTCTCCTTCCCCAACTACATTTGTTGATCTTTTGATGCGATGATCGCATGGCCGAAATCGGTTCGAATTCAAAAACTCTCGTTAAACCAAGCCAACCTTATCTTTGTCGCAATTTCAGTCGCCCTATCTCTAGCTTTCTTAAATGTTTATTTATGTTTTTCTTTTCTCCTCTAAATATTCCACAATCCACGGAATTATAATCGATGGCGGAAGCACAGGGACAAGAATTCACGTGCTTGGCTATAGAATCGCTGGATGCACAAGCGCCCCCCCTTTTTTAAAAAAATTTTAAACAAGGTTTGGAGAGCTTACGGGTGAATCTGGGATTGTTGGCGTACTCCGAGGATCCGAAAGTAGCTGCAGATTCGTTGAGAAAGCTTT
This sequence comes from Adansonia grandidieri, assembly GCA_038382065.1. NCBI lineage: Eukaryota > Viridiplantae > Streptophyta > Magnoliopsida > Malvales > Malvaceae > Adansonia > Adansonia grandidieri. Next base: position 1,016,476 of record JBBYHK010000016.1, on the reverse strand, counting down.
TGGAGTTTTCGAGAAGGTAAGTTCCAAGAAAACTGTGGGCAGAGACTCAGATTAGGGTAATAGGGACGGCGGGGTTGAGATTGTTGGATATTGATGTGCAGGAGAGGATTTTGGAGGAGTGCAGGAAGGTGCTTAGGGTGTCCGGGGACGACTGGGCTTCGGTTATTACAGGTAGTACAATGTGGGTTGCTTTAAGTGAGTTTTGTGAGACAATGTGGGAATATTTTCATGTGTTCCGAATGGGACAGGTGAGGAATAGAAAAGTTATAAGATGTCTAAGTTTATCGTTTGTGGTAGAAATTCTTTGAATGACAAAATTTGAAGTTAATAACACCCTATTGATAGGCCTAAAAGTGCTAATTGGATGCAAGTATAATTGCTCATATAAATGAGCAATTGGATAAAGCTTCGACATTATGTTTTGAGTACTTGACTTCTTCCAGGCCTGTATGATGGAAGTGACCTGGACATTTTGAGTGCTTGAGTAGTGTTGTCAAGGCATGCGCCTCGGCACACTTGCGCCTTGCTCCTTAGCATTTGAAAACAAAAGTGCCTCAGCGAGGAGCATTTGATCAGGCACACGCCTAGTGCACCTAGACGGGCTTTTTTCTAAGGCGATAGGCATAAGAAAAAAAAGCCCTCTTGATTGAAGTTATCTTTAATTTGAACTTTTTTAATCAGATGTACCTTTACCGGTAAGAAAGGAGATAGTATCAAACTCTCTACTTTTTGATATTTGAGTATTCAACAATGGGACATGAGACCTTAAGGAAATCATGCATATTGGCCAACAAACAAAAACTTGCAAGTTTTGGAGATAACTTGGACCATCTTTAGAGTTTATTATCATAATTATATGCCTTGAGCTTATTTTGTATATATGTGTGTGTGTAAACATACAGATACATACACAAACAAACTCACGTATATATATATATATATATATATATTTTGCGCCTTACTTCACTTAGGTGAGTGCTTTTTTTGCGCCTTGTGCCTGAGGCAATATAAGGGCCCTAGCACCTAGAGTTCGCCTTGTGCCTTTGACAACACTGTGCTTGACCATGTTTTGCATGAATTTGATAAACCAATGCGGGAAAACTTTGATGTTGTTTTCAAAGCTAAATTGGAGAATAGTAGGAGTGGTTAATCTACATTTTAGGATAATGGTTTATATTGATTCTAATATAAGACAGTGGTTGTCGGTCTTGGTCCATTTTGGCTGAAGTCATATATCAGAGGGAGAAGAAACAAAAAAAGATAATGATAGCTTCTTAGGATATTCTAGATGTTGGCTTTCCTTCCTTTTCTGGTGGCTATATTAGCATATAATTTGTTACATATCCATTGATTAAAAAGGATCGGTTCTTGTAGTCAATACTGGAAATTTTATGGTCCTTATGTATTTTAAATTCTAATCTCTGATCCACTTTTTTTGAATCTAAGTTTTGGATGCTATGACTGTGTTAGGCTCTGATGAGTGGATGTATGCTTGGATTGTTGCAAACCATGCACTTTTGATAGAATTAAATTGGATTCGGCCACACTAGAATTTCCAAGTCATTCAACCTTCTAATTAGTGACACCATGTGCTGATTTCCTTGAAGCTATTCCTTGTGTTTTGAGAATAGGTATCTCAAATTAGTTCATAATCCTCTGGAAAACTTTATTTATCGAGCTTATAAATTATGAAGCAGCTGGTGAGTGTGAGACATGGACTACGTTTTGTTAGTTGTCCAGAAAGACTACAAATTGTTATTTCAAGAAACAAGAAATTAACATGCAATTTTTTTTTTTTTTGGTTGGGAAGATATCACTGCTACCTAAAGCAACAAAACTATCTGCCTTGTCAAAAGAGGGAAAAAAGGGTTAAAAGAAACAAGAAGCTATAACTTTCTCAACTAACTGCAAATGCATTATGGCATATTTGTCCTTGGCTTGGTGCTCTTGATATGTATTAGTTGAAAGGCACATATAAGATCACCACTAACTTGGCTACTAGACTTATATTTCAGGTAACCTTTTTCTCATGTGAGCCTATGCCTTCTGAGTTCTGAGTTTCACGCTCCGTCAAGTTTGGAAATTTCACTTATGACCTCTATAGCCACAGCTTTCTTCATTTGGCCAGGCAACCTTTGGCATGTAATAGCTGTTCTTCTACTTTTTGCTGGTTATGTTTGCTATGCTATCTGTTCTAAACGTAGCCATCTTATTCCACAAAATTATATATATATTTTTAAATTTATAAATTCTTGTCCCTATTGAGATGCTTTGGCATGTTTTTAATAGTTAAAATTAAATGGACCGATAAGATTTATTGTTCATAAATTCTGGAAGTAGATATGACTGATTGACCGTCCTTCTGCCAAGTGTTTTTCTTTATTCCTCTAAAAATAATAATGATAATTGCAGATTTAACTTCCAATTAATTTTACTGTTGTTTCAATATGGTTTTGCATTGTGATTTTGGAAGTATGTCCTTAAAGATTGTGTCAGTTTGATCTAGGAGCTTCATAACTTTTGTCATTTTTTCAGAATGTCGCACATGAATCATTGTGGGAATCACTTATTAAGGGAGATTTCAGTCCAGATATTTTTCAATAGCTTTGATTTCTGCCAAAGTTTTGCAGGCTTCAAAGTACTTGAATAAGCATTAAAAGTAATTTATCTTGCCTTGAACTCAAAGTAGGAATTTTAGTCATGCTGAGTTTTACTTTAATCATCTCTGTGGGTTCTGCAATTTTAAACTTGAGTAAGAGATCTAAATTTGAGTGTGAGAACTGTTTGTATATTTACGCTTTTGACTATTTAGGTTGGTTTGAATGTTTCACTCTAAAAGTTGTTTTCATTTTACCTTTGGTCATTTATGGCTATTTAAAATGGCTCATTAATGAAAAGGTTGTTAGAAACAAAGTTTTTTTTGCTGGATATTTTCATAGGATCTTTGTAACCTTTGATAGAGATGGAGTGGAGTTACTATCAAAGTTATTATGCTTATATTGTTCATTACGTTATTCTTATCTGAATGCAGTTGCTGAATAAGGAAATGTATATAGATCCTTGTAAACCTTAAGGGTACTTGCCTGGGTCATTGAAGCTTTCACTCGGTTCTATGGCTGAAAAAGGTAGATATATTTCTGAACTTCAAGCTAGGGATAACTTCTCGGAGTGCAGATCCACTGCACTATGACTGTTACAAAAAGGAAAAGGTTGCACACTCTCTTAGAACCACCACTTTTATTGCATTAACTTGTGCCACAGGAAAATAATCACTATATGTTGTGAGATGCAGAGAAATGTTCCTACAATCGCTGTATGTTGATCAGTTTTCACGCCCAAGCTTTGAGGGAAATTTTTGGCGACAGAAAATTTCTTTTATACCTCAAAAGGTATAACTATTATCTGCATTTTTTGCTTACTGGCATATGCTCGCTTAATTTTCCCTCCCCTTTTTATACGCCTCATAAGGATCTTTTATAAGACATAAGCACATCCTAAACCCATGTAATGTTGCTTGGATGCACTGATTTTCTGTTTTTTAAATGTCTCCTTCTGGATTAGTTCTCTAAGTTGCACCAAAGGTCCTTTCTTTCTGATTTAGTGATGGCAGGGCAACATTTCTGTGGAGAGGATTGGTCAAAATTGAATAAGAAGCATTAATCACTCGGTGAGGAAGATCTGTTGCTCTATTGTTTGTCTTCAGCATATATTTTTGGCCTTCATGATAGCCTTGAAATTGCTTTAGATGATGAAAGGTATGCTTCCTGTTTTACTACGAGATTTAGGGAAATGTGGCTTGCGACTTGCCTCCATATGAAAATATTGGCAGTTGGCCAATAGGTTTATTCATGCTCTGAACTGAAATTTGGATAATGGGAATTCAATCCTAAACAGGATCAGTTTCACTAATCAGGTGAAAAATATACCCCTAGATTGGGCCTTGGGAACTTTCATATTGCAAAGCACAACCAACTCAGATGTGAAGCAACCTGACTGGATAATCACCATCATCGGTGATGATTCACCCACATGGCTTTTGATCGTTGTTTTCTGCAATATTGATGCTCATAGCATGGTCTATATCAAAACAGAGAAAACCCCAGTTAAGGACGGTGTATGATCTAGACAAAGGACAATATATGGTTACTCATATCGTTAGAAGTTGATGTAGCATTGCCCACCCAGATCGAATCATCCTTAGGATTTTGCAGTCAAGAAGGGAAATATTATTTTTATGCTTCCTTGGTTTACTCCTCCTTAAGGCCACGATGTTGGTGGGGGAAACATAAGATTATATGTATATCATTGAGTTTCAACGTGGGATTTAGTGTAACCTTCTTGTGGGGAACTACGATAGAAGATCAGATTCCCATTTTTGTATTTTACGAGGAACCAAACTGAAAGTAGTGAAAGGCGATTCCCGTTTAGTAGTGGTTGTTCTTCAGCTTAGCATATATTCTCACATGCCTTCGGCTTGATCATGATCTATGGGAACAATCTTAAAAGCAAAGGCACTTAAGCATCTGAACTGCCTTTAACATATGTTTTTGGTGACGTTCCGTTTTGATTTTTCCTTTTCGGATTTGTTTCTTGCCAAGTAAAGTTATTCAAGTCGATAATGAAACTCAATTGATATACATACTTATATACATGGATACAAAGATTTAAGTACATAAATGAAAAGAAATCCCCAAAACGTAAAAAAAAAAAAAAAAACACGGAATAGTTTCAAAGATTGGGAAATGATCTATGTCAAATTGAAAACTCAGTCACTTTCATCATCGTTGACTTGCTTTGCTGCACTTCTCTAGTTGTCTTTTTTTTTTTGGTTGTTTCATGGTGGCTTGGTCAGGCTGACTGTGTGTGGACTCGTTGCAGAGAGACCGTCAAGGGAGATGAAGGCTGATCAACCAAATGGTCCCCTTAGCTCTTTGCACTTTGCCCTTTGGTTTAAATGAAAGTTGAGTGAATTGTGCACTTTTTTTTTTAATTAACTCTCTCCATGAATTAATATAGAGTTTAATTTATTATCGAATCAAAATTATTTTTGGCCATTATGGAATCAAATATTCACGTACTTTAAAATTAAATATTTATCACAGTTTTGAAGGATGAAAAGTAGAGACACAGCACATTAATTAAAAAGTTAAAGCTAGATAGATTAGGTCGAATTTGAACCATGAACAATCACCATTCACTTTCATCTCATATGGTACCATCAAATCCCATCACAAAAACTTAAGATAAAGTGCAAGAATTTATGCTTTAGAGTGTTCCACTTGCATGTGATATTTGCACAACAACAATGGCAAGTAAAAGAAAAAATATAAGGGAAAGATAGTTCCCCACATGAATAAACTAGAAAATTTTAACAGGTCAAGGGACTAGACAGAAGTTCTTATTTTTGAAGTAGATGATGATCAAGAATTGGCTGCCAAAGGAAGAAAGCTTGGAATTCTAAAGTGAGGAAGATCTTAGAAATGGAGATAAAGCAAGTGTTTTTTTCTTTATTCTGCAATCTGCAAACATAATTTCCCCTTCCAATTTTGATTCTTTTTAGCTTTGCTACAGTAGCAATCTAGCAGTTGTAGGTGGTCCAGTGGCTGCTGTCTGACCAGTCAATCACTGCCATTAAAGAAAACAAAAACTCCCTTTTCTTAATAATAAAGTAATGGCACTATACTTTAATACCCTTGCTTAATTAATAGTAGTAATTTTCACATTTTCTATGAAACAGTGATCAGATATTTTTTGTTGTTAATTTTTTGTAAGATATATGTCAAAGAAATGGCTGCTTGTCCAACAGAACAGATTGGTCTAGTTTTGCAGGCAAAAGCGGTGAACAAATGAAAAAAGATACTCGGCTTCTCAAGAGTACTATTCCAAGTTCCAAGTTCCAACCCCTTTATTCATCCATGATGGATTCTTCCAATAACAGCCTTAATTTACTTAGATTGCAGACTTAATGATTTGGGTGAATCTACAATTCCCTCCAGTAGTGTTGGGTCCCTCCTGCTTGCTTTAATGCTTTAAAGTTGTTTCCAAAATCCAATAACAGATAAATAACAAGCTTATATCTACAGGATGAAACATCAAAATAGAAAGATTACTGATTACAATCTCACACCAACTTATTCTCTCATTATATTAAACAAAACAAAGATATCTCAGTTATTCTTGCTTGTTTGAGTTCGGTGTAGACCAAAAAAAATGGTTTACATGGCTGAGAGATTGCTTATATTTCTTATCATTTTTGGGCTATTAGCAATTCACCCAGATAAAGTTTGTGGGTTTAGAAGCATGGACCTGGTCTTCAGACATAGTCAAGAAGGAGATGGAGTAGTTACCTGGAGGAATCAACGTATCCTTGAGGCTGCTGTTGACATGAAGGGAATGAACACAAAGAAAATATCACCAGCACCTGTGAGCAACGCATTTGATCCGAATCAATCAAACAAAAGAAGAGTTCGAAGAGGATCAGATCCTATCCACAACAGGTCTTGATGACAAAAATTGACTTAATTTTCTTCAACAAGGAAGAGTAATAAGTAACATATAGTAAGTTTCGATGCTATTAGAACTCGGATGTGAGTGTTAAATATTAGTGTTTTCAATTTTTTTCAAGTTTTTTCATATATTTGGAAAGTCTGTAAGGAGTTGTTTGATACAGGTATCAAGAGTAAGTTTTAGCGTATTGAAAAAGAAAGAAACAACTTCAGGTAGCACAGTGCAGAAAAAACTAGGTGGTGGTAAAACTGTATCTTCCGTTATCTCAAGAAATTTCTTATCGAGAGGTTGTTTTATGGTTTTTTGTTTTCCTCTTTGTTTCCGATGGCCTTTTTGGCTTATTGTTATAAAAAGATGTAGCGTATAGTGAAGTTATAGAGGAAGGCTGGTCCTTGAAGACTAATTAATAGTGAGCCTGCCGCTGCCAGCATCAACTTCGTATTATAAGCTGACATCCGGATAGCTACGAATAGGATGAAAGCTCTTTTTCTTCGTTTCTTTTTCTTTCATCTTCTCTTTCAGGAGAAAATAGAAAATTATACTCCAGTCCTGTTTGCATCAGTACTAAGTTTCTAGGAGAACATATAAATATGTAGAGTCAAATTGTTTTGTATCGTTCCAGCTCTGCCAAATGTTTGGTCTAAGACTCTATTGTAAAGTGCTCATTTCCATACAAAACACTTTGCTTGTAAGTGTTTTTTTTTTTTTTTTTTTGGTGATATACATATTTGGGTCGTAGAAATATTCAATCCCATTGAACAGAGTGTTGATTTAGCAATTTTTCATTGAGAAAAATGTTTTCTATTTCGATTTAAACTCTATACATCATGTTGTGTAATCAGTTTGGAAGTTTAAAACATTATTGCAAAATTGATTTCATCAATGTTTTACTTTTAATACATTATTACACATCGTAGTGGAGGTTATTGAAACATGGTTTTGATTTGTTCTCGCTTGATTTTGATGGCTCTTATTTTTAAATTTAAATTGAAAAACAAAGAAGAAAAAAATACTCAAGAGTGGAAAATTTTTGTTTTCAAACTGTAGAATTGTGTGTGTAGTTGCTACCGAGTTCGGCTTAGACACGTTTTCCCTTCTTTAAAATTCATAAAAACTACCATTTAGAATCAAGACATTTGTATAAGAAGTTGCTGAAATCCTTTTTGGTAAGATTTGGCTTTAGATAAACGTAAATTAAATAAAGTGTTTGTAAGTTACTCAAATTTAATTTGAAAAGAATTAAATTTAATTTGATCATTATTAAGATGAGTTTCAAATCAAATTATTGAACAAGCTGAATGCAAATACTTTCATATTTAACTCTAGTAATTTATAAGCTTAATCGAATTTTTAGTATATTTTTAATTATTTTTAATTAATATAAAAAATTTCAATTGAAACTCAAGATCGACCATAATTCATAAATAATTAAATTTAAAATTGAGAATGAAAATTAAGTTATTTTTAATATATAAATGATCTTAATCGAATGTACTCAAGTAATTCGATTTTTATCTTTAATCAAGCTTAAACTTTAAAACTAAAACTTAACTAAGCTCGAACCGAATTTTAAATCTAGCTAAACTTGAGTTTCTTGCTAGTTGAACTTGACTTGGCTCGAACTGGCCCCCTAGTTTTTGAATGCCAAAAATACTACCTCTCAAAAAGATGCAAAAGCTAAATCGAAACAAATTCGTTTTAATTAAAACTCAAACCAGGGTTAGTTATACCTTTGCAATTGCAGCCACTTAAATAGCATCAAAGGAAAGGAATGGTTGAAAAGAAATAAGAGATAAAGCTAAGATGGAAACCGGAGAAACTTATAAATGAACATTTGAAAGTCCAATTGTATGATCATCTTTTATGGCCGCTTCTTCTTCTTCTGGTTCACCACTACAAAATTTACAAGCAGCACTAGGAGGAGATAAATGCAGGCAGTGATCTATTCTTTGTTCCAACCAGGCTAATCTCCTTTCCATACTCAGTACCCCCACATGCATAATCCGCATGTCCACCTCCACAACCCTTGCACAACAACGAAGTAGGATGTAGTAATCAGCGTGAGCAACATACCTAAGGGTGCCTTCGTCTTTCTTCCTTGCATAGTGAAGGTAATCTAATCTCTTCAGCCTCACCCTTGGAGGGATATAACAGAACCTGTTCTCCTCCATGGTTTTTTTCATCAGCCTAATTGCTCTATGCTTGTTGCTCTCTGCTGACACTTTGTCACCGCCTTCTGAATTTTCATGTTCCCCTGAAGTCATAGAAGAATGGTCAACATTGGGATCTCTCTGTGAAAAAAAATCTTCGTGAGAAGCCCTTCCGTCATGGGAGGGACTAGTATGATATTCATTATCTTCGAACATTTTGTTCACTTTATACATGATGCGATTGGCACTGCTATGTCGCTCTCCCGAATCTTCTGCTGGTTCAGAACCCTGCAAACAACAGAGGCAATGATAAGTGAAATATAGAAATATTATTTGTTACTTGGTATTTTTTTGATGAGCACACAAAATTTATGGTACATTCATCAGGACCAGCCAAGGATATGACCGATAGTTCTTCCACATGTGACAGGAAGTCTGAAAAATTATTAGAACCATTTAAAAAATAAAGGCCCCGAAAATGAGATGATATTGATAAAAGATTTTGCTATCATAAACAAGGACAAAATCCAGTGTCCTCAGCCAAAAGATGATAAGTGTTCCCATTAAAAACTCTACCAATGATTTGAAGGGAAGTTCACCGGCTCTAAAGAGATCCCTAATTCATATTTCTAAATCCTTGCTTATATTTTGCTTAAAAATTGCATAATACCAGAAATCAGACTTAAACCTTTGTTTCAAAGAGCGGAAAACTCATCTAACAATATTTTCAGTCTAGTACTTTCAATTTGCAACATAACATATAATACATGCAAATAAATTTCAAACAAAGCAAAACAAAACAAAAGAATTCCAATTTAAAAGTCAAGGTCAAAAACCAGCTAAAAAAAGAATTCCAAATAAAAGGCAGGTTAGACCATATTATGCACAATAAATCCATCTGCATTAACTTAAAGAAATCTGATAAAATTAAACCATAGCTTATAAGTTACCTTTTCTTTCTGATAATAATCCCAAAGTTTGTCTACTAAACTTTTCTCCTCACGATAAAAGTTCACAGCCGGCTCTGATCCTGCGAAGATCACATCCTGACAGTATTGTAGATATGATGGCATGCTCTTAGAAAGACTTCCCATATGTTTAACACCACCATGTGCATTATTAATCTCATTGTATCTTGCTTCAAGGTTGCACAAAAGCTCCGCATCATCAAACTTGGATTCAGGATTATGTAATGAGTTTCTAGCAGAACTAGTATCGATATCATCCACACAATGAGGAGAACTAAAACCATTTTCAGCATTGTTCCTCCCTTTGGGACGACTTGCGGGATCCTTACTCTTGGCTTCATTAGATGTACTAGTAAGATTATGACTAGACGAACTTTTTTCCCACACTCCAAGTCCATTTATATTATATAGAATTCGTATTGCTACAACCAGTATTGACATCAGATGGACACGAGTAGGAAGTCCATTATTATTTGCTGACAACCGTAATTCCAGAGGCATCACCCACTCATATATGCGGCATGCATGCGGCAGAATCTTCTCCACTGGAAGAGACAACTCCTTTAGATATCTGGAAGCAATTCCATAGAAATTCACTGGAGGTAAATTCAAGCCTATGCGCTGAGCAATTGTAGCAGCCAGTGATTCCAACATTTGAGCAGAAAAAACATTTGAAGGCCTAAACATACTTTTAAGACTTAAAGGAAAGGTAGGCAAAGACTGGCCAATGCGTTTCTCAATTTCAAGAAAAGCATCAAAATAGGTAAGCTCCCCTTCAACTGACCACTTAATTATGTCTGTTGGCAAAACTGCTTCTCTTGCAACATGGCATCCTAGAAAAGAAATAGCTAAAGAGGAAGATAATGGAATCTTTTTCCTTAAATACTTATGCCATATAATTAAGGCTCTCTGACCGTATATGTTGTGCGGTTCTGCTTTGTAACGAGCTGGTGGCTTAAAATCTTCAGCTTCTTCTATTTTGCATGGGCAAAACGCACATAGAGATCAACAAAAAAAAAAAAAAAAAAAAACATAATTATTGATACATAACAACATAAAAAGGGAGGAGGGCAGAGAGAAAAGAAAACAACATAAAACACTATAACTTGCATATAAATTGTAGGGAATAAGAAATTTTCAATTTCTCCTGCTATATGGTTAAACCACCTTTGATATGAATAATTTTTCTTTAACACCATCAAAAATTTAATGATACGAAACTTTTCAAATTGCCATGGAACTGTGGCGCCGACCAAATTCTGTATTACAGTTTTCACCAACATGAGATATCTTTATTTTACATATTTATATTTTTGGCCACGGCTGATATTCAAAGGCAAGTATTCTTTCACACTTTTTCTCCCACTTAAGGAAACACTGACACAATTTTAGGATAGAAAGAAACAGCATATCACCAATCATCCTCAACTATTATTGAAGCCCTCCTTAACCATTAAGAGAAACACTGATCTGTTATAAGCAAACTAATAGCTATAAAAAATAAACACTTTACTTTAGGCAGCATAGTAGGAATAACTAAAGCACCAAATTGCCCTTAACTCCAATATCACCACACCGACATAGTGCTTATCAACACTAACAAGTACCATCATCTGCTTTTATGCACTCATAGTTCTGCAACTAAAAGGTAAATAAAAGAAAAGGTTTAAAAATGGATACAGCCAATACCTGACTCTCGAATCTCAGACTGATGAATAGCCTCATCAGCCCAACCATCATCAAAAACCCTAGTGCTAGCCACAAACCTCAACCAAATAGGTCCAACTATTCCACAAATCAAAGGTTTCACATTAAACTTCTCCACTAGAGCTTCACATTGCGCTTCTATCATCATCTGCATACCCATGACATACCTGTTCCTAATCTCCCGGTAATAATCATCATAACTATATGCACACGTGGGGTATGAACCAAAATCACTTGTGCCTGTGGGGCCCAAACCATCCAAACCAACACCGTCTCCCATTCGATCTTGATTATCATCATGGTCTCCATGTTCTTCGGTCAAATTGGACCAAAATTGTTGAGATCGGGGATCAAATTGTGAGATTGGTTGGGCGGGGATAACAGATTGGCGAGCAGGGCGCTTGTGGCTGGCCAAGTAAAGGGCACCACCCTGCGAACCCTTGTCAACAAAATCCTCATCAGCAACACCCGTATCAATGATGTCATCAGCCTGAGACCCACACCTCAAGCAGTAGTAGTAGCCATCTGATCCATCACCCATTCCCACATTCCCACACATGTTGCACGTCCATTGGGAGCAATCCTGCTCCATCTGTTGCGTGGCCAACAATGAATTTTTGACAATTTGCAGGGGATATTACAGCAAGGTTAGCTTCGTTCAGAAATTTACTGTGAGCTGCTCCGAACAGGGAACACATACATAAATGCTGAACAATCATCAAACCAAAAAAAGGAAAAAGGAAAATGAGATAACAGGAATCTATATTCATAACCCTTTAAGTACCAGACCTAAAAGAACCAATTTTTACCAAATTAGAACCTGAGTAAACATAATTAAGGTGCTTCATGGAAACAACTATAAAAAAATGGTGCTTTTAGACAGCTTTTTTTCTGTAAGCCCGATACATAACCAGCTCAGGGAAAGGAAAAAAAGAAAAGAAAATTAGAATTGGACAAACAAATAAAACATCATACTACAAACTAACACACGTTTTTATTTTAAATTGTAAGAGAACCCTATGAACAACTAAAAAATGGAAAAACCATTGAAGCAAAACATCAAACATCCTACACGCAAAAATCTGACAATTTTCTGGGCTATTTCTCATTTTATTTTAACACACTATTGAAAAGAACCACTTTTACCCCACCTTATATCCTGGAACTGCTGGATCTCTTTTTCCTTTTCCACTCTTTTGTTTAAACTGCAACAAGCACGGCAACCGGCATGAGGTAGCAACAATAGTAAAAAAAAATTCCTTTTAAAGCAACAATGGAGTAGCGGTGGTATTGGCTGGCTATGGCCAAACAAATCAGTACTTTTGGGTGTGGTTGGAGATGGCTTAAGAAGTAGGTTAGTTGGTTTGGGGGCTTTTTCCTTTTGAGATGATTTTTGTTTGGAATGAGATGGGTTCTATATAGCTCGTTATAGGTATAGCCAGACAAAGGAAAGGGTCCTATGGAAGTTGAAGAAGGAAGCGGGAATCAGCAGCTTAAGCTCGAGGAAAGAAAACGATCAGAGGAGTAGAGCCGAATCTGGAGTGATTCATTGGGCTTAATAAAAACGCCCTTTTAGTTCTCCTTCCGGTCACCTGTTTTACTTCAAAAGTTGACCACATATTTTAAATGAAAATTAGGTTTAGAAGAAATAAATATGTTTAAAAATTAAACCATATCTTAATTTTAACATTTAAGATCTAAATAAGATCTCATCCTTTTTCTAATTATATAATATATTATATTTATTTTATGTCATACAAAATTAAATGTTATATAAATATTGTAATATAAATATTAAAATATATGTTAAATAATTTATATGTAAAATTTGTTTTAAAAAATAAATTTATTAAAAATTAAATAAAATAAAAAAATTTTAAAAAATTTTAAGATAAAAATAATATAAGCGAACTTATATAAATTTCGATTATGCGCTTATAAATATAGATAAAATTTAAAATTAAATTAAATTTGAATAAATATATATATATATTATTGATAATTCGTTTTGAAACTGTCTGAATCCGGCCACGAATACCTTTTTGAAGTTTCGCACGGACTTGCTGTTAGGAAAAGGTTCGTACATTTAGTTGCTTAGAAAAGACTTAGGTTAAAAAAAAAATGTAATGAAAAATTGTGCTTTAAAAAGATTTAAGTGTTTGGCATTGATATAAAAAAGTATGTTTGAAACAATAAAAATTTAGATGTAAGGATAATAAAAAGTTATTTCATTCATATTTAGTTTTTAAATTAAAATTTTTTTTTATTTTTTTATCTTTTTTTAATTTAAATTATCAAATTATACTTTTAAACACAAAAAATAAAATTTTTCATACGTTTAATATTACAACAATAAAAAAAACAAATCGGAACCTTAGGTTTCTAGGTTCTCTCTTGGTTGTATTTGGTCGCTCACGATATTTAGGACCCTATTTTATTGATTGTGAATTTATTCCAGGGTCATTCGTGCCTTTTTGGTGGGAAGAGCAGAAGATTATATAGAAAGTCGTGAAGATTCAAATGTCCTTACAGTGAATCATGGAATAGTAGTTCTAAGGTGATCAAGATTTGGATTTATGTGACTTATGGATCCTATTCTACAATTCTACCTCTTTGTTGACAAATCCACTTGTGTTATTTTTTCATTTCACTCGTCTGCTTAGCTTAGGCAATTGGATTTTCAATGTACTTGCAGACGACTGGTTTTTGTTATCATTATTAAACTAGTTATATTATATGATAGTCTCAATTATTGAATACTGTACGTATTCATTCAGAAATGTCCATATATCGTCTGTATTTTATTTATTTATTTATTTATTTATGGTGAAATGATGTCTGGAGCCTCAAAGTGATACTGGGTTTATAGTTACAAGTCATTTCGTGTACGGAGAATGACTTCAGCTGATCAACTGTTTCTTAATTAAGAATATTCTTTGTGCTTCATGGCATTCTTTTTTCTCAGTACTTCGATCGTCGAGATCATAAAACATGAATGTTATCAGGTGCAAAGTGCAAACAGAGTACTTTATATTCTTTTCGCTCCCAACTCTAAGCACTATAATTTGGTAGTGATAGGCTTTGTTTTATCTAAATCTTAAGATTGAAAATTGAAAATACTTCTCTTTCATCCCGGCAACGAGTTTGTAATGATGCGGTAGAATCTCTTTAACCCCAGGATGTTGTTTTGCTGGTTCAAAAATCACAGTAACCACTTCATGAAAAGCTTGGTAGTTGCAAGCGACTGTCCCGATGACAATATCAAGAAATCCCAGGCTGTCATCCTTGAAGAGAGGAGATTGATTTGGCTTGAAGAGAAAAACAGTGCGAAGAGGATGTTTAGTAGCCCAATAGAGTAGCACATAAGAGAGTTCATTCCAAGCATCTGGTAGTCCAGGATGACCCCAATGGGTGCAGTCAACATCTTTGCTGCCATAGATTGAAGGATCCATGCCCATCTTCCCTTTGTTGTGACACAGCTATTAGCCTGTTACATTAACCAAATGAACTGATTTAGACACTCAGCACAACGCTTTCTCCACGACAACTTCTGCTGGAACAGGTATTGTTTGCCTTTTACAATTCTTTGCATCTCTTGAACTGGTAATAATTTAAACGAAGAATGAAAAGAAAAGATACTAAGAATATGATGGCATTTGTTTTGTTTAAACAAACTTTAACAGCTTACTTGAAAATGTTCCCCGGAAGAACATCTTGGTTTTCTTGGTATAAACGTCCGAGTTTTACCCATTTGACCCCTATATTCGGAGCTTTCTCATGAGCAACCACTGGATTCCTTTGCTTAAGCCTGGCGTTATCGTCTTGACCTTACAACCCATCTGCTGCAGTGATTAAAAAAAAAAAACCTTAGTCTTTCATCTAGATTAAGGCATACGATTGCTTCTTTCCAATTTGAAGCCACTCGTTCCAAGTGTTGAAGCTGAAGACGTCAGCATCTAGGATGGCCATTGGCCAGGATAAATATAAAAAAATTAGATATGACATTATTATTTGATTTGATTTTTTTTTTTAATTCGGACATTACAGATTTAGATCTTAGATCCATTGTTCTAGATTCAAATAAAATTTTTTGAATATCTAACAGTAATTTAATTTTGATTCAAATAGTGTTAGATATTTAAATGTACTTTATTTCTATCAATAATGGATTTTTTATGTTTAATTTTTATTTGATTTTTAAATTTGGATAAAATATTCGACAAATATTATTATTTAAATTGGATGCAAATTCAAATATTAAGGAAATTACAAATAAATTTAAATATCACAAAAATTAAACAAATTTAAATATTTAAAAAATTATAAATATCGTATTTGATGTTATTATTGTTATCCCTATCGGCATCATTCCAAACTAGCTTTGCCAATCCAGTCAAGTTTCAAGTTTCTTTCTTGCTGACTTTGTGTTTGCTGCTTGCCATCGCCCTTGGCAAAAGCCCATATAACTAATTCGTCTCTTTTAGCACCGCCCAATAAATTATAGTAAATAATCAAGTTTAGTAGTAAAAAGAATGAAGAAATAACTACGTAGGTGATGGATGCCTGGCTAGTTGATTGGTTGGCTGGTTTGGATTTCCATTTTCCCGTAAGGCATGAATCATTTTCATACGTTGTAAAAACCTGTTGATCCTTCAAGATGCACATTAAAATCAAATCTCACTGTAATTAATTTTCTTTTGCTTTATCTTTATTTGCCCATCATTTTTCACCCTCTTATTTGTCTGTTTTATCACTGAAAGCCTTCCATAAAATGCCAAAATAACGCCATGAGAGTTTTTCCCACCCTCCATATGCTACGTCGGTGAATAGGATAGCTCACTGAATATTGCCAAATGAAATATGACTATTCAATTAATGGGCCTTAATCATTGGGTAGGGGTCCAGTTCCCATCCTCCACCATTATTTCTTATGGACCCTCTCTGTCTGTTTTCTCTTTTCAGTGAAACAAATATATATATATATATATATATATTGAAATTGCTGATTTTCTTTCTTACTCACCTTAACATTAAATGCTATATTATTTTCACATAAATCATGATTAAAGTATTAAATATTATAAAAATTTTAATATATTAATAATTATATATTACATAAATTTAATAATTTTATATTAATTTTTTATATTATATTATATTTTAATTTTTTATACAATATATTTGTGTAGTTTTTAAAACCGTTCGATATAGGTAAAATGTTTTTCAAGGCGTATCAATCATAATACTAGCTAGCCCCTTTCCAGCTATGGAGTTTTTACCTACTCGAAGTAAAATTTAAATTTTACGATTTGGAAGAAATATTGAGAGTCAAATGCATTGCTTTGTCACCTTCAACTTAAAATAATACTTCTAGCGTTAGGTGATTAGAATAGTGTTTTTTTTTTTTTATCGCCATTCTTTTCCTTGACCTGGATATCTATGGTTGAGTGGGATCTAGACATTATCTCACTGCCAAATGTACTAAGTAGATGGATTTATTTTGTTGGTCCAAATACCTCTAATTATAAAAATGCCAAGCACTTCCTCCGTTTTAATTCATTCAAAACAAGCACCAAAGGCTGACTTTTTCCAACTATATAAATTCTAAAAACTCAAGATTTTTTTTTCTTTGCTGCTGACCTTAATACAGGCTGACCAGCTCCTTGATCTGATCTAAACCCTGCAAAAGCCTTAAAACCTGGGAATAAATCAGCCAAAATCTAGTTTTATATTTCCATAAAAAAAATCCCCCTAAGAATTAGTTTTGTTGGTAAAGAATGGGATATACCCTTTTTTTTTTTTCAATTTTCATATTATTATTACAAAAATATTTTTAAAATAATTCTTTTAGCATAAAAAATTAAAATTTTAATTTAAATCCTATTAAATAATATTTTTTAAAATTAATTGAATGAATTGATTAAATTTTAAGCTTCGAATTGCTAAAAATTGTACAACTATGATCATTAATTAAACTAAGGAAAAGTCCAAACATACCCTTCTAATCTTATCTTATTATATATATTTTAGGGGGAAGAAAAAAGAAAGCCTGCTACCGTCATTTAAGCCACATTACACAGTTGAAAATTTCAAGGGGATGGGACCAATTCTTGAACGTGAATGTCATAAAATAATGGAGTTAAAAGTCTTGCAAGGGACAGTATGGTGACCAAATGCAATCTGACCATGATGCTGGCTCAAAGTTAAATTTGATCCATTAGTAAATGAAACTTCCACATTATTATTATTCTATTGTTAATGCCATAAATCATTGCCATGTTACCGTCCAGTCTGTCGGCATGTTCCTAGGTTAGAATGATACAACTAGCAAAGCCGCTCCCCGTTTTTGCATCTCTAGAACGTAAAATTTTTTTTTTTTTTCATTTTATAAATATAATTTGAGGGTGATCCGAATTAATTAGATCTTGATTCAATCATGTAAAAAAAAGCAGGTTAAGATTCAAAGAACTATTAAGCATTTGATTAAAAATCTAATTTATTTACTGCTAAAATTAAAATTAACAATGACAATTAAGCATTTGATTAAAAATATATATATAGCTGGATTCGGATTTTTTTTTTCAAATTTTATTCTATTTAGCCTTGAAAAAAAGAACTTTCCAATTATTTATATATAAGAGTTGTACTCAAACATGTATTAGAAAATTGGCAAAGCCTAATAACTATAAGCTTCATAGATGATTTTCTTTTGGCAAATAAAGAATTATACATTTGGAATTGAAAAGTTTTTTTTAGTATTATCATGATGCAAAACAACATAACTATCAATTAAAATAAATGAATCCAATATCACTATTTATTTATTTATTTATTTATAGAAAACCTAATGCCAATATAATAAACTTTCAAGCGACGGTTTCTATATATGGTTTAGGATCTCATATTATCTCACTACTATATTATATATATATATATATATATAATATCATCAAATGGTGAAATGAATAAGATCAGTCTGAAAAATCCAAAAATTTTAGTCTTAAGAAGATAGAAATTGTGTCGGTGGTCCTACTCCCAACTGTTTTGGGTGTCCCAAAAACTTTAATTTTGTAAAGTGAAGTGTTCTCCAAAAAATCCAATTAAAATGCCGTATACTTTTAAAAAATACTTCGAAACCTTGGAATCCTCTTCCCTCCTCAACTTAAAAATTATATATTTATATATTTATATTATATTTATTTTATTTTATTTTTTATTTAATATTATATTTAAAATATTATATAAAATTTAATATATTAATAATTCATATAATATAAATTTTATTTTTTACTATGACTGTGTTACGTGCAAAACTTACATGCTACTTCAAATCAATGTCCGAATTTATGCCCTTAACAAACCGGTTCCCATTCTTACAAGTCACAACGTTGTCGAATACCACCGGTCGAGATTGAGCTGGCCGCCACGATAGATTTGTTTTTTTGATCATTTAGTTTTAGACCCCCACCCGTTTGATGCACTTTTCCTTACCTACTATCGTCATACGGTCCAAAGCAAAGCTGTTGTCCATCCCGCTACAACCCACCATCCATCATTATTATCAATCACCGCCTCTTCAAACGCAAATCTAGACTTTCTCCTCCGCATGGACGTGGATCCCACTGCTTTAAAATATTATTATTTTCCAGTCTTACCTATCTTGGCGCGTGGGTCCCCCCCTACTCTTCTCCGAACGCGCATTACGTATCCCGTTTTAGCACTGGCTTTACAAAAACAGAAGGAGAAAAGGTTAAAGATGATAGGATAAAGCAAGGTTTGAGTTAAGTGTCAGCCTTAAATCATTCATCAACCAAGCTTTTTGGTTTTTTCAAATTGACGCTTTAAATCATTTATCAACCGAAATACGATCCGATCAGACAAACAAATATAGATAAAGACGTGTGTCTTCGAATTTTTGGATGCTTTTATCGCAATCCCCATTAATAAAAGCGACGTTGCAGGCCGCTATTCTTTTTGTGCTTTAACTTTTTTTTTTCCTGGTTTTTGATGATCTGTTTTTACTGTAATTGAGAGAGAGAAGGCTAGGTTTTTCACTTTTCCGTGTTTTATTGACCCGTGTCCTTCCCTTCAGAGCTCTGAAAATCTCTCACTTATCCCATCAAATCGTTATTTTTTTGTGTCCATTTTGAGATCTTCAACCACTGATTTCATCTATTGATGCGATTGGTAAGTCATCTGACATTTCTTTTCTTCTGATCCATCATGATTTTGTGTTTTCTGATTTAAAGATTTTTTTTTTTTGTTTTGCTTAAGAAGAAAAAAATTTACCCAAATGAGCTTTTAGGTAGTGGAGTAAAATTAACGTTTAAATCAACTAATTTTTGTTTGATCATTGGTTACTTATGATATATCCTTCCTTTTTTTAATTGATTTAAAATGTGAAAATTAATTGCAGGTTATTAGCTAAAATGGCACTGAAACCGAATTCAGCTGATGGTAGGACTAGGAGTTCGATTCGTATATTTATTATTTTCGGATTATGTTGTTTTTGCTACATATTAGGAGCATGGCAAAGAAGTGGTTTTGGTAAAGGCGATAGTATAGCTCTAGAGATAACTAAACATGGTTCAGATTGCAATATCGTCCCATCCTTAAACTTCGAAACCCATCACGCTGGTGAAGTTGGGAACGTAGATGAATCCGAAAAGCCTAAATCTTTTGAGCCATGTCCTGCTCGTTACGTTGATCACACGCCTTGTCAAGATCAAAAACGTGCCATGACCTTCCCTAGGGACAACATGATTTATCGCGAGAGGCATTGTCCCAGTCAGGAAGAGAAGTTGCATTGTCTTATTCCGGCACCTAAAGGATACGTGACCCCGTTTCCTTGGCCTAAGAGTCGGGATTATGTGCCTTATGCTAACGCCCCTTATAAGGCCTTGACGGTTGAGAAGGCTATTCAGAATTGGATCCAATATGAGGGTAATGTGTTCAAGTTCCCTGGTGGTGGAACGCAGTTTCCACAAGGGGCGGATAAGTATATCGATCAGCTTGCTTCCGTGATACCAATTACCAATGGGACAGTTAGGACCGCACTGGATACCGGTTGTGGGGTATGTCATGCTCTTGAAGGTTTTTTGGTTGATCTATTGATTTTTTCTGACAGAATGGATTTTTCTTTGTATCTTTCTGAATCTATGTAGGTATATGGATCTTACAATTGGTTGTTTTGTACAGGTTGCAAGTTGGGGTGCATACCTTTGGAGTAGAAATGTTATTGCCATGTCGTTTGCACCAAGAGATTCACATGAAGCACAGGTTCAATTTGCCCTTGAAAGAGGTGTGCCTGCCGTTATCGGTGTTCTTGGTACCATAAAGATGCCATATCCATCTAGAGCTTTTGATATGGCTCACTGTTCCCGTTGCTTAATTCCATGGGGAGCAAGTGGTGAGTCATATACTGAAATCAAGTGTTCCTATGTTTAAGCATAAATAGTTTGGTATTTAAGTAGATTTTGTCCTTTTAGGCATTTTTTTAGGGAAGATTTCTCATAGCGGAAGTTGAGAGATTGACGAATGATTATGGTTTTGTCTGCTTGCAGATGGAATGTATTTGAAGGAGGTTGATCGTGTTCTTAGACCAGGTGGTTACTGGGTACTTTCGGGTCCACCAATCAATTGGAGGAACAATTACAAAGCATGGCAGCGTCCCAAGGAGGAACTTGAGGAGGAACAGCAAAAGATTGAGGACATTGCCAAACTCCTTTGCTGGGAGAAGAAGCATGAGAAGGGTGAAATTGCCATTTGGCAAAAGGGAGTCAATGATAATTCTTGTCGTAGTAGGCGAGATGATTCTCAAGCTACTTTCTGCAAAGCTGCAGAAGCTAATGATGTCTGGTATGAGCTCTGCTTGAAATTTTTAACCGGTTTGCATTGAAAACAATATTTCACATTCTTATTAAGTTGCTAGCAGGAAAACTTTTGGAATTAGCAAAATTGCATTGAAGAAGTTTGTCTCTGCTAAGTTTGGATGCTAATCAGCTTCATATCATAGTTAATCTTGTCAATTATAATAGAAATTGTCTCAACAATGCAAACAGTAAAAGTTGGAACCTGCAAATCATGTCTCATGACTTGGAACCTATATTTTCAGTTCTAGCAGTTTAGCAATTTCATTAAGCCTTAAACAATCATGTGACTGTATGTGGGATCTGAAACCTATAAGTTTCAGGGTTACTATCAAAAACCAATTTTAGATATATTTATGGTTTAGGGTGCTAGTAATTAGTTTTTTTTTTTTTTTTATCTGGAATTTCATTTAGGTTAATCATCTTCTCCTGTGGTGGTGGCCAGGTACAAGAAAATGGATGTATGCATTACTCCATATCCAGATGTTAGTAGTCCAGATGAAGTTGCTGGATGGGAACTGAAGCCATTCCCAGAGAGGCTATATGCTGTTCCTCCTAGAATTGCTAGGGGAAGTGTTCCCGGAGTTTCTGTTGAGATGTACCATGAGGATAATAATAATTGGAAGAAACATGTCAGCGCTTATAAGAAAATCAATAGACTTATTGACTCTGGGAGGTATCGAAATATTCTGGATATGAATGCTGGGTTGGGAGGATTTGCTGCAGCTCTTGACTCTCACAAATTGTGGGTTATGAATGTAATGCCTACGATAGCAGAGAAAGACACCCTAGGTGTCGTATATGAGAGAGGATTAATTGGCATCTATCATGACTGGTAAGGATTAACTAAATTTTTGGCTTTATTTATAGTTTCTTCTGTTCTAAAGTGTTCTCTTTGGTTATACGACAGTGAATATACTATTGTAATTCTGCCAGAACTTCTTTTTAACTTCCCTTGTGATGGCTCTATAATGTCTGATGATTTTTTTTTTTCCTAATATCAAATTAACCAACAAAATAAGTGCCTCTTGGAACTGTTAATAATGAGTGTCATAAAATCCCAAGTTGAGTTGCCTATAAGGCTACAACCTACATAATATCCTAAGTTAATAATGATTGTGATGAAACTAAAAGAATATCATATTCCTTTATTAGCATATTGAAGACTTTGTCTACTTGCGGAAAACACACTGCTTTCTTATTGATTCGCCGGGCTATGGTTAGGCTATAAGAAACTAGCTCAGGACGTGGACTGCTCGGCCTCCCTTAATATGATGGCATATAGTATTTGACTTGTTCATTTTGTTGTAACTGGTTCAGGTGTGAGGCTTTCTCCACATACCCAAGGACATATGATCTCATTCATGCACATGGTCTATTCAGTTTGTACAAGGACAAGTAAGTATTCATAGTTAAATGTGCATTCCATGGCTTTTGAGCATTCTAATATGCACAATTCATGTTGTTCTTTTACTAGCACTTGTCACTTGTCAATACTTTGTGTATCGGGGGTTGCAAGTAAGTTTAACTTTAGATGCGTGCTTGAGTTTACCATACGTGTGACCTTTTCTTATACTCTGCAAACAAAACATAAGTTTGATTCTCATGATTTTGCTCTATTTAACTGCATTTCGTTCTAATTGTCACATTTGATGTGCAACAGCTTACATCTAAATGTGAAACTCTTATTTTTTGCTTGCAACTGCTAAACTCGACGACTTTGCTAATATAAAAATGTTATACCTATATCAGCTACTATAGAATTTTAAACACAGTAAATTGTTTAAATGCTAAATATCTATTTTAGCTAAAGTTAGAAATTTCCTTGTCATAACTACTGGCAAAAACCCTATAGTCCTGTGTCTCGTAATCTTTCATTGGACAGTTCAATGTTTTATTTCTGCAATTAAACTCACAACCAAGCCTAAGTGGTTCGAAGGAACTATGCACATCAAGTGATTCTCTAAAAGGACATTTTGATGTGGATTACATGACAATGACAAAAACTATACAGCATATGACCTTTTGTTGTATAATACTGGAAAATTCAACTAATGTAGCATCTGGATTTTCAAGGGCTAGGAATCCTCCTACTCTTTGGTTTGAGCTATCTATCATTAGAGCTATTTGCCCTCTATTTATTATCTTTATCACTTCTATATATTTAACTGAATGCATGCAGATGTAATCCGGAGGACATTCTATTGGAGATGGACCGAATTCTGCGTCCAGAAGGTGCGGTCATATTCCGTGATGAAGTTGATGTTCTAATTAAAGTGAAGAAGATAACAGCAAGAATGAGGTGGGATACTAAGATGGTTGACCATGAAGATGGCCCTTTAATTCCTGAGAAGATATTGGTTGCTGTTAAGCAATATTGGGTTGTAGGGGGAAACACGACATCTGCGCAGTGAAGAGCAGAGGATGGCAAAACTTAAACCCTGGCATGAACTGAGCTGGCAATGCACTCTATCATACAAGTTTGTGACATGAATACATAAAATATCCAGTCTGAAAATTATTGCCAGCAGGATTGTTTCGGTGAAGGGAGGTGGGTTACAGGAGTTCGGTGAACTAATCATCGATCAGCCTGTGTTCATTTTGTATCAATTTATGGACCGAAAGCTATAAAAGCTATGCGTCAAAAGTTCTCATGATTATTGAATTAGAGTAAATCCTATATATCTTTTTGAATCCTTGCATATTGAAATCTTTTCACAGGAAATGCTGTGGATGTAATGGACTTGACGATCTGAGATGAAGGAACTGACATCGTTTTGCTGTAAATATTGTGGACTGAACGCAACTAAATACACAAATCAACAAGAAGGGAAGTAACAAAAAAGTAGATTTCTGATGATGAAAGATACTGAGGAAAGGGACAAGTTTAGTTAGCTCTGAGCTGTTTTTGTAGGGTCGTAATAAATACAATGCATTCATGACGTGCGCATATATATATATATATATATATATATAGGTAGAGAGAGAGAGAGAGAGAGGAGATTTATTTACAGTAGTATAAAATTAAAGAGATTTTTAGTCATTGATTAATATTCATAAGATAGTTGAAAGGAAATTAAAAATAATTAAAAAATTAAAGATGCTGATTTTTATAGTTAATAATTGGATGAATGTTTATCAATGATTAAAAAAAGTGTTAAATTTTTTGCTTTAATATAAGTGAATTTTTTCTCGTATATGTATTATCGTTGCCAAACTAGCAAAGGAAAGAAGTGCTACTTTTACAGTCTAAAACTTTACAATCTTTTCATGTTCAATCTTCTCATAGTTCATCAGAATTTTTAATTCCACCAAGTATCTGACTTCCGACATAAACATGTTGATGGCAAAAATCATGTGGATGACGTAGGCTTGCAGTGTGAACTTCATAACTTACTCTACCAAATCTCTAAGCATTGTGTATTTTGGTTAGGAAACAAGGGATTGGCTATCCGTTCTATCCTTCTATTGATTTTGATTGTGGGCCAATTAAAACAAGATTTTTATTTATATAAATAGATCATATCATAGTTTTAAAATAGAGAAAGAGATTGTATCGTGAATCCAATTATATAATTTAAATAAAAAATAATTTGAATTATTAAATCATAAAAGTTATAGATAACATTTTTTTTATAAGATTGCATAGGAAACAATTATAGTATTATACCCAATAAAATATTTTAAAATAAAATAACATCCATCATTGTTTGATATTTGACCTTGTCAAACCATAGCAATAGCCAATCCTCTTCATTCGATGAACATGTGAAAATGATTCCGCATATAAATACAAAGCAAAATCAAAGGATATTCGGTGTAAAAATTAATTTGATTAGTTAATGTAATTATTCACAGTTAGTAAAGTTTGCGTTGCGTTGCGTTGGGGCACAATTATACCGGCCTACGCGCTTTAACATCTTGCAGATGTTATAAGCCTACTTATGGGATTACGTCCTGAATTATGCCAAGCAGAAGCCTGGAAGGAAGCCTCTCAACTCAACTTAAAACTCTCTCTTCCTTTTTAATTCATTTCTTTTCTTAGCTGAGTTCGGCCTTTGATTTCATTAAGTAGTATATATTTCCCCTTCTATTTTTAGTGTTTGTTTGGGATTGGTAACTAGCTTTTTAAGGGAATCTTGGGTTTCCTCGAACTCGGATTCTAGTTGTCTTCTGACGAATTACCTGTACTTTTCATCATCCCTCTCCTAATCCCATCCCAGGTTCGCTGCTGTTAAGTCTCTTTCGTTTTCTTTCTGTAGCTTTGTGCTTCTTATTAGGCTTTTTATTTTCTAACCTCTTGGGGCTCATTTCTCTCTTCCTTTCATTTCTTTTTGTGCACTAAATATTCTGTCTCAACTTTTGAAGATGTCTATGGTTACATTAATATCAACTTTTAACACCAACCTCTCACTAACATTGCCCTTCCACGAAAACAATAGCAGCCCTCTTCCTCGTGGTACTTATATCTCTACTTTCCCCAGCGATGCTGAGGAAAAAGACGTAAGAACAAGAAAAGTTTTAGAGTCAAGCCAAGATGAAGATCATTATTTGGGAAGGAAGAAAGAAGAAGAAGATGAAGAAGATGGAGAAATTGGAGTATTTGGAGCTGAAAAATACTTCAATGCAGGGATAGATCTTCATGCGGGTAGTCCAAGAATAACCAAATAGATGCAAACAAGTTCGGACGTGTGAAACATGAAGGAGTCAGTCTAGAGCCTATCAAGCCTGTAATAGTACATGAGGGAACTCCAAGGATTCGTTCTGAATCAAGCTGGAACAGCCAAAGTGCATTACTCCAGAGTACTGCTATGAGAAATCCTCCTCCCCCTCCTCGGCCGAAGCTAGTGGGGTTAATGGAAAGAATTTTCTTTCACTTCTTGCTGGCTGCAGCTGCTATTGTTCTAATTGGAATTCTGTTGATATTGAACAAGTACAAGTTGGTGAAATAAGTTTCAAGATACCTGCTAAAGGTGAGTTAGTTCAAGGCAAGCAAAATGAAACAGCAGCCAGTGCCAAGGACAGTCTAAATGTAGTCAATAAACCGTCGGCTGAGCCCTGGATCAGGGAGGACCTCTTTACTTTCCCAAATATGAATTCTACTTCGGGAATTCGGCCTGTTAAACGGCCACAGCAAGGAGATCAGATAGACGAATCAGACTGAAATCACTAGTGGTTTTCGGCTCCCGTGTAGTTGGAAGGAGAAACAAGTCATTGAACCTTGAGTGGAGGCTAAAATTTTTATCTTGGGGTGCAATTGCAACGCCTTACTCATCTATGAGACAGATGAGAAAGTGGGAGAATGCGGTGTCATGACTTTCGTCTTGAAGGGCATCCTCTGTTGACGAATCTATTTTAAGCCTACGATTCCCCTGAGAATGGATCTCTCAGTTGGATCAAGAAGGCCGAAAGCCAGGCAGTCAAGCTCACGTTGTCGACCTCTTGTCTGTCAGTGAGTGATTCCTCGTATGTGTAAAGGCGGGTAGACCGTCTCATCTCTTTCCCCAAAGTGGTGGATCGAACTTCGATAATAACCCAAAATTAGAAGAAACTAGAAAATATAAAGGTAACTACAATGATGCAGAGAGTGATGCAAGTTCAAACTTATTTGAGATAGAGAGCTTCACAGGCAAAGCCAATCTATTTTTTCTTTCGAGACAAGCAGCATCTGATGCAGCGTCTAGCTGTGTTACCCCAACAACTTGCTTTGCACCCAGTAAGGCCAGTACAGAGTGGAGTGTGGCCACGGCCGGCGCGGCAGATTTCTCAGTGATGTCTGACCATGAAGAACTAATAATGCCATCGATAACTTTACCAAGCCCCACAAAAACGTTTTCGGCAACCACCAATCCAAAACCTAAAAGTAAACATAACAAAGGGTTTCGGAATCAGAGACACCATTCTAGTGGTCTATTGGGCTGTAAGAACCAGAAAGCTGTTAAAAGTTGCTGGAGAACCATAAAAAACCAAATGAGAAGGCAGGTTATGATCCAAGAATGAGCCACCATGTGTCTGACTCCGACATGCCTGCCACAAGATTTCGAGCTGAGACTAAACCTGAGGGTTTTTGAACGCCTCGGATTCTTGCCACTTTCTCTCTTCTCCTTCCCTTTCCCCTCCCCAATTCACATTCAACACGACCTTCAGGTCTCTTGCATTTTCAGTAGATTGAAATAGCTTGGCTGGAGTCTACTTAATTATGTTTTTCTTTTTTGGGCACAAAGCTAATGACGAATATCTTTACTATACATGTTTCTAGTTTTATAGTAGTACTGTTGAATTGCATAAAATAATCCTAAGAATTTGGAAAGTAAATCCAAAAATTACATGGAGGTTCATTTATTTTCCCGATGAATATATATATATATATATATAAACTTATATTAGTGCATGGATTCTGAAGAATGAAGATGAATATTAGTATGCATTTGCATCCAGATATCTGGGTCCATGGAGCTGTTTTCATTTGCACCGGCTGTTCTAAGTTACTTCGGACTTTTCCCTCTGTTGTAGGCAAACGTATATATCTACTTATGCTCAGCTAATTCCGTTAAACTTACACCAGATCAATGATCAGCATTCAGAATTTATCTTTCCAGAAAGTTCTATGACCTGGTTTCAACAATTGATCTCCTATGTTTTTGTCTACATTTTCTGTGTGGACCACCTGCAGAAGATAAAAGAGAGCTGCGAGCTTGAATTATGCTATAGTACTTTGATTTTCTTTTTTTTTTTTTTTGCTAAGCCACAGTACTTTGATTTACCACCGCAGAAGTGAGAAAACTGGCAAACTGAATTTTAACTTCTATTTTGTTCCATTCTATTTTATGTTTAATATCCTTTACGACCCCTAAAGAATAGGAAGGTAAGATACTGCTGACTTCCCGCTTTTGCCATGGGGAGAAACTTTTACTTAGATAGCTTAATTCATCGGAGAGTAAATGCTGTCAAATTAAAATCCGAAGCTTAGCTCAATTAGTTCATACAATCGCTGCTAAGTGACAGTATTTACTAGGTCTGAGGTTCGAATTCCTACATTTGTAACCTCTTCTCTTACCCTCAAACTGTGATCTCTTTCGGAAAAAAATGCTGTCAAATTAGTTGCTCTTGTTTCATACATAAATAATTAATTTAGTGAAAAAGCTCTTCTTACAGCTGTGAAACGGTGAAATTTCAAAGCAAGAATGACATGTTAAAATTAGAATCTGTGGCACCCATCTGTGGCTGGAGAAATGTAATTAATTCGGCAACCACCTCATAAATAAATAGGTCCATAATATATTGTCAACCATGCATTCCAACATTTAACATCCACTTTCCTAGAAATTTAGATGAGATTCCTGGTGTCCATTAAAGGGAATTAACAGAAAAATTATACCTATTGCTATAACTAAAATCTTTGTCAAACAATTTAAACATAGCTATAACCAAAATAAATAGGTATTTTTTTTTCTTTTTATTTTTGGTACAGAAGAGCAGCAATAGGGGAATGAGACACACAAGTTAGAAAGCATAAGTCCTTGCAAACTTCTATGGACATCAGTCTGATCACATTAAAACCAAATGCAATTAATTTACTTTGCAGACAGAAAAGGTAAGATAAAGCAGTGAAAACACAAATTAATTCCTTAGGAAGTGTTCATCGGAAACAATGATAAGAGTGAGGGTAGTACCATTAGGAAACCGAATTTGCTAGCTGAGCAATTAAAGGGAATATTTACTTGAGGGACACCTTTGTTTTATTACCAAGGCTTTAATGAATTAAAATCATGCCTGCCAATAAACCAAAATGTTCACCGTCATTTGCACCTAGCTAGGACCTCAGGGATTAGCAGCAGAGGGGTCATCCATGTGCGTAAGGAGGTCGAGAAATGAACTAGAAAGGCAAAGGCTGAAAAACACCCATTTGTGGTCACAATTTCACAGACGACAGCACAGTATGCAGAAGTCTGCTGTGAGATTATTCTGATTGCGGGGATGCCAAGATTTTGGTTGTCTATCTACCAGTGCCATAGTTTTAAATCGGGATCATGAATTTAGTTGCGGGCGCAATCATGATGTTGTGATTGCGAGTATTGAAGACGTTTTGTACCGTGTCATAGTTTTTGCAGATGTTAATTTATGTTCAAGAAATTACATAAAAAATAAATTTTGTTGAAGGATTCATCGGATCAGTTGTTAAGCACGTCAAAATTTTGTTAACGCGTACAACATGTTGACTATAAAACAACATTCAGGAAGAAAGAGAGGAGCTGAAAATTGTATTTGGGTACCAAGTTGATCACTTATTTGATGATACTAATAGAAATAGTTTAGCTTTGCAACTACGAATAATTATTGCCCACAGTCCGTACACTTCTTGAGCTGCCAATCCCATCTAGGTATAAGACCTGAATTAGCAGGTCTAATTCAAGGGACTATATAGTTTTAGCAACTTTTGCTTCATTCAAACTAGTATTTGTGATCATGTGCAGTAGAGATGAATACTTATTTTAGGATGCAATTTAAAAAAAAAAAAAAAAGTTAAATACAATATAGTCAAAGGAGTATAAAGGAGAGAGTGGGAAGATGAGAAGCGGTGCAATGAAACAGGAAAGGCTGAAGCAAATCGATAGGCATTCAAACAAAATGGAGCTTCCATAGAATGAAAAACAAATTTTTCCTTACCAACTAGGGTACAATTTCATTTGTCAACACTAACCTTTCGAAAAAGAAACAAGGTATCTATTGAAGCCGTGTCTTTAGGCTAGATAACGATACAACTTCCTATCATTGTTGTCCCTTTCCAAGAATTCCCGCTCGATTAGAGACTCAATCCGTTTCTTAATCTCCGTCGGGTTGGCAAGGAACCGGGGCTGCAACTGCATTGTAACCTCAGCTATTACATTGTTGTGATCCAGCACCCTCCTTGATTTCATGATCCTAACTATTGCAGCTTCAATCTGCGGCTTTCTATCCTCCTCCACTCTTTGTCGGGTCTCCTGCTTTTCAGGCTCCGTTTCTTTCTGTGCAACCACAGTTCCTATCTTCACTTTGTAGAATTTGCTTGCGAACTTATCATTGACAAAAAATGCATCATCCTCGCCAATATCTTTACTCATAGGTTCTTTCCTAATAACGTTCTTTCCCTTCACACATGCCATCGATTGCAAGCACCTTTTCAAGTCTGAAACAGGAATCTCAGTGGCTTGTTCAATCTCCTTGTAGCTAAGCCTATCAGCATTATTAAAAAGCATCAAAACACACATTTGGTAAGTTGAAACATTCAGCTCATGCTTCTGACCCCTCCCAAAAAATGCTTTTATATCAGCTGTCCCCATGTTAGTTTGCCAGGACAATCTCCGACCAGTATGGGTTCCAAGATAATATGAGCGAAACTTCTCACACAGTGCTGACATTTCAGTGGGCAGGTTACAAGTAATACTAGGCTGAGTGGGCCAAGACCCTGTTGTTAGAACCTGAACAACTAGGCTAGGGCCATCTGCTAGCTCAGGATGGCTTGCATAAAACCCTTGCATTGTGTCCTGGGAGGTTTTCATGTCTGTAAACATGCCTTCTAATTTTGAAGTAAATTGATATCCACATTCT
This sequence comes from Adansonia grandidieri, assembly GCA_038382065.1. Lineage (NCBI taxonomy): Eukaryota > Viridiplantae > Streptophyta > Magnoliopsida > Malvales > Malvaceae > Adansonia > Adansonia grandidieri. Next base: position 985,687 of record JBBYHK010000016.1, on the reverse strand, counting down.
GTCTTAAGCTTGACTATTAGACTCCTCTCTGCATCATCAGATACAGTTTTTCCTGACAAAAGCCGCTTAGCTAAGTGCTGCTTATAGTACTTTTCAAACACATCCTTCTCCTGCAGGTAGCGGAACAGCAACATAACTTTGTCAAGAATTATCTCCACATCCTCCTCACTGACTCCTTTCAATCCTTTACGAAGCTTGTCATCCACAAATAATGAAATGAACTCAGGAGAACGGGTATTCAAATTAATGAAATATTCAAAAGAGGAGTTCAGAGCATTCTGGAACATCTTATCATTGCCAAATGCAAGGCTAATGATATTATCATATTTCTCCTTTTCATACAAGAGCTGCTGGACAAATTCCACAGGATCTTTCATCCTTTCTGCATCTGTAACTAGCTGTTTACCCATTTCTCTAAGGTGAGAAGTCATCACATCTCGTATCATTGAGAGACCCTTAGGAACTCTTCTAAATAAATTGTACATTCTACCCAAGTCTTTGTACTTGTCATCAAGAAGCATATTTACCAAGCCGGAGTTCTCCATGTGGACTAGCCTCATCATGTGGTTAGCAATCATCTCCTTCTCCACTACATTTGTTATCTTAGCTTCACTCTTGACATCCAAGTAGTGGGTAACTCTCTCAATTTCTTCATTTAGACGTATCTCCGCTTTCTTTAGATAGTCCCCACAATCACAGCACTCAATAAATTTCTGAGATTCGCCCCTGTAAAACTCAGCAGAAACCTCAAGAAATGGCTTCTCAAAATCCTCCTGGTAAACAGAAGAGCCCAATTCCATAAGCATCTTGATTATGTTCCTCATCAGCCCCCGGTCTATAACTTCACCAGTTCGCTCTCTATGTACTAGTTCAAGAAGTGTGCTCAGAAGCCTTGACTGTATTTTGCTGGAATGTATAATATTATCCCTCCACAAGTTAAGTCCCAGTTCGTGAACAGGAGTTTTATGGGTATTTGGAATATAAGTCCTGTCCATGTACATCAATATGTCTCGAATCATTTGCAACGCTTTGTTGTGGTCATTCCATTTCCTGTTCAGCTCTTCAAGAAACAAATCACCTTGAGCAGCCTCTATAGATTTTGATATTTCTTTGAGGTGCGCAGTCATAGTTGTTGCGAGTCCAGAGTACAGCTTCTCACCAAATTTGTGCAAAACCATATTGTATGCATTCCTAAATTCATGTCAAAAAGCCAATATCATAAAGAAAAGATCTAAAATTTGATCATCTCATAAATTCACTTAGGCAAGATTGCTAAGAGAGAGTAAACACAAATCATCAAGCATTTCAAGTGCAAATTTTTTATTTTTATTTTGGAGAGGATTGATGTTCAGAGTTTCAAAGATTTGATTCTATGTTAAAGTTCCCTTTTTCTAATGAAAACATGCATTCCCATATCTAATCTGTTACCACTCTTCACTCATAACATGAACTGTTATATCACATAAAGGATCACTGCAACTGAATGAAGCCGATGCCGAAAAAATAAAATCCAGCGTATCCAGCAAAAGAATTGAAAAACAACAAAGAAACTTTGGCATATTATATAATTAACATATGATAATCTTGAAAACTCAGCAACGTGTATAGTTGAAAAATAATATGAAAACTAGATACAAGTGCAACTATTTGATCAACTACGACTGCAGAAAGAGCTACCATGATTGCTCATCAGTCATTAGTAAACCCTATCAATCGTCCGCCAGCATAACCACAGTCCACCTTAATCATCAAATATGGCACATATGGCCAATAAAAAGTTAACAGCCCTAAGATCATCCAGGAACTGGCAATTGATTCATTTGTTCCCAACATGTAATTTACTAAACCAGCCGCAGAACAATTCGATTAAATCTCTCCAAGCTGATTACCTCCATAGTCACGTTTAGAAGGTATTTCAACAACTTCATAACCTAAGTATGAAGTCAAAAATCCATTTATAATACAATGGGACGGATGAGAAAACTCTTCATAGTTTTAAATTATTAAAACACAAGAAAACCCTAATTGGTCTTGCATCCGCAAGTTTATAAATTTAAGAAAAGTTTTCAATAATCTAAACACAAAATTATTTCTGCAACATTTAGGGTTCTACACCAAATTAATAGCAACAACCGACGTAACCAAAAAAAAAAAAAAAGGGGAAATAAAACTAAATTCTAAGATCGAAAATTATGAGAATAACATAACGCATGAGGCAGCAACAAATCACGTAGTAAAATGACATAAATTAATTGAAAATTTAAATAAAAAAGGGTGGAAACCTGTAAAGCTCTTCAAAACTAAGCCCACTAGCGTTACGATTGTAAATCTCATGAATTGCATGTTCGAGAATGTTCCAGGTCTTTTCTGCGTATTTGGGATCCACCACCACCCGGTTCTTGAACGCTTCTATCTGGAAAATCCTTTTCTTTTGATTACTCATGTCTTTTTCTTTCCAATCTTCCTTTTTTTTTTTTTTTTTTGTCTTGAAAGTTGAAACCCGAATCGAAGAAAAACCCCGCGCGAAAACAAACCGGATAAACAAAAAGATAATATAGGAGAGGACAGATAAAAAACTAAGACGACCTATAAAAATCAGACGGTGACGCGGGATCAGGTTTGAAAATGGAGAGCTTATTTTTTTTTATAATGCTATATTTCTTGGAAATATAGAGAGAAAAAAAAAAAAAAAAAAAAAGAAGGAGATTTTGAATAGCACAGCAGAGCAAGCACACTAGACCCTATTTTAGATGAAATTAAAATGAAAGAAGAAAAAACAGATAATAATTAATATATATATATATAAGTTATTAATTAAAGAATATTTATTACGTTTGGGATGAAATTTTTTTTTTTTTTTAAATAGAGGTCTGATAAAGTGCGGTGAATATGAGGGGAATGAATGATCAATGAACGATGACAGAGCATCGATAAATTAAAAGCTGATAAAGCAATTAAAACTATTTTAAGGAAGAGGAGTTATTATAGAATAATAATAATAATAATATTTTTATTTAATATATTAAAAATAATAATTATCAGTTTTGTTATTATTTTAAGTATTAATTAATTAATTTAAAAAAAAATCTTGAAGACATCATCCATCTACGTTCTACAGTGTAACTCTGATCTAAGAAAAGCACAAAAGAAAAAGGGGTTCAAAAGTTGAAGCCAAGTTTGCTGATCCACAACAAATTAAGCTTTTATATCATTTCCCGCAAATCAATAACAAGCTGATCTAGATAATCATGCTACAGACATATTATTTTTCTATGTCTGCATATGAAATTTGTAGAGTTAATTAATTATTTTGTGCATGTAATTTTTCTCCTCCATATTTAAAAATAAAATAAAATAAGTAATAAAAGTCAGCACTTTGTAGTATGAAAATTGTTATAATTTTTTTTTAAATGGATGTTTAATTATATTCATAATTTTCATTGAACAATAATTCATAAAAATTAAACAACAAAATTACACACAAGTCCAAGGATCGATACCTACCTATGATAGGTTAAGCTTCCGATATCCATTTATTTTTTGTTTTTCCTCGACTGCAATAGTTAGCAGGAGGTATAGTTTGCTTTGGCCGGTTTCTTTTTTATGGCTGTATGTTTGAGACTTGATGTGGTTGTAAATGTTAGTCTTTATTTGCTGCCTGCTATATGTTTCAGCTGCTTGAGCAATGGCGGAGGCCCCCCACCCCTGGATTGATTAATGTGTTTCGTAAAGACTTTCGGAGACATTCCAGCCGTTGTTACTACTCTAGCTGGCCAAATGGTATTATGAGTCCTATAAGATACAAGGCATATATGACTAGACTATAATTTCGAGTTTCAGTTTCCTGCATCTTTTTTCATTTTTTCTTAACACTCTAGGTACGGACAGTAACCTTTAACTCGTGCTTGATGATATCAGATTGTATACTGTTTTTTATATGTATGTAATGTAGGAATTTTTCTCATTGACAAATGACAACATCTATCGATTTATAACTTGTGAAAGACAATTCAACTATGAGGCTGATTTGAAATAAAAACTATTATGTGTCCCTTCTTTGTATGTGTATGCATATTTTTGAGGCAAAAGCTGTAAGTCAGAAGTTGGAAACTTGTTCTTTTAACCAACTTTATAATTTCTGCTCCGCCTCATTTCTTTTTTTCTTTTTGGTCTGATTGATCTGCCCCTAGATCCAGATCAGACTTGATTTCCCTTTGTTAGAGCAGAACATAAAGTTTTGGTTTGCTTTATTTTATTGTTAGTTCTTATGGTGACTTGACTGGGATGCTAATATTTGTTTTGGCTGTAAATTTTGTGGGTTACGTCGTTGTGGAACTTGGAAATGGGCTGACCGATCTTTGTAAGTGGTTGGATTGGATTTGGATATTCCGTTCCTGAGTTTCTCTGTTTCTTCCTTCTCTCTCTCTCTCTGTCTAAGCATGAGGCAGCAATACCAACTTCTACACAGTTATTCTTTCTCAGTAGGAAAATAAAGAGACATCAGTTCATGGCTCTTTTTCCGTTTTATAGACATTCTGAAAGCAAATATATATATATATATATATGTTAAGAAGCTTTAACTTGTTGGCAAGTAATTTGACGTATATATAGCAATAACAAGCAACTTTATCATCTGATTGCCCAGTTGAGTGTGGAAATACGCCATTTTTCTGCAGAACTTTGGCTACAATGTATCTTATTATGACTGCTGCAGTCCGCTGAGCGAAAGCGGCGGTACAGTGTTGTTGCAGGCTTGGCCATTCCTGCGATGCTATGCCATGCAATGCAATCTGGGTTTGAAGCGTTTAATACTAGCTGTTAGAATACAAAATTCAAATTGAATGATTGGAGCCTATTTAGTCCTACCATCTGAAATTAATCTGTGGGCAGGTAAAACTACATGATTTTCTTCCTCCCCTTTTCCCTGAAACGATATATATACTTACGATCAGCAGTTTTTGATATCTGCCGATGGATCTCTTAAAAAAAATTGTAAAAACATTTGTTCATGTGTATCACGTTAATTTCAAAATAATTCTTTTTAGTCTTTGGCAGTGATTTTCACTGCCAATCAAGCAACTCGTTTGCTGGGCTGACGGAACTTGTTGATGCGTAAAACATATTCGCAAATCTTTGATTGGAAGGAACTTGCAGCATGCATGCGAATTAATTTTCCGAGGTCACCCATCACCGATGTATATAATATATTTTCCATGATGTGATATATGATGGATGGATAGATGTAAACCATTAATATTGAATTTTCTTTTTTGGCTGGTCTAGACATCAAATGATACCCAAAATGTAGATGATAAAGATGAGATATTTAATTTAGTGTACGCTGAACAGGGGCTATGGATGTTATGCTTTTGTGATGTTGTTTTCCATCCCAATCATCAGCCTTATATTTCAACCCGTAATCTTTTCAAGCTTCTTCTCCAATCATATTTCAAATCTGATTTATTGCACACTATCATTCTTAAAAGTTTAAGAAACTAGAAAATATATAAATATATATATATATATATATATATCACCCACCGAGCATGCACCTCTGTATTCGGTATTGCCTTAACAAATGAAACAT
>JBBYHK010000016.1:959856-970593 GCA_038382065.1 Adansonia grandidieri | reverse complement strand
AATAATAATAATAATAATAATAATAATAATTACAAACATTAAAAGCAAGCGACTCCACTATCCGAAAAATTTGAAGAAAAAGGAAAACGAAAACACACAAAAGATTCTGGCGTGCACTAACAACTAATTATAAATAACCCTCCCCAATCGCCCTTCCTTCACGAATCGAGGCAGCCCCTCCATCCAATTGGTTCTTGCCACGTGCTGCTACTTCTGTAAAGACGTGCTCATGTGAAGCATTATTGGACGGTGAGAAAGGCGTTAAATGACTAATAATAAAATAATTGCATGGAACTCACAAAAACACACCCGCACACTTAAACTTTGATTTATATTTTTATTTTTTTATATACCCAAAAAGTAAATCAAATACTAAAACTTTTCCCAAATATTTGACTTACAATATTTATTCTTATATATTCTTACAATTTGGCAAGCAATTAAAATTTTCTATTCTTACAGTTATGAACATTATGGACATGATATTTTGGGTATTATTTCAAATTGAATATTATTGGTGTTTGTGTTTGTCGTTTTTTAGATTTTTTTTAGTGATGATGATAACATAATAAAACATATAATATCGATAAAAAAAGGAGTCGTGGCCATAGTTAATACGCAATCTGGTAATGAAGCAAATGGTGGGCGTAATTTGTCTAATGTGTCACAAATATATAATCTTCTTCATATATTTATATATTAGTAACTTTTCTAATTTTTTGGGGGGAACGATGGGCTTGGAATTTTGCATTTATTATAAGTTTCATATAGGAGAAAATGCAAAGGCAACTATTATTATTATTATTATTGAAGAGAAGAAGGATGAAGAAAGAGAATTGGGGGAAGGGGATGATTAGTATAAATAATGAAAATCAAGGAAAATGTCTATTTCGTACAACTAAGGTGTTTTCTTTTTCTTTTTTTGCCGCCTTTAGCATTGTTGGGTGGTGTTTTTCCTTGTTTTGGAGTGTAAGAGAAGTGAAATTTGAGGGAGGGGGCTACTACCCATGTGACATGTATGGTGGTTAACATACACATAGAATAATATTGCATATTAGTTTAGGGTTTATCTGGCAAAGGGGCCATCCAATACCATAAAGTGGGTTTAAAACACACATAGTCATATTGCATATTAGTTTAGGGTTTATCTGGCAAAGGGGCCATCCAACACCATAAAGGGGGTTTAAAACCAATGCACCCACGTCAATTAATTAAAGGAAAAGATGCTCTCATCTGACATTAACTTTATAATAACTCTTGGATTTTAGATTATTGATCTTGAAAAGGAAAATAAAAACAAATAAACAAAAGAGCATTGATGCTAGAAGAGCCTTAAAAGAATAGTTAACCACTTTTCTTTTTATTAATTACAATGTGCAATTCATGAACTCTTCATCTTGCTCTTTCCTATTCATCTTTTTCTTTTAGTAGAGCTAATAATATGAAGAATGGGGAAAAGAGGCCAATTACTTTGGCAATTAGCTAGGAAGTTAGTTCTGATGTGGCACTATGTCATGCATGCATGCTTGAAATTTTAAGTTAATTGGAAATAACTCACAATTGTTTTGGTAATAAATGCATTGGCGTTTGAGATTTTATCTTAATTTCCTTTACGACGGGTTTATGAATGTATTTTTTACTTCAATCTAATACATTCAAATTAATAGTACATAAGCTACCCATTTATTTAAGTGTTCTACTTCATCTAGAAATTGGATGGCTTTGCGGGCTTGAATATAAACAAAGAGTAAAAATGGAGAAATTTGGATATGGACAAAATGAAAAATGCTACAAATTTTGTGGAGACTAACATACACAAATATTTATGGTGTATCTTGAAAAATTTGAAGTTTGGGTTTGATCAGGAGGAAGTGATAGGTGCAAGGGGAAGAGAGCTTTCGAACAAAATTTAAGTTACAGCTTAAGAATAAAAAAAGGTTACAAATTTTAAAATTTTAGTATTAGATTTATTCGATGTCATATTTTAAAAATAATTATATAAATGAGGTTTGAGAAAAGGACAATATGATTGGAGCAATTAAGTCAAGGAGCGCAAAAAGGAAAGTGGAAATTACGGTGAGCAAGGAGAGACGTATTCCTTGTGACCTCTCCTCTTCATTCAATTTCTACAGGAAAGAATATTATTGTCCTAAAAAAGAAAAAACACATTTTTAGGTAAGCGTCACCTTCAAACGCACCCATCTCTTTTATTGTTTTTCCTTTTTATCGAATTCAATGTAAAAGAGAGGATTAATTGATTATTCCAATCTTGCAGCCTTCAGTGACACCTCTTAATAATAGTGCATTTGCTTTGTAATAGTTGTTATAATCTCTTTTAAGGTGGGAAGAATCTTTACGTGTGTGAGTGATACCGAATTGGATTTGGTTTATGTTATTGTAATAGAAGATTGATTTTTTTTTCTTAGATATTAATATTCTGTCAACATAGCTTGTTTCTATGAATTGCATGTTCATCTATGGAGCATATATGCACATGTCAACGAAAATTCGTCTTTTTTTTTTTAAAGAAAAGAACTTTTAAAAAGTTTTACCTAGGGGATGGTAGTTTGACAACGCGTGGATGGATTATAGACATACAAAATTAGTTTGGATCCCTTTTTGTCTCAGACGGAAATTGAGCATCATTAGAAGACAAATGTAGTAAGCTTGCATACTCACTAATTAGAACGACTGAATTTGAAAGCGCCATTAATTAAAAATTTCTACTGTTCATTAGACATCAACTAACCCTATGTTGCAACCCCTTTTTCTTTTGCATTTAAAAAAAATTAATTATATGTCTATACATATATGTATATATATTAAAATATAAAAGAAATAGATTGAACTCATTGATTGAGTCAATTCTTTATTAATTTCGGATGCGGCTTGCCAGTCACGACCTTTAGATTTCTTTTCTTCTTTTCATTTATTTTCAATGCTTTACATAGCATTTGCAAGGCTTTTTACACTAGGCTATTGGCTATTTAATTTGAATTCTTTTGTTCCAACGTGAATTTAGACTAAACTTTTCTCCTCTTTGCTAAATGCCAGAATCTAAAGCTATATGATTGGGATTCATTTGTCCTGTTTGTCTTGTCTGCAAATTCTTTGAAGTTGTAATAATTTTTTTTCTTGAATTATATAAGATGAAGTAATTATCATCTATCCTATAAATCATTCATTCAATGTTTCTTCTATTCGTAAATTTGATTTTGAAACTGTAATTTAAAACTCTCATATTCTGACAATTAGAATGTCAACAAAAAGTGTTTTTTTTTTTTTTCTTTTAAAGCTATATCTTAATTAGTAAGTTTGTTCCTTAATCAAATATTTCGTCCTTTGCTATATTTATTTATTGGGAAATTTCTTCCTTTCCCTTCAAAACTCCATAAACTTTTACAGTGAAATTGAATCAAACTGTTATCCGGAATTATAAATAATTGTTTTGTATTGCTAAAAGTACCAAGCAGACAAGGCCTGTTGAACAACAGTAATTTTCATGAGACAATTTAACATTTCCCCAAACAAAACATCTTGAAACTTTGGACTTTGCTTTAATTATTCTCTTTGTTTCCAACCTCAAGTTTCTTTCTTTTTAGTATTTGTCACTTCCTTTGATGAAACAGATCAAGTTCCATGTAACACGCTAAAATTGTGTGCATTTACTCTTGGGTAAATTTTCTCAGCTTATTTGGTGGTAGTTAAAACAATTCTCGACATAAAATTTCTAAAAGGGCTTTCATAAAAATGAGTATGTCTTCTATATAATTAATTAAGCAAATAATATTTAAATAATAAAATCTAGTCGAAATTTTTATCAGAATCACTAAGATAAGTTATTAGTGTTCACGTAAATAATAACATCATAATTTATCAACCATAAGAATAATTTTAAAAAATTTAAGCAATTTGACAGGACTTAAAATAAAGTGGGGGAAAAAAGAAAAAAGATAGAGAGAGAGAGAGAGAGAGAGGGTAACAAAGTTGATTAATTTATGAGAACGTTCAAACTTTTTAAGGTCGGTTGATTAGATTGATAAGAGTGAAATGATATTGTGTTTTAAAAAAGCAGCTCTTTCTAATTGAGATCCAACTTTTCCAAATTAGTGTGCCCTCCCTCCCCCGCCCCCCCGCCCCTCGCTCTCCCTTAGCTCTTTGTACTATTAATCCTGTAAAGAGTCGAATAACTTCCTTTTATTTCTCTTGGGAGTATCCATGATTCCATGTTCTTACCTTCTCTCTTTCTATAGGGTGAAATGAAATGATGGATAGGTTTTTTTTTTGTCCATAAAATGAAGGGTATAAGTTTTTTTTATCGAAATATATAATATATGCAATGAATGTCAATAATAATAATAATGATAATAATAATAATTATTATTATTGCATGCATAAATTAACTTGAAATTTTGATAGCCTACAACCCTATAAGGCTATATTATAACCCTCCTGCCGCCAGGGTTTATTATTGTTAATGTTGTGGTAGTTAGGGGTGGTAATTTGATAAGTTCAGTTACGTTTGGATTAAGTTATTTTAAATTTGAATTTTTTAAGTTTGGATTTATTTAAATTTAAATTAATTTGGATTCAAGTTTTTTATTCGAACTTGTTTAGGTTTGGGTTTATTTGGGTTCAGTCCCTTTTGAGTTCGGGTTTAAGTATGTTTTACATTACTTTTTATTTTATGTTAATTATAATTATTTTTATGTAATTTTAAATTCTAAGCATATGGTTGAATATAGCCTTATTCCACTTGAAAAAATCTTCGTTCAGTTCCATTGGCCCAACTACGGCAAAAAAAAAACAAATTGGAATTCTAAATTCGAGCTTGAATTTGGCTTGACCTGCCATTTAAGGCTAAGTCATTATTCATAATATTAAAACTTTATTTTTATATTAATATTTATATATTTTATAATTAAATTTAAATAAATATATATTATTTTATTAAAAGAAAATACTGTTTCAAGCTGGGCGGGCTTGAAACTTAAAATTTGATACCCGACTTAGATCGGGCTAGGCCTATCAGGCTAAACGGGCTGCTTGGCCTGTGGACAAGTCTAGTTGCTTGTCTAAGTCTAACATTTGATTTTTTTATTGTTTGTCTAAGTCTAACATATGATTTTTTTATTTTTTAATTTATCTTATTATTTTGTTATACTATTATCAAACTCTAATTATCATTACTGAAAATAACAATAATAAAATAAGAATAATATTCAAAGAAGCACTTAAAATTTTACTACTAAAATATATATACTCTCAATACTTAATGAATTTAACTAATTAAATTTAAGAAAATATGATAAATAGATGATATAACTTATTGACAATGTTTTCAAAGCTCATAATATTATTTATTTTTTGATAAATTATTATTTTATCATGTATAAAATATAAATTAAGTTTTTAATATTTAATTAAATTATTAAAAAAATATTAAAATAAAATTGATAATTAAAGTTTTTGCTTTATAAAAAATTAGTATTAAATTCGGGTTCAAGTTTGAGTCAAGCTCGGATTCAGGTTCTTTTGGGCTCGGGTTCCTTTGAGTTCGAATTCTTTCGAATTCAGATCATTTCAGGCTTAAAATCAGTTATAGTTTGAATAATTTCAGATTTAAATTTTTTTCGATTTAAATTTTTTCGAATTCAAACCATTGATTTTTTTATTAAATCAAATTTAATTTTAATTTTAATTTTTTTAAATAAAATTTTAAATTTAAATTTATTTCACCACATTTAATAACAATTAGACTTGTCCAGGTCCACTGCGAGTGCCAAGCACATGAATGAAATTAAAACATTAATTAATTAATACATGTCGTTTTGTTTTTGAGTGGGGAGGGGACCGTGAAAGTCCCCCTTGGAGAATCAGGTTCTGTAAGGAAATTAAAGGACAGGATCCAACTCTCGTCTTGTGATCTGACTGCCATCGAATTCAGGCACCGCAGGGTTTGATTTGTCAGTCGCAATGAAATGGAATTAAAGCGCCTTTGACTAATTGACATCCATAAATCTGTTCAACCCCCACGCCCAAAGCTTTGCTTTCCAATTTGCACCCCCGCCCCCCCATCTTGTTGTCTAGCAAACAAAATCTTTCTTCTGATCATCTTTGTGAAGCCATGTGTCGTCATGGGAAGTTCCATGCTTCTCTCACTGTCCTATTGATAGAAATGTCAACCCAAGTACATAATAATAGTAATGATCGATCCATGGTTATTTCTTATAATCCTTCTTTATCAGTTTAAAATTGTACATACCTACTTTTAATCTTCAGAAAGTTTGCAAAAACTTAATTAGAAAGTGTAATATACATATGTGTGTACGGCAACTGACCGTAACCAACATTTTTCATTCGTTGAGAAAACTCTTAATTTCTGTAACTCAATCACAGGTGATTGGCCAGCGGTTTGTGTCCATCCCATATCTTAAAGAGCTAGCTGGCTAATTTTTTTTTTCCCTCAAGGGTTACTCCTAATCTAAGGGCTAAAGCATGCACTAATTAGTGAAACTAAGTATCGGAAAACCAATTTATCATAATATGAAGAACGCATATATATATATATATATATAACCCCTAAAACTTAAAACTAGTTTCACTAAAAAAAATAGCTTTATATTTGATCACTAACGGTCCATAAAATAATGAATAAAATCATGTCATCTCATCAAAAGTTTTTAAAAATAAATATAGATGACTTTATTTTTAATGAAGTATCATTATTTGATTCACTGACAATACATAAAATTATAAACTATTAGTACATCGAATATAAATTTAAAAATATGTTAATAGTAAGTTTATTATGCAACGAGGTTGACTTAATTCAAGTATAGATTGAGATAATTATTTTTAATTAATTTTAAGAAAAGAGGGAACAACTGTTAGGTTAAGTTTGAATTTTATAAAAAAAATTACAAGAAAAATTCTTAATTGAAGAGATAATAATCATTAGATGAAGTATAATTTATATTAATGAGAATTAATTTGTTATTATTAAAGAAAAATGTTTACAAATAATGATGAATAAGGTCCCAAAATGGTACTCAAAACTAGGGCCATGTTGGTGGAGTTTAAGTACGCTATAAGCCAACTAATAATTAGAATTATTATATCTTAGAAAGCTAATCGTGTGTAACATGAATTGTAAGCACTTCAAATTTAACTTTCTTTCTAAATAAATCTTCATTTTTGGATATTAATTTCATTTTAGAAAAGAAAAAAAAAGAGTACATTTATTTCATTCGAAAATGAGATAATTCTATAATTATATCTTAACTTGGTTTCCAAACAGGACAAATTTTAATGTAAACCTAAATTCTTCAAAGTTTTATGTGAATCATTTAAGATTTAAATATTAATATAAATAATTTCTTTCTTTATCTTTAATATTTTAAGTATAAAATAAATATTTTTATTCGGAAAAAAGGAAATAAACATAATCAAATTATCTAGTACGACATAACTCACGACAATTTTACGAATATTGTAATTTGGTTACTTTATTTTTTTTTTCCAGAACAGTTTACTCAATACACATAACTTCTGACATTGCTTTAAATGGATCGCTTGCATTGGGAGGAGTAATAAATAAATTAATAAAATGAACATATCGGGCCATGTTGTGCCAGATATGGGCCCATTTTGGATCTCAGCATAAAGATATGTTGGGCCATTGTCCAGCAGCCTCGTACCCGACCCAAAAAAATGAAAGTACATATGAGCGTGGATTATTATTTCCTTTTCCACTTTAAAAGGTATGGTTTCAGATAGATGGAAAAAGGGCAGCCGAAGTGGGAGATTTGGGGAGCTGAAAAACATAATTTTCTAAATATTTTTGTTGGGAGTGTTAAGTATTTGTAATTAGTAATGTTGGTGCATTCTCTGAAGAGGAAGAGCCCCAGCTTGAGTTTTATTTATAGCGTCCAACACTCACTCACTCTCCTTTAACTTGTCAGACTCAGACATTTGTGGCCTGTGTTAATAGCAACGTCCATGTCTGCTTCGAAGCAGGAAGATTTTAAATTAGTATTATTTATAGCTAATACCACATGCCAATGGAAAATTTTGCTGTTCATAGCCTACTTATAATTTTCTTTTATTTCTGCTTAAGTTTGACATGAAAATGGGAATGCCAGTAGGTAATATCAATTGAAATTACGTTATATTCTAATTGATTTTAGATTCTGAGTTGGAAAGCTGCGAAAGGGTTGAAGCGATCGAAGGGTTTGGTTTTCATTTGTTGGCAAGCTAGGACTAATCCTGTGCCATGCATGCATTACAGCGAATGAAATGCTAGCTTCCCCTGAATTTTAAGCAACAGCTGGATCAGCATGATTCATACAATATACATACATATATATAGGTTGTAAAGACCTTGTAGCTGTTGGATAAAGTCAGAGTAACAGCGTTGCAGATATGATATTCGGATTGAAAAATAGTGACCAACGGACGTTCTACGACTTTGTACCTAGACTAGCCTAGCCTAACCCTTCACCTTGCATGTGTCGAGGATTTTATATTGGCCAGGCTTTGTGATAATGATGTTTGACCCAGTGAAGTTCTTATGTCAGTGTCTGGCTTGCTAATATATAATGATGGATTACTGATTGTGATTCTTCAAGGCCATCCGGAAATTAATGTTTGAACTGAAACTAAAGACGTACGTACGGCTGTACATTAATTGCATTATCCCGGATCAGCATGCATGTGTAAATCCAACTAATGGTTATCGGGGGAAATTTCAAAATGTGTATGTAGGTCAAGTTCTAAAACTGAATTATAGTAGACAAATGAATCTTTTCAATTTTGTGAAGGCCCTGTCAGCTGAAATAAAGAGAAACCAACCATCAAGTTAAAAAGGGATTAAGTGCTCTTAGATTAGATTGGGCGTTCTATACAACGCTTAGGTGAATTGGCTGGTTGATTTATCCCTTTGATGTTGACTGTCTGTCCTTAAGACTGCTATTTAGCTTCTTCTTCTTGTCATTTGTTTATTTTTTATATCTTATTTTTTTGTTTTTGATGTCCTGGTTTTCATTTCATGTTTTTTGTCTGTCTTTGGACGCTTTAACGATGGTCTGGCAGCAGTATTTATGTTCCAGCTGTCGGTTGTAGCTTGCTCGAGTTTTGTAACCTTTCAGTTATCTAATAAGATATTTTGACTTATCAAAAAATTAAGTGCATTCCATCCAATGGTTCAGATTGGAGGTTCCTGGAGGACACTCGTGAGATTGGTTTGAGTCGTAAACTGAATTTAGTGGCGGTAGCTTCATTATTGACATTTGATGGGAATTAAAATTAAAAATAAAATAAAATAAAAATCTATGGTTTTTGTTAATGCATGTATATATTAGATTGAAACCTAGTCTTTTGCAAAACCATGCATGAGTAGGACCAAATCACTTGATAATTTTATCAGAACTGAACTCTAACTCTTTTTACATAACTAAATTACCATTTTATGTTTTGTTCTTTTTTTACATATTGAAGGCAAAAATCTCTCTCAGTGGTGGTGACATAAATTAATTCAGACTTACTAATTAATGTGCGTCGAAAATTAGTTCATGTTTAGGCAGAATCATTATCAATCTGTTGTTTGTAGAATAAGGTTTATTACTACGGATATTCTTTATTTTATGTTTTAAAGAAAGTAATGGAATACATCGAATTGATTTTCTAAAAAAAATGAATTATGTCTCAATCATTGAACTAAATGCTCGGATGATTACTACAATGACTTCATTAATTATAACTTTACATTGGATTTTACTGTCACGTAAAACTGCTGAAATTATTTATTGATCAAATTTATCATATGTATATATATATATATATATATATATGTGTGTGTGTATGCGTGTCAAGATCAACATTCAGTTTTAATAAATGGATGGGCCTATAACAATATGGGGATTCATATCATAATCACATGTATGACTGAGTAAGCTATAATTTTGAGACAGCGACTGTGACTCTCCATCTATTAACCGTTTCTTGTCTCTCTGCACTTTCATTCTGTGCCACATTTCTATCACCACAACAAAATCTCAAAAATAACATCATTTGTTTTTAATTCAACCAAAAACATTGCATATGCTACCTTCCTTCTGCTGTTTTTGAGAAACTAAACTTAATTTTTCACTTCATTCACCAATTTGGCTCCTCTTGTCCCTATTGGCCTGCCTAGAACATGCTTTCATTCATTCATTCATTCATTTTCGTTATTAATTCATCCTAATTCATTAGGTTTCTCTTTCAATTCCCTTCTGTTTTTTCAGGTTTCGTATTAAGATTCTTATCAGCTGAGGAACTTTAATGAAGGCAGATGCTGTTTCTTATGAAACAAAGGTTACTAACATAACATCAGTAGGTTTCAGTTTATTATGTTGCCTTAGAAAAAAAATAAAACAAAAAAGAGCAACAACTGAGGGGGCAATAGGCAAATGAAATCATATGGTTCATAATTTTGCCGCAAATATTTCAAATTCCAGACTTGAAAAAGCGAGTCGTCGTCCCATATGAAGGCAGTGTTGCCGATTTTTGAGGTTGCTGCAGTTTTAGGATGTATCGTCGCTTTAAGGTTTCAAAATTTGTATCTCAAACAATGCAGAGGGAAACATCGCACGTGGTTAAATTGCAAGGACAGATGCGCAAGGTTTGACTCCGGAACATCAATTTGAACCACATACACCCCGTTTGGTTCAATGGAATCAACGTTCCATCACAAAA
>JBBYHK010000016.1:947265-958468 GCA_038382065.1 Adansonia grandidieri | reverse complement strand
TATTTTGAACAAGGAAAACATATGGTCCAGAGATCAATTACGTGAATAAGATAAAAATTACTTGTCTGTTTTGTAAGGGGAAATAATTAATTTAGCCACGTGAAAATTAAATACCATATATTTATTTAAGTTTTATTTTTTTGAAATAAAAGTGATCATATTAGATAAAAATAATTATAAATATTAAGATTCGACTATAAATTTACTAAATATTATCTATAAAAAATAATTATAGAAATCGATTAAACCGTGACGCAAGTTTCTTTCCTATTTTCCAACGGAGCATATTTAATATTTATATTTAAATTTACAAATTTGATGCTAATTAATGTTGGTCAATGGTCAACCATCAAGGTCCAAGAGAATATATTATATGTAACATATGCAATTGGACTGATCGTCACATGTAAAATTAAATAGTTGCATAATTTCATATAATAAGTTTTATATTAATTTGATCAATAAGTTTGTATATATATGTAGAAAACCGTATATTAATTTGAATTTTTTATTTTTAAACATGTTGTAATAACCATAGAAGATGGTTCGTACAGTTTACAGCTATCTTCTTCTCCCTGATGACATGCAAGTTGATCAAAATAAAATATTCCTGAAGCCCTTGATGATAATAAATTATAATTAACACGTCAAAGATCTTTTAAGAATCTAATAAATTGAGAATATAATTCATTGTGGCAGAGCAAATTTTATTTTATTTTCAACAATTCCCGGACACTAAATTACCTAATTAATAAAATGTTAATATGACAATCCTAAGGTGCAAAATCTGAGGTCTTGTGGCACAAAGAAATTGTGGGCTATTGCTTTAGTACAATTCGTTTAATATTATTTTATAATAAATAAATAAATAAAACATTGGACACCATAATTGACTTCACATCAGAAACACCCAACCATTTTAAATACATATGAAGAAACATGTAGTCAATTCTTAATTTGGCAAGTGATCATTAATTTGATTTGATTATTATAAAACTTTCATTAATTACCTTAAATAATTTACTATTAACAATTTTATTTCTTTACGTTAAACTTATAATTTCTATGCGATATCATTACCCAAAAGAAAAAAAAGTTAAAGTTTAATACTTAATTTGAACTAAAACATGACAATCCGTTCGACCATTTTCAAGAAGACATTATTTTTTTATTTTGACTTGGTTATTATTATTTTTACCTTATGCATATATTGGCAACTCCATATTTGTATTCAATACAAGAAGCAGTTCATACACTATTTGACCAAGAAGATTTGGTCTCGGAAGTGTCATTATTCCAATTCCTCAATGGTTGCCTAGTTGTATGCCGATTATGATGCAAAAAGTATGGCAAATTAAAGACTCCAATGTGTACGTGCTCAAAGGTATTTAAGACTTTCAGAGAGTGCAGGATTTTTCAATGGAAGATTGCGGTGATCAACTACGACTAATCCTGCAACCAGCTAAAAATGGGATTGATTGAACAAAGTAGTGCGTGATCGGTGATTTTTTTCTTTTAATATTTGCTTACAAAAACAGTTTGCACCTTGTGGTTTAAACCTTCTGGTTTATTGATATCTCTGCTGTATGGACTATGTTTAATCCTTATAGTTTATTAAAAAAATTTCCTTTTGACTGAGAAAAAATGAAGTTTGCAAATCTATAGTTACGTCGTGTACGTAGCTACCTGTAGCTTTTCCTCGAGACCTTTAAGGTGTTGCAACGTGCATGAATTTTAGAGGTCACATGGGAGAGTGAAATATCATTTCCAATATACCTATATATATATATATATATATATATATCCCTCCAATCACTTATAACAGCAACAAAATTTTGACTAAATTGATTCCCCCATTGAGGAAATTGGGATAATTGGTGATTATTAATGGGTTTTTGTGGAGATTCACACATAATCTATAAGGTATTGTTCATTTTAACTTATTATGTCTCATGATTTTATCCATAAAAGGTGTCTCATAAATATGAGTTTAAGTTTCTACATATATATCATAATAAATCTTTTAAAGTTTCTCGATACGGTATTAAGGTATTACAAACTTCTCTTGTTAAAAGTTTAATATCCTTGTTTAGCCCAATATAGATAGATAGAACTGGGACCACAACAAGCTTCAGGATTCTAAAGGTGGCTCCACATAAGATTATAGAGATGGCTCTCACGATATAGCACTTAGCTTCCTTTAATCAGTGCATTACTCTAATACCATTTGTGAAGATCTACATCCAACTTACGAGGTATTGTCCGTTTCGGCCTATTGGCCTTCACTTGTTTGTTCATAAGCTTATAAGTGAGGCACTCTTTTGAGACATCTAAACTTCCTATCCATTACAAGTAAGGTTTAGAAAAGCAAATCATTCAATCTATCTAGCACATAGGTCACTGCAGTCTGACAAAATTGAAATTTGAAGTATTGATTTCATAGCGTTGTTATGAAAATTTTAAAGATCATTGAGAACTTTACATAGCTACATAATAGTTGTCTCTTGCTTTTGATCATGAATTTCACTACTCGAACATCTCATCAACGATTCCCTAATAACCTTTGTCAGTTTTCACTGAGTTTTCTTAAGCTTTCTCGAGCCTCTAGAAAGTACCATAGCAATAAGGTAAAACCTATGATTAGTCAAAGCATCGAGGCATGAGAAAATTAATCCATTTATTTTGGCGCATCTAATGATTAGGCACCATCCTAAATAACATGATTTCCTTTTTCAAAATTACGTTCTCTAAAAGCTTTTTCAACATAAGATTTAATAGTCTCACAAAATATACCATCAAAAAATTCAAACAAACTTTTGTACTTGAAAAACTTAGGTTCGAATTATTTCTTTTTTAACTTTAAAGCTGAATGTCCCACCAAACACTTTCTTTTGAGATTAAGCTGTTTTGGTTAATGCTTAATTAGAGATAAAATCTTCGTATAATCTGTTTGATGAAACGTTTGCATTTTAACTATAATTAAAGATAAAAAATTAGGATCAAGTTAGGCTTTATTAATAGAAGATTTAAGAAGGTAAGAAAAGAGCATTCTGACACAAATTTGGCTTCAACTTGACTTAAATTGCTTATAGTTGATTTATGGGTCAGATTCACATTTTAGGAAATTTATTTGTTTGAGCTAATGGAGTATTTTCATTGACATCGTCCAATTGTCTTACAATTTTGTCTCATTATTATGAGTGAAGGAGAGAAATGAGAGAAGGTACCAAACAGTATTGAAAGGAGATGCAAAGAAAAAAAAGGGCACGATTTTAGAAGGATGGAAGATTTACCTATTACGGCAAAAAATGATGGCTAATGGCTATCATTAATTGACTGAAAAACCAAATTGAAAGCAGGTCTCTATAAATGGTATCAAAATAATGCACTAGTCGAAGGGAGCTAAATGCTATAATGTGGGAGTCACTTTTAGATTCTTATGTGAGCTAAATGCTACACGGTAAGAGTCACCTTTAGAATCTTAACATCTAATGTGATCTTGGTTCTATTTGTTTTGTATTAGGCTTAACAAAGATGTCAAATTTTAAATAGTGGGAGTTTATAACACCTTCATCCCACATCAAGAAACTTTGAAGGATTTGCTATGGTATATATATAGAGACTTAAACCCATGTGTTTGAGCCACATTTTATAGACAAAATCGTGAGGCCCAATGGGCCAAAGCAGATAACAATTCGCAAGTAGGGTGCGAGTCTCCACAAATATGTTCAAAGAGGCCTTTATTTGTTTCATTTTCATTTTGGTTTTTTTAGAGGAAGAAGCAAATGGAATGAGGGTTTTGTATATAAATTCCCTTGTTTAAAGCTTGATGTCTTTGTTAAGCCAATGAGAACAGACAAAACTAGGATCACATAAGCATTAGGATTCTAAATATGACTCCACCATATAGCACTTAGCTCTAATAGGATGCTAGAGGCAACTCTTAGGATGCAACACTTAACTCCTTTCGATTAGAGCATTTATTTGATACCATTTGTGGAAACTTGAATCCAACTTGTTAGGTATTAATAATTTTGACCCATTAGATCTCATGATTTTATCCACAAAAGACGTCTTATAAGTACGGGTTTAAGCATCTATAAATACCATATTAAATGCTGTAAAGTTTTTCAACGTGAGATTAGGGTGTTATAATTTTACTTTCCTCGTGGTCCATCATTTGTCTTTGCAAAAATCGGACACAATTTCAATCACATATACATATATATTTTTAATCTTGTAACTAGACAATTTATCAGTTTCAAGTTTAAAAAGAATAATGGTAGAAGCATATTCATGATACACGAACCGTAACCAAAATATTTTTCATTATTAATTATTATTATTGTTTGCTCTATTTTCTAAACCATTTGACTTTGGATCCAATTAAGTTGACTGCAGCGTATAGAAAATCATGTTTGATGGCTCATCATCCTGCGGCTGTCGACGACTCTTTCCGCGAATCCCATTTTTATTTGCAGTAGCAGTAATGCAGGAATCTAACCGAGAAAAGGGGCAATACATGATATCACGTGTGAACATGAAATGAAATACCTCTTTTTATTAATTTCTACTAAAATGAGTATATACTACTATTATTTACTCAATTCTGTACGAAACAAATACTTTTAACAAAATCTAAGTGAGGTAAAGATCATGCCTGGCGTAGCTAGATATAATTAAGCAAAAACTATATATGAAACTTTGAAGGGAGATTCTACATGCCCAAAAATTAAGTTGTGTTCTGAGGCATACTTTAACTGCTCCTAAGCTTACTTTACCCCAATAAATATTTTTCAGGGAAAAAACTAATCTTAATAGTGATAATAATAAAAACAAAAAGAATGATATTGAAATGGAAGAAAATTAATGCTCAGCTGTGGAGGATTCGGAAAGCAGAGGTTACGAGACGACACGTGCCATGTGGAGACCAAAGTTAAGGAGGAGATTATGGGGATAGGGGGAAGAGATGATAAAGTCTGACTGACTGGTCAACAATGTCGTCCCCTACCCCTAATACCTCCCAATTTGCTCCTGTATTTAAAGAATTTTGTTTTGCGCCACTTTCAAACCCTAACTGTGAAGAAGAAGACTCATTCTCTTCTATAGCTATAGCTTTCTCTCCCTCTGCCTATACTTGGCTAATTAAACTGAACATAGATAATAAAATAAACAAAAAAAAAAAAAAATGAAGGGAGGAAGGGTGTAGATGGGTTTTTGTTTTTGTATGAAATAAAATTAAAAAAATGTCGTGAACACTGAACATAAACGAATTTTGCTAACAATGTATGTAGACATTTTCAAAAGTTAAATTAACATATTATTTATACTAATAAAATTATATTAAAAATTATAATTGATAATTTTATTCATCATTTCAAATATATTGAATATAACAACATTAAAATTGTTTTAGGACATTATTAAAAGATGTGATATAAATTCATTAATATATATCTACAGGGATATTTAATTATTTTTAGGTTCATAGCATATATATATATATATATGTATATGTATATAATTCATTCATATGACAGGGAAGTAAGAAGATAACGTGGGCTTGCGTGCTAAACTGACAGAAGGGAGGCCCGCATAGTTTGGTGATTATGGAGCATATTTGCCCTTAACCCACTTGCCTTCTTACCCCAGTTTCAGTTCGGGACACTCGCACTATGCCGTATCTCTCTCCTTTCTTTCTTATTCCTAGTCGTCTTCGTTTCTAACCCTTTTCTCTTCTCTTCTCTTCTCTTTCCTTTTCTTTTCTTCTCTTTATAATAATAACATTAAAGAAAAGAACCCTCTTAGAATCAGAACCCTATTTAATAACCAGAATAAGTAGCCCACTGCTTTCTTTCATGCAACTGTCTCTTGTTCAATACTCGCAATTATCACTTCGTCCTAACGTACCCTACCTTAACTCCTCGCTCTTCTCTTTGTTACCTTTGCCAAATCTCTCTCTGTCCATAGCACTTGTCTATTAATTTTAACACTTCTTCTTCCTCTTTGCTCTATTATGTTCATTCTATTCACAATACCCCCCACTTTTCATTAGTTTTCTTTTCTCAGACAAATTACCACATCCCATTTGTCTCTCTAAATTAAGAGTTTTCATCACTTTGTTTTCCCTCTATCTCGTCCTTAAACCTTCATTTTGTTTTATGACAAATACAGTACTACTACCTACGAGTTTTTTTTCTTTAACACAATGTCAAGCAGAAGATCACGTTCCAGGCAGTCAGGCGTTTCCAGGATCACGGATGATCAGATCACCGATCTGGTTTCCAAGTTGCAGCAGCTTGTCCCTGAGCTTCGCAGAAGGCGCTCCGACAAGGTACCAAACATGGGCCTTTTTACATTTATCTCCTTCTCCAGACTCCCCCATCTATACTTGAAATTCGAAAGGGAAAAAAAAATTTCTTCTTTTCTTTTGTGTGGACTTCGTTCGGTTCTGCAGATGTCATATTCACAGCCTCATTTATTTTCATGTGGTGCATCTAGCAACAAGTTGAAAGTGTGGGACTCGATCTGTTCCCTTTTAGCATGCATCATGCTTAGCCATCACACTCAAATGTATCAATTAAATTTTAATTTAATTTGCTGTTATTTTCAAACTTAAAAAAAATTGCCATAATTATTCTTAAAAACTCATGTTGTTTTGTTAATCTTTTTCTCTAATTTCTCTTCAGATATCAGCTTCTAAGGTCTTACATGAGACTTGCAACTACATCAGAAGCTTACACAGAGAGGTGGACGATCTAAGCGATCGGTTATCCCAGCTATTAGCTTCGACAGACATCGATAGCGACCAAGCATACATTATCAGGAGTTTACTTATGTAATAATCAGCCTTTCTCTTTCTAAGTTTCTCACCTTCGTTCTATTACTTACCAGCGATCCATATCTAGGGTTGGTGATTATCACTTGTCGTAATGCAGAAACAAGCGGTGGATAACTACCATGTCATATAATCCTTGTCATCGAGACTTTTACATTAATCAAGTCTATCATCACATATTATAAAAATAAAAAAGACTTTTAGATTTCTAAATAAATATATATATATATATTTATGAGTTGATATTTACAGCTATGATTACTAACGGTAAACATAAAATCACTGCCTCTCTTCAATGCACCGAAAGAGAGAAAGCAAATATTATATATTAAGATTATTTATCTTGGTTTATTGATTGTGACGGTTGTCATGAATATGGCGAAATTTCAAAGTATAGACGAAGCAAGCTAGGCTAGCAATGGCTAAATAAAATTTTTATATATACTTTAATCAGCTTTATTCTGTTAATGAAGTTGGAGATTTAGATTTAGGGAGTCGACCCGGAAAGGTCAACCTGGGTAGCTGATGATAGTCGCTGACACGTGATTTATCGCACTCCGTTTCTCTCTGGAGTCCTAACATAAACGTCTATCATCGATTTTATCGGTTTTTTTTTTTTTTTTTTGACATGGGTTGGGTTTGTATCGTTTTTCAATCAACATATTATTATTTAGTCAAATAAAAGTCAAGAAAAAAATTAATAAATATTGGTTTAAGTCTATTGCGATGACGACTACCAATTTGTTTCGGCATGATATACTGATTTCTCACTCGGGATTAATTAATATGGCGTGTTGCATGCATGAGGACTTTGATATGCTACTTAATTAATGTATCTATTGAAATTAATATCCAAAATTTGAGGAATTTGATATGCTACTTATATCCATATATATATATATATATAATATACATATTGCTAATCTGAGAACATTCGAATTAATTACTTATAAAATAAATAGCAAATTTTATAGTAATAAATATATTTCTTAATATCGATATTATTATTACGTAATATCTTTTTGATGATAATAGTCTCACGCATGTTGCTAAATATTATAAATTAAGAACATAGATTACCGAATTTTCCTGTGAGCAAAATTATTTCATGATACTTAATTACAAACACTCAAGCGTCTAATAAATTAAATATCGATCCAATTTTCATACGTACATATATATATATATATATATGGAGAGAGCAATTGAAAGAGAAAGAGCTTAAAGAATGGTAAAAGAAATGTTTTTTCATTTTACATGATCGCAAAAACATTCATACAAATAAATTAAGGTATAAATCTACTAGAAATTTAATTGTAATTTTTATACTTCCATGTAGATGCAATAATCCATTTAGATTTGGATAAAATATACTTACTATATATATATATATATTCATCTAATATGTTGAGATGTATACTTTGAAAAGTGATGTGCTAAAAACTCTCATGTAATAACCACTACCCTTTGTGGCTTATGTTTATAGATGAATCTTGTCCTTGCTAAACAAAGCAAAATCCTTATATTTTTGGTAGTGACGATTAATTTGAGTCAATTTTTTTCATGTGGATCAGTTTGATTTTGATTAATCCAGATATTAATTGAAAGATTGGCGTTGAACTTGTTTATCATTGATCTTCATGACTCAAACAAAAAATATGTTAATAAAATGAAATCAAAATAATTCATTATTATAAAAATTAATGAATAAAAAATAATAAAAAGATGGAGCATTTTTGTTGTTGTTGTTGTTGTTGGATCAAGCAAAATCATATTCTAGGTTGTAGCAAATCCAAAAAATGAATGTGGGCTTCAGGAAAATTGCTTGGTCGGCCGGTGGCACAGTTGTTTGCTCTGGGCTGGGTCAACTGTGTAAACTGTAGAGCTACCCAATGTCCTTTCTGGGTAGTTTAAGAAAAACAAACCACAATCAGTAGTTGAGTGAAAATATATTTTAAAAAAATAAATTTGTGAATAAATGTAAAACAAGAAGTAATTTTATATGTGGATAGATTTTTTAAAAAATAAATAAATAAATTTTTTTAAAAAATTTATTATATAAAAATTTAAAAAACATATTTTCCCATATTTAATTTTTTTATTTAATTATTTTTTTCGTGACATCAATTTTAGCAAGAGACTTTAATAATAAAATAGATAATAAAACAAAAAAAAAATCAAAGGATGGTTTATTGCTTTGAGTTATTGATAGATAGTTGGTATCTTAGCTACACTTTAAGCGCTACTACAATGATCATTAGATTAAAACAGCGTGAAAATTCTATTTAAGCTCAATATTCGTTATTCCTAGCTGTATGTATGTATCAAATGGGTTGCATAAATTTTCTACATCGTTCAGTTCAATTATATATTTCTCTAGCTAGCATCTGCTTATGCTTCTGCTTTTTAGAGTTGCCAAATTTGGAAAAATTGTAATAACTTCTATGTTTGTGCGGGATTGGCAATTGGAGTTTTGAACCTTAATTGCAATTGTTACTCCACAGGTACAAATTTTGATTCCTTGTCATGTTTAATTTATATTTTTATAATTATTATTTCAGAAGGTTTCTTACCAAGTCAGAACAGAAGATATATTTCTTGGTTTTTCCTTTCATAGCTCATAGGGCCTACCTTTTTTTTTTTTTTTTTTGGCTTGGATAGGCAAAATTATTTTATCAATCACCAAAGATTATACAGTTGCACCTCCACAATTCCTCCATCTACGTACATCTAATTTGAGTTCCAAATATTTACATCTAAGTCATTTGCGTGTTTAGTATTTAACTAAAAAAAATAAAGTCTATGTTTGCCTCCGCAACAATAGTCATTAAATCAAGTTTACATTTTTGAGTAAGTTTAATGTCATATTTATTTAGAAGCATGTCAATTGATATAAAAAGTTTTTAAATCATTTTACTCTTTATAGCTTGAAAAGTGAATAATAAACAAAAACAATATATAAATGAAGAGTTAAAACAATATACATTACTAATTAGGAGTACTATGGTAAAATCTCTTGGTTATTGGAAACTAGAAAGAAATAGATTTCTGGAGAAAGCCATTTTTTTTTCTTGGATGTCTAGCGCTCACTGCATTTTTGTGCTGCTGCCCCTTACTTCATCAAGACGCCACTTTGAATGTGGTTAAAGAATGCAACATTGGGACAGGGCCACTTCTTTTTTTTTTTTGGGATAAAAAAGTATGTTTAGCCAATAAGTGAGAAACATTGTTTCCCTCCCTTTCAAATGACCATTTAAACGATTTAAAAGACAAAGTCAAGGCAATGAATCTCGTCAACAATATGTCGCATCATTGGGTAGTATATATATGATACACCGGCTAAGCATAAGCTCTAGCTGAAGCTAACTCTCATATTTTTCGAGAATTATTTTAGTCACTTCATGTCTCACTGGAGTCAAGACAAGAAACGTATTATTTCCATGCTTGGTTAAACTGTTTGTGAATGCAAAGTGAAGTCTCATGCCACTGCCATTAATAAGGCTGAATTGTTTTTTGGAAGCATTCTCCGAAATGAAAGCTATTCATTCGTTCTTGCTAATTCTATCGTACTACACCTTCAAGTTTTAACAAAGCATTCATTCTTTCATTCATTGGTATCCTTGCTTAACCAAGATGACTGATTCCAGCCTAGAATATTTAACTCTCTGAATCAACAACACATGCCCACGAAGTTGACTGATTCCGACTTTAGAATTAACTCCATCGGTTAATGCTACATTATTAATGTCATGTGTCAAGTGTCCTTTGCCTGGGATTGAAAACAAGGTGCATTGCCTAATTTTTCTTTATAATCTTTGGTTAAATTAGTTGTTATATATTTTTGTTAGCATCGATCGCAGAATCAAGCACTTATCTCGCTTGAAATTAATTTAAAGAGAATACAACTTTTCAATTATGGATTAAGATTAATCCAGTTGAGATCTTGAATGCATACAACTCTTTCGAAGCTGAGATAACTTTAAATTATTGTGTATATATATGCACATATATTAAATAATGAGATCTTAAAAGTGGTATATAATAACTTTAAAATTATTGTGCGTATACATACACATATATATATTACAATAATGGGATCTTAAAAGTGGTATAAACATTATAAGCTAGAATTAGTATGGTAAACTAGTACTAGTTTTCTTCTCAAAATTAAAGAAGCACGTCATGACATTGGAACAAATGGCAACTATTTGGTGGGTCAATTCTTGATTTCCAATTCATGCTTTGTTTTAAAACATCCTGCTTCTTTCGCTCCCAATATGCAATTTGCTCTCAAAATTAAAGAAGCACGTCATGACATTGGAACAAATGGCAACTATTTGGTGGGTCAATTCTTGATTTCCAATT
>JBBYHK010000016.1:937043-947165 GCA_038382065.1 Adansonia grandidieri | reverse complement strand
CATGCTTTGTTTTAAAACATCCTGCTTCTTTCGCTCCCAATATGCAATTTGCTTATACAATAGAGTACAATAACAAAGGGATTGATTTTTTTTTTTTTAATATTTCGAGATTAAAATCTTAAATACAATATGTCGATGTGAAATATGTAATTTTTTTTTTAAATAGAAGAGAAAATTATAGGTCCAATCACATTTTACGATGTGATTGATTGCATCATAAGAAAAAAATTGTAATAATGTGAATGCACTAAAATTTGATATCATAATGGAAAAACCAATTTTATAAAAATGGTAAAAGGATCGATCTGATTCCGATCATCAGCCTGCCTGATTTTTCCAGCTAACTGATACGTAATATAATATCATCAACAATCATATTTTCTGCTAGTAAAATATTAAAATTTTAATTTTAATAATAAAAATTAAACTTTAACAATTTTTATTATAATATATACAATATAAATACAACATGTTCCGATTGTGCAGAGTCCGAGACGTACCGTACGCAGTTGAATGGGGAATGGACGGTTAATTGTGATGATGGGCCATTATCTCATAAGAAAAAAGTTAAGCAAGGCCACGAGGAAAGCATTATTAAATTGTAATTGTAAAAAATATGACTGGACCAGTGGTTGACAAATCACTATGAAATTGCATATTTCCTTGCCCTTTGGCCCAAAAATTTTGGGGGAAAAAAATAATAAAGTCACCCAATAAAGAGAAAACAGCGAGACATCATGGACTTAATTAATTAATTAAATTAATTCGCATAATTATTAAAAATATATTTAATGATTTAATAATTTTAATTTTAATATTTATAATTTTTTTATGTAATCCTTAGATTATAGTATCATATATATAAAAAAAGAAGGGCAATTGACGTCAAGCTAAGATTAGCACATGGGGGGATTGCAAGCTAAACCAACTTTCCGCATAAGAGAAGCAAGAAATATGGCATGTGGACTGGAAGATTCAGCTTTTCTGTTTTATTGATTTTAGCATATTTTATAGTATTTATTCTCTAATTATATAATTACTAATAAGAGTAGTGAATTAAAGGAAAAAGAAAAAGAAATGGGGGGATACATGTTTGAGAACATGGAATATGAAGTGGGGTATGCTTCAGCTTCCAAATAATAAATTCATGAGAAGGCAACGTAGTGACCAGTGAAGGTAGCTTTGTCCTTGCCCAGTTGTTTTGATAAGAGTAGTTTAGAGTGACCCCCAATGCAATGGAACCTACAATCACCAGTTTGCAAATTGGTGGTTCGCTTTGCCATTAATTCCCCATTCCCTTTAGATAAATCGATCCCTAGTTGTAGAATAAAACAAGCAACTAATCATTTTTCCGTTCAAAACTCCGTCTCTTCAAAATTAAACCAACCATGCACGTATAATAAAGAAATGAAAATATATGTAACGGATCTATATATATATATATATAATCCAAGTGAATAAACGAGCATTTAATTTGAGAAAGACTTATATCAAATTCATGTAGGATGAGATTGTAACCTAATGCTTGACAGCTTCAAAATCTTCGCCTTAGTTAATTGCCATTTAGATATTTAAATAAGGGGCATATATATATATATATAATTGGGCACTTTTGCCATTAATGTCATGACTTAATTGAATGCGATGTTACTAGGGTTTAAGAGATTTTTTACGGGTGTACTATTGCGGGGGCACTTTTAACGGAGAAAGAAGGAAGTGAACCCTAGGCATCGGCTCTTCCCCCCCCCTCTCAATGTCAGGATCAAACCCTCATTGCTAACTTTCAATTGTACGTTTGGGGCTAATTTTTACCTCTGTGGGGGCTATATTTTGGATACTTAATTCCATTCGTGGGTCCTATCTGTCCACTGTTTTTTCCTTGCCGTGACAAACAATCAAAGGAAAAGTGGATTGAAACAATTTAAACAGGGAAAAAACTGCAAATTTGAGTAGATTCACCCTATGAATAGAATAGAATAGGCAATGGTTCAATATTCTCCATACAGGAGGTAATTTGAATTTGTACAAATACTTCCACAGGTTATTACTTCAGATCTTTACATTTATACATCTTTCTGTAATTAACAAATCAGAAAATTAGGATGGTACTTTCACGGCCAGAACTTTTAGGTCCTCGTTAAGATTTGTAGTATTTATCTGTTCATAACTCATTATTGGTGTGGTATTGCGGCCAAAGGACAAATGCACTGTAATGGTGTTTCCTGACCTTCAATATCTATTTTCCGTCACCCATTTCATTCACATTTTACAAACTTTGATAAATAAATGGTTACCTAAAACAGTTTTTTTTTCCCCCTATTTCCTTATTCATATGTTTTAGTACTTGTAGTATAAACACATGTTAAATTCTTCAAATATTTCTGTCATATATCTTAAATTCAACACTTTAATCCATGCTTTGAGTAACAAATAGCAGAAGATTTCTTCCTTTTCTAATAAATCATTAGTCAAAATGAAGATAATATATAATTTCATCATTTAATGCAAACATTCTAAACAAATTCAAGTTAAGCTCTTAAGTTTTGCTAGTTCAAAATCACAGATTCAATGAATATTTGTTCATATGCAAGCAAACAAAATCATTCATATTTTCTTTTTTGGGTTTAGGGTAAGATAGAGAAGAGGTGAATAGCTTATGATCGTGGAAGGACTAGGCAACCATATATTAAAGCTAAGCCAAATAATATTATAAAATCGGAAAACAAAAAAGCAAGCCCGAGAAAGCAAAACTATTAACAGTTAAAAGTAGTATCTTCAAATGTAGTTAACAGTACAATAAGGTTAAAAACCTAAAAAACAAAAGGATCAAAGGGAACATTCTAGCAACTATAGTCATAAGATTTTTGGGGGGTGGGGGGCGCAATCTTGTGACGGTATGGTAACAACATATTTGCTTTTTCAGGTAGCTTATGAAAATATGTACTACTATTGATGACCAGTGCATGTGAAAGTTGATGAGGGTAAAAAGAAAGTGTCCGCAAAATTTGGATGCAAAAGTTAGAAAGGTTGGTTGCTAAAAGGGCAGACCCCGCCCCCCTAATCCAAACCCAACCCCCTAGAAGAAATTATCACGGAAGCATCTATGTCTAATCAGATAAACCTCTAAAAGTATGTTAATCTAGGAAGTTCAGATTTCGTATTGATCATTGCAGAATCTTGCTTTAGCATGGATTTATGGGAAAGATTTTTATTTTTTTTAAAATCAGTGGGCGAGAAAGGGGATTCAAAATCTAACGCCTAATCACTGAGCCAAATCTTTAAGTAAAATGCTGGAATACGAAACGAAATCAGTGAGTGCATGAGATATTGGGGGGTGGGGTTGGGGGTGGGAGGAGAGAGTGGCAGAAGAGAGAAGAGGGGCGGTGGGATAGGGATGGAGATGGACAGATGGGGCTCAAAGACAAAAAAAAGACCAGCTCTTGTAGGGTTCCTGACAACAGGAGTTTTGCTTGCGTTTTTCAAACCCCTATCCGTCTCTCTCTCTCTCTCTTTATTTTTTTTTTTCTTTCAAATTCAAATAAAGAGCCATTTGCACAGAGGACTGAAACTGACGAAAGCATAATGGATGGAAAAGAGGGTTTGGTCATAATGCACGATAGCTGCTGGCGTGTTAGGTAGCAACCCCTACCCTGCCTCTGGCCCCTCTTGGACCCATCCCCTAGATTCCTGCCTCTTCTCTCTCCACCCCACTCAGCCAGCCCTCAAATGTAAATTACCAGTAGACCCTAGAGACGATACATCAATCCATCCATCCAACTCATTTCTCCTTTTCTTTTAAGTAAACATAAAATATGACAAACATCACAAACTTCGTTTTTGTAAGAAACCCTAAACTCTTTTCACCCATATCACACTCTGGTTTTTTTATTGTTTAAAGAAACAAATCAGATTTCTTTAGGAAATAGTAGCATATATTATTATTTTTACTCTATCAAAATGACCCACTTCACATTAAGGGGGAATATTAAAATATGAAATACACATATATTGTCTATATATCATTATACCTATGGAGTCAAGCTTTTGAAAAGTGGTTGCTTGCTTCCCATCCTGAAAATGTATTTATGTCTAAAGACAACTCTCTTTATTGAGAAAACACCACTATTTTTCTCCGAAGTGTGGAAAAAGGCTAAGTACAATGAAAATGACCCTCAAATTATTGGCTTTGGGTTGGAGTCAATCCATGAAATTGTTTTCAGTCGCCACATTACCAGGTTTAGTTAGCAGCCTTTTCATTTTTCTAGCTATACCCTTCTTTTTATTTTCTCACTTTTGTCCTCAACATGCAAATGGGTGGATATCAACAATTATTTAATCAAAAATTTATGAAATTTTTTTATTGTTAATTGATTTTGAAAGAAAAGAAAAAACAACTTTTCCTTCTCTTGTTTATAAAAAAAATATAAATGAATTAAATCCCTGCTCATATAAAGAGACTAAGTGGAACTATAGAGTCATCATTCACATCTCTCTTTCTCTCTCCCTCCCTCAGAAATTTATAGAAATATAAAAGAAAAATAGTTTCTTCCGAGAAACTGATAAGGTATATAAGCTATCCATTTTCAGCAAATCTCTGCATCGCCTTCCAATTCAAGAAATTCTAATTATTTCCTCTTAGTTTGATATATCAAATCTCTCTTTTGCTTTTCTTTCATTAGACTTTGTATTCACTCTGAGGATCTGCTGCATATCCTTCTTTCCTTGAACAATCATCAGGTTATAAAATAGAGTTTTCTTGATATTATTGGAGGGTTATTAAAACCTGCCTTCTGCTTCATGCCTTGCAATGGGATGGCTTTTTTCCCGGCAAATTTCATGCTCCAAACCCCTCATGAGGAAGGTCATCAAACCCTCACTCCAATCAATCAAATTCTTCCTTCTTGCACGAGCCAGGACTTTCATGGTACTCCATATCTTTACGCTTTCATCTCATCTTAAGGATTTGTCACTTATATATATATATATATATATATATCTAATCTATGGAGGAATTTGATTTCTCTATTTGGTTTTCTGGGGCCACAGGTGTTGCATCATTTCTAGGAAAGAGATCAGTGTCGTCATCATTTTCAGGGATAGATGTGTGTGAAGAAGCAAACGCGGAGGATGATTTATCAGATGATGGTTCACAGGCAGGAGAAAAGAAGAGGAGGCTTAACATGGAACAGGTAAAGACTCTTGAGAAGAACTTTGAGTTAGGTAACAAGCTTGAACCTGAGAGAAAAATGCAGCTGGCTAGAGCTCTCGGTTTGCAACCAAGACAGATCGCTATTTGGTTTCAAAATAGAAGAGCTAGGTGGAAAATCAAGCAACTAGAGAAAGACTATGATCTCCTTAAGCGACAGTACGAAGTAATCAAAGCAGATAATGATGCACTTCAAGCTCAGAACCAACAGCTTCATGCAGAGGTAATCTTAATCAAAAGCTTTGGTTCTCCTTTCTGGTATTTTTCTTATATGTTAAGTCTTTGTTTTATATAGGTTAAGAAAAGCTTTAAAGTTTCTATTGCCTTAATTATGTCTTGAATGATTAAGATAATTAGAAGATTATGATGATCTTCAACTCTATTTATTCATGCTTTATTGACTTTCTATGGAATCATCAATCATGATTTTCAGAACTTTTTATTTCTGCCGGTACTTTCTTGAACCAATAGTTTTGAATTCCCAACCTCTTTTCTGTCACATGTTTACTTTGCGAAGGGTTGATTAATCATAGTTTGAAGTTCAGGGTGATCATGACAATGAATGAGCAATCTTTCTTACAAGTTAATAGAAAACCTGGGATATCTAGAGTATGTTGGTAACATGGCTTTTTTATTGGATAAATTAATGTTGTCGGAGGGTGCAGATAATGGCACTGAAAAGCAGAGAACCAACTGAATCTATCAACCTCAATAAAGAAACTGAAGGTTATAGCAGCAACAGAAGTGAAAACAGCTCAGATGTGAAGTTGGATATCTCAACGGCAACAGCAAATGACAGCCCGCTATCTACTCATAATCCAACGAGCAGAACCCTCTTTCCAACATCCATTAGGGCGCCAACAGGAGGTGGTGGTGTTGCACAGCTATTCCAAACCGAATCATCATCACGGCATGATCATCACCTTCAAATCCAAAGCCAAAAGATGGATCAAATGGTTAAAGAAGAAAGCCTCAGCAACATGTTCTGCAGCATCGAGGATCAAACCGGCTTTTGGCCATGGCTTGAGCAACAACATTACAATTGATAATTTGAAGTTTGAACTCATCAATCAAGGTGTCAAATTTGGAAAAACAGTTCCCCCATTTCCTCAGCTACAAAATTATTTTAGAAATCAAGGGGCGGGCAACTAATCATCATATCAAGATATTTATTATTATATATATAATTATATCCAATTAATGTTTTTGTTAACTAGGAGAGCTGTGTATAAAGTAGAATTTTATATCAAGTGAAAAGCTTTTCATGATCAGGAGGGGCTGAAGACATAATTAGTGAGGAATAAAAATGTGTCATTGGGTGATCAGGTTTACTAGACTGAGAGAGAGAGAGAGAGATGTTTGCTAGGTTGGATCATGCGAGAAGAATTTCGTAGTTAAATTATTTTCCTAGTGATTTTGCAAGTGATTACTTGTTGCCCTAGCTAGCATAATGGCATGGCCATGACAGAAAAAAAAAAAGGTGATTCTCTCTTGCTATATTATAATTGTTCTTTTTTTTTTCTTGCTTTAGAATAATGTCTTTTGTACTGTTGAAGGAAAATTTGTAATGATTTTATTTTTCTGATTTCATCATTCAGTACTACAAAATTGGGTAAATGCCAACGGTGATCAAAATCTACTCCAAGCTAATATCTTATTTAAAAAAATCTACCCCAAGTTTGTAAACAATTTATTCTATTTTTTTTTTTAAATTGAAGAGAAAAGGAGAGAGAGTATCCTACACACATTCCAAGGAGAGAAAATGACGAACAGATCATGCAAAGCATAAGCAAACAAAAAGGGGTGAAAATGGTCATTTTCCCCGATGTAACTATTCACAAATTATATATTTAAATTTAAAGGTTTATTTTAAAAATTTATAAAAGATTTGAATGAAAATATTAAGTTTAAAAAGTAAATTTTTATATAAAAATAAATAAAGTTTATTTAAAAAATTGAGTTGATTTTAATTTTAACATTTAAGATTAAAGTTTGATTTGATTTTTTTTTAATTATATAATATATATAAATTTTTAATTTATATTTATATATTGTATAATTTGATAAAATAAATAATATTATATTATAAATATTAAAAGATATATTAATTTATTCATGTTTTAAAATTTACAAAAGAAAATAATAAAATTATTAAAAATTAGTTTTTTTTAAAGTTAAAAAAAATAATATGAGCCAACTTAAGAGAATTTTAAACTATTTATTTGTAACTAGAAATAAATATAGACGGATCATTCAAAATATTAAATTAAAATTTAACTTAAATAAATATATATAATATTAATATTATATTTAATTCAACCTTAATCGAAACTAAGTGACGTGAATCCGTGAACATGTTTAGGAAGTGGAGGGGACGCCAGTCTTTGTGGTGACAAACGAGGATTGGCACCAAAAGCCAACTGTACCCACCTTCTGGCTCTAGGCAGAGTCTTGCTGCATAACTGCATGCAACTCCCTTCCTTTTTGAGTCTTTGATTGCAGCAAAAGAAAAGAAAAGAAAAGATTCATGTGACCCACCGTTATGCACCCACTCCCTAGCAAGCATGCAAGTCAAACACAGTCCTATGTTTACCCCAATTTATGAATCTCCTTTAATTTCAGTCTTTTTTTCTTACCCTACCCTGGCCTTCCCTTTTCACTTCTGCTTCTACTTCTACTTCAACTCCTTTTTCCACTTCATTAAACCCATGTTTCATTTTTGAGCCATTTCTTCTTTTTAGTGACAGATACAAAGTAATTGTCAATTGCTTCTGTTGATCGGAAGCAATAATTAACATTCACTGGATCCAGTTCTTCTACATGTGTTAGGCAACTAATTATCTCATTGTCTTGTAGCTAACCTATGATCCTCATTCAATTGTAAATCACCACACACCTTTTTAATTCCTTTATAATTAAATTCAAATTCATAAATTATTGGAAAGAGTCATCATCTACATGTCATATTGATTGTACGGCAATATTAAACGAATCATTTTTGAATATCACTTGGCCAGCAAATTTTGTAACAAATAGAAACCGCAAATGAACAAAACTAGGGTTTGAATTGAATTGGAGACCAGAAAAAGAAAAAAAAAAGGTTAACAACCTTATTCATTGGTAGGCTTCAGCTTAATTTTCGTAGGAGTCTTTCTTATATAAAGTGATTAAGAATAAAACAAAATAATCAATTATTCTTTTGGTGTATTAGGATGTAGATATACGGATCAGACATTCATCACATCACAGCTCATGCCTAGAAGAAAGGCTTGTGGGTAATAGGAGATTTGCAAATAAACTTAATTAGCCAGTAACCCTACTTTGATACAACAAGCTAATAAAATCTGCAAATCATTTCTGCATATATTGATATTTTAAGTTATACAAAATGCCAAAGTCTGCACGACTAAGGATATAATTAAATTAATTGTGCCGTTATATGCTTGTTTATTATTTTAGTTTTTAAAAAAATTTATTTTATTATAATTTTTTTTTCTGGGATCATGTGAAGAGATTTGAGATAATCTTTTGGCAACATGCAGGCTGGATATTGGCATTTGATGAGTAGAGTTTTAAAATGGTTCTGAAAAAATTTTAGTGCCAAAATTATTAAAAAATTTCTAGTTGGGATAGATCTTGTTTAGTGGCCACGTGCATGCTATCGTTGGCTTAATTCCTTTCCTTTCGGTAAGGATTTAATATATTCCCAACATGTCTGCGATTACGGTTACCAAAAATATGTAGATAACATGTGAGCAGCAATAGCATAAATGATCATGAAATTAATTAATTAATGTTTGAAATTGATTTTATTTTTCGTTGTAACATGAATTTGGTTGTCTCAACAGCCAAAAGCAATATTCTAAGGATCAACTTTTGAGTTAAATAACCGAAACAACTAGATTTGGAAAGTTTTGTCTAGCTATAGATCAGTTCATACACAACAAGCATTTTATTTATTTATTTATTTATTTGTTATATATCGAGGGTCGAGGTTGATACTGATTTATTCTTGTTTCATGCATTTGATCTCTTGTTTAGATAAAATTTAAGTTTATTAACTAATTAGACAATGATTTTTCCCATTTATGTATTTGGGAGACCCCACCTAACTGTTGATGGGTCAAATACATATCAACAACAATTAAGCCACAAAAAATGCAGTATATAGGCCATTGTTTTTCAAATAAAAGTTCATTGTGCCATTATACATCCCTACCCTTCCGTTCCCTTGTTTATATAACATTGGGGGATTGGGACTCTAGCACTAGCAATGACCCCACACAGCTCACTGCACTTTTTTGACCTCTAATCAACCTTCAACTTACCGAAATTAACTTCTTAACCTTGAATTTGTAACATAAATTAAATATTAACATACTAAATCAAGAAGGTCAAAGTGTTGACCGGACTTGGACTGAACAAGTCCGTAACCCAAAGAGAAAAGGAGAACATAGGCCCAGATATTTACATGTATTACTGCTATTGAATCCAAACAGGGTAGCAAAATAGTTTAAGGACTAGACCAATGCTGGCCCATACGCATCTCAGAGAAACAACAAAGGAGGCCCAGGGAAAGGGAAGGGACACTGTTGCCACGACAAGTGACACATGGGAATGGGCTCAACCCTTTCTCCATTCCATATCCAGTTAAGCTACAGAGCAAAATAATATACTGAATGAAATCTCATTAATTATTTCAAGCGGGTGACTGCAGGGTAGCAAGACGTGCATATCTTTGAAGGTAATCTTACATCTTCAAAACAATCAATCTAAACGAGAGTAGAGTGTAAGTAAATGGTAATCGTTTAATTTGTCTTTAAATCTTTCAAATACATCGATCGTTGAAGGTGTATCTTACCTGGAATCTTTTTTGAGGATTTTGCCGGCTGGCAAGTAAGACGGGTGGGGCAAAA
>JBBYHK010000016.1:900513-915627 GCA_038382065.1 Adansonia grandidieri | reverse complement strand
GTGATAAGCTTTGCACCAAATCCTATGCAAAGTGTGACCCAAAATGCACAGCCCCGCAATATGCGAAATGCAAGAGCTTCGAATAACCAAGCATCCTAAGAAAGAGAGCACTTTGAACCACTCCCTTACTCGTATAAAAAGATATACTCTCACTTATTAGAAGGCAAACTAGTGGTTCCAGTATTCATAAACCTAATATCACCACCATACTTCAAATGTTATGATGAGAAAGCTTCTTGTGAATACCATGTGGGTATAGGGTTTACTAGAAAAAAGGGTGATCAAGATTGAGCAAGGTCTTAGACCCCATGTGGGGGCCAACCCACTCCCTAATCATGCCAAGACAAGAGTGAATGCGATAATCGATGAAAAAGGCTATCGAATTAAAATAAGCATGGGAAAAGTCAAAACCCTAATGAGATAGGTCTGGTAAACTTTCATGAAAATCAAAATAGTAACAAATAACAAAAGTCAAAGAAGAAATACTATTGATACATCTTGCTGCCACTGCGATCAAGAACGCAACTTACAACATTGTCCATCATTCTTGAAGATGGTCCAAGGGATGATGGATCAGTCCAAAATTAAGTTTTACGAGAAGTGGGATGGATATGGCGATCCATCTATCAATGCTACTAACAAAGAGAGACCTATCGATGGTCAGATCTCTAGTTGTCTATCTCTTATAGGCATAAGGAAAAGAGCTAGCAAAAGTTTTAGGCAGTATGTTGCAAGATGGATTAAGGAGGTTGCCTAGATTCATCCCTTAGTGACAGAAAATGAGATAATGGTTGATTCATTGGCATGTTACAAGCCTCTTTTTTATGAAAAGGTAAAGAGAAGCTTCCTAAAAAACTTCACAGATATAGTCATACTCTGTGGAAGGATTGATGAGACCATGAAAAATGAATTGAGAAGAAAAAGCATCTGCAAAGATAAAGGGAAAGAAAAGATAGAGGCTACTAAGTAATTAAAATCCAACACTGAGGCTAGTTCATCTCAAACTCATGTCGAGTTAGACCTAAAGGAAATAATCATTGAAGAAAACTACAAGATTATGGAAAACATAAAAGAAGTTTGAACCCTAATGAATTTGGTTTGACAAATCCTGGCGCAAGCTAAATTGCTTAATGCAATCGAGAAGATAGAGGAAAGGATTGACCACTTCTGTGGCTTCCATACTATTTGCAGCCATGCTCTTCTAACATGCAAAGGGTTTTGCATAATGGTTTAAATGATAATGAATGAGGGTAGCATCAAATTCTATGATGAAAAGCAAACCTTACATACCGAGTTTGCAAATGCAACATCATCTGTCAATGCACTAAAAGAAAAAAAGGGCAATCTCCCTTACAAGATTGGAAGGCCACTAATTTTGTATGATAATCGATCGAGAGTTAAAGTTGACATCTTTCAGCCTTCACCAAAGATGATCATTCAACTTCTATCTCCCTTTTCATATAAAGATGATAAGCTAGTTCCTTGGAACTATGAAAACAAAACCCTTAATCATTGGAGAATCTAGCCAACAAGTAGCAAGTGTTGACCTTTTAGGGGTAAGTCACCTAACTCAAAACGACCAATGTCATACCCTGATAGCATTAGAAAATAGCACTCAGTAAGAGAATGCCGATCTCATTTCTCAAGCACCAAAGTTTGCAACTAAGAAATTAGATTTGATAGCTGTCAAGGTTCCAATGAGTGAGAAAAAAGCTATGAAATTCCTTAAATTCATCAAGCACAGTGAATACATCATCATTGATCAGTTGAACAAGCAACCCGCCAAGATATCTGTGTTGTTACTATTGTTGAATTTAGAAACTCATAGGAATGCCCTCCTCAAGGTTCTAAATAAGGCCTATGTCCCTCCTAACATCTGTATAAGTCAGTTGGATCACCTAACGAGCAACATCACCATCGATAATTACATATATTTCAGCGATGACGAAATCCCACATAAAGGAAGAGGAAATTATAAAGCCCTCCATATCACCACATATTGTAAATGCACCATGTTGCCTAAGGTTCTCATTGATAGTGGGTCAGGTTTAAATGTATGCTCATGTAATGCTTGAATAAGCTCCCTGTTGATGTATCTTATGTCCAAAATAGTTATACAATTGTGCGAGTGTTTGATGGAACTTGCGAAAACATTGTCAAGAACATCACCATTCCACTCCAAATAGGCCCATGTACTTATGAAGTTGACTTCCACTTGATAAACATTGCTCTATCATATAACTACCTATTGGGAAGGTCATGGATTCATTATGTTAGGGTAGTACAATTATCTTTGCACCAAAAGTTAAAATTCATCATCAAAAATAAAGTTATAGTATTAGAAGGGAAGAAGATATTATTACTGCTACCTCAACTAATGCCACATATCTCAAACCTGATGAAGATATCCTTGAATCCTCTTTCCAATCTTTAACTTCGTCAATGCTACTTATATCAAAAAGGGATTGCCAATAGTCCAGCCTCACCTATTAGAGAGCGCTCACATAGGTTTAAAGTTAACTTTTGGCAAGGGTGCCCAGGCTGGAAATAGACTCGAAAAATGCCTTTAAGGAATTGCTAAAGCCTTGAAAATGGTTAACCAAATTGACAAAAGGGGTTTAGGATTTAAGCCTAAAACACATCAGAAAAAAAAGCAAGCTCAAAATAACCATGAAAGAAAAATGGCTCCTTCATTAAGACAAGACATAGAGGATGAGCCAATGATATTCCCATCACTTAGGGAAAGGTTTTGCCTAGAGGGACATGTAAATACTGGCTCCGCTAGTGCTTGCTCATATTGAACAAAGCATTCGAGGATATCTTCATTAATACGATTGGCAAGCCAATGATGTCAACTACAAGTCTGGAGACTAGCCTGTGCCATTTAGGGTTTATTCTAAGTGTTTGGGCTAAGAACGAGATTTCTATACTATTCAAGTCTATTTCAAAGTAATGTTATGAACTAAACCTACATGCTCTCGCCCAAAAGCATTGTAGGATCTTTTGTATCGGTAGCTTTTGTTAAGTATTATCAATGAAAATGACTAAGCATTTTGCATTCATTCTTTGTGTTCATAATTTTTGCCAACCTTAGAGTTTTTTTTCTTCCACCTATATTATTTTTTTACATATTTTTAGGTACCCCAATGAAGGTGACATGAATGTCCATACTAAAACCTTAGGAATTGATTTCGAGCAATCAATTTGTGTTGGTGAGGTCAAATCTAAAAAGGACCATGAAAAGAACCCTAGACCTTTAGACTTATTGAGACTAGTTGAGCAGAAAAACAAATATTACCTTATGAAGAATCCATTGAAATCATAAACCTTGGAATAAAAGAAGACCTATAAGAAGTCCAAATCAAAACCTCCATAAAGCCATCAACTCGAGCTAAACTAATAAGTCTCCTTTAAGAATATCGAGACATGTTTGCTTGGTCCTATCAAGACATGCCTAGACCAGATCCCAACATTATGGTTTATAAACTTCCCCTAAAACCTGAATTCAAACCAATCCAGCAAAAGTTAAGAAGAATGAAACCAGAAATGCTCCTTAAGATCAAGGAAAAAGTCAAGAAGCAATTGGAAGTAGGATTTCTCGAGGTAGCCAAATATCCGGAATGGGTAGCCAACATAGTCCTAGTTCCTAAAAAGAATGGTAAAGTGCGAATATGTATGGACAATAGGGATCTGAATCATGCCAGCCTCAAGGATAATTTTGCTTTACCTCACATTGATACCTTAGTAGACAATAGTACCAAAAATGCACTATTTTCTTTCATGGATGGGTTTTCAGGCTATAATCAAATCAAAATGGTAGTTAAAGACATGGAAAAGACCACTTTTGTGACCATGAAGGGAACTTTCTACTCTAAAGTGATGCCTTTCGAGCTAAAAATGTTGGGGCAATTTACCAAAGGGCTATGGTAACATTGTTCCATGACCTTATACACAAAGAAATAGAGGTCTACGTGGATGACATGATCGCTAAATCACTAAAAGAGAGTGAACAAGTTACCAATCTGCAAAAACTCTTTAAAAGGCTATGCAAATACGAACTCAAGCTAAATCCTACCAAATGCAAATTTGGCATCACCTTCGGTAAATTATTAGGGTTCATTATGCAGAAATGAGGTGGATCCTAACAAGGTTAAGGCTATTCAAAACCTTCCACCACCTCAAACTCAAAAGAAAGTGAAAAGTTTCTTGGGAAAATTGAACTACATGGCCTGATTCATATCTAAGTTGACTAACCAATGCGATCCGATCTTTAAGGTGCTAAAAAAATAAAATCCTGGAGAATGGAATTAAAAGTGCCAAGAAGCGTTTCATAAGGTCAAACATTACCTTTTTATCCCTTTAGTACTTGTGCCACCAGTGCCTAGACGACCACTAATTTTGTATCTATCAATCTTAGACAAGTCAATGCGATGTGTATTAGGACAACATAATAAATCAGGAAAATCAGAATAGGTTGTCTATTACTTGAGCAAGAAGTTTACAGAATATGAAAATAATTATTCATTCGTAAAGAAGCTATGTTGTGCTT
The DNA here is from genome assembly GCA_038382065.1 of Adansonia grandidieri. Lineage (NCBI taxonomy): Eukaryota > Viridiplantae > Streptophyta > Magnoliopsida > Malvales > Malvaceae > Adansonia > Adansonia grandidieri. The sequence continues at coordinate 911,078 of JBBYHK010000016.1, read as the reverse complement.
TAGCTTGGATAGCTCGAAGGTTAAGGCAATACATGCTGTACCATACTACATGGTTAATCACTAAGCTTGATACCATCAAGTATTTGTACGAAGCCTCCACCTTGTCTTGAGATCAACTCGATGGCAACTTATGCCTTTTGAGTACAAAATTATGTATGTGAACCAAAAAGCCATTAAAGGTAGTGCAATAGTAGACTTTTTGGCAATTCAAGCCACAGATGACTATCAACCTCAAAACTTTAAGTTTCCTGATAAAGACTTGATGTGCATATCCAAAGCAGAGAACACTATCAACTGCAAGTCATCATGGAAAATGTACTTTGATGGAGCTTCAAACGTACTAGGGCATGGAATTGGGGTAATTCTTATCTCGCTGAAGGGAAACCATTAACCTTTCACGGCCAAATTAAACTTTCACTGCACCAACAACATAGCTGAATATGAGGCCTATATCATGGGACTTCAGACTACCATTGAAAGGGGCATTTGAACACTGCAAGTGTTTAAAGATTTAGCCCTTGTCATTTACCAACTGAAGGGAGAATGGCAAACACGTGATACTAAATTGATCCTTTATGGGAATCTGGTAATACAGTTCAAGAAAGAGTTTGATGATATTAGCTTTCAACATCTACCTTGAGAAAAAAACCACATTATTAATGCCTTGGCCACTTTATCTTCCATGTTTAAAGTTAATAAAAGATCGAACATTGCTCTTATCCAAATGAGTATCTACTCAATGCAGGCACATTATTAGAATATTGAAGAAGAGAAAGACGTTTGCCATGGTATCATGACATCCTTTAGTACATCAAGAATCAATGGTACCTAAAAGGTGCCACTAAAGTTGATAAGAGAACCATCAGATGATTAGCTACGAACTTTATTTTGGAAGGTGAGATTTTATACAAGAAAGGCTGGGTTTAGGTTTTACTCTGATGCGTGGATGCCTCTGAAGCCAAAAGAATACTTAAAGAAGTTCACAAAGGAATTTATGGCATACATGCTAATGGACATTGAATGGCAAGAAAAGTCATGCGATGGGGTTATTATTGGTTGACTCTAAAAAAAGATTGCATTGACTATGCTCAAAAGTGTCACAAATACCAAATCTACACTGACAAGATCCATGTCCCACCAACACCTCTACATGTTATGATAGCTTCATAACCCTTCTCTATGTAAGGCATGGACATGATTGGATTGATTACCCCCAAGGCTTTCAATGGGCATCATTTCATTTAGGTCGCACTTGATTATTTCACCAAATGGGTAGAGGCAGCTTCTTATGCCAACGTCACTAGATCTGTCATATGCAAATTTGTGAAAAGAGACATCATCTGTAGATATGGTCTGCTTGAACAAATCATTACTGATAATGATGCAACCTGAAAAACAAGATAATGCAAGCAGTCAGCTTTTAGTTTAAGATTCAACATCAAAACTTCATCCCATATCATTCGAAGATGAATGGCGTAGTTGAAGCAGCCAATAAGAATATTAAGAAGATAGTTGAAAAGATGGCCGAGATATACAAAGATTAGCATGAAAAGTTACCTTTTACCTTATACACTTATCGCACAATAGTATGAACTTCCACAGTTACCACCTTATTATCTTTGGTCTACAGCATAGAGGTTGTCTTGCCCATTGAAGTTGAAATCCCTTCACTTAGAGTCCTGATGGAATCGTAACTTGAAGAGGTTGAATGGGTGGGTTACAACCCGATATGAGCAGCTCAATTTCATCAAAGAGAAAAAGATCAAAGCCATTTATCATAGGCAGATGTATCAAAAGCATATGACGAGAGCCCATGACAAAAATGTTCATCCTTGATAGTTTTGAGAATGTGACTTGGTGCTTAAACAAATTCTCCCAATCATAAGATGCTCGTGGAAAGTGGAGCCCAAATTGGGAAGGGCCTTACATAGTGAAACACGTATTCTTTAGAGGAGCTCCAATCTTAAACGAGATGGATGGCAGTGACCTACCCAACCATGTGAACTCTGATTCTGTTAAGAAGTACTATGTCTGAAAGAACTTTAAAATGAAAACCCAAAAGGGCATCCTATTAGTCCCTCGCCTCCCACTCATAAAAAAATCTAAAAATCAAATAAAACAACATAATAAAACAAAAAAATAATAAGAAAAAAGAAAAAGAAAGAAAACTAGCTTAAGTTGAAAACCCAAGAGGGCAGCTTAAGTGATCAAACCTATTCATTCAAACAAAGCCAAGCCTAAACTATTGTTAGCCCAAAACCAATCTTCCTCATATTCATAACTCTAGCTAGGACACCAAGTCATAAACTAACCTATCTATTCTGTGTTGACCAAGACCACCAAAACCTCATCCATACTTACACTCGAAAAATGGAAACTACCTAACTTTGAAGACCCTATCCCACCATGGGGTAATCTAAAGGATCTTTTTATGAGTCACCAACACTAAAAGAATTAATTGCTGGAAAGAAATCTCCAAAAGCATTTAGTGGAGAAATCATGTCATCAATGTCAGAGCCAGTCGACCAAAAAGACTTTTCATGTCTCTTTTGTATTTTAAAACCTTCCACAATGTTATAAGCTTGTCATAAATTGTATGTTCTTTCTTTGAATAAAAATATTACTTGATTTCTCGTAGAATCTTTTTGTTGCACTGTATCGCATGTTGCATCATGTTTATCATTCAATTGATAATGCTTAATAAACAAACAAAACTAATAACATGATTTCTTAGCATTACTTTAAAAGATAGAACTTTACAAGAGCTTTCTTTCTTGTTTAAACACTAAGAATAAACTCTTGGGGCCACAATCGATCTTGCCTTAGGACCTCACATCTGGAGAATATGCTTGAAACCTCCTTAGTAAATGGTCATGGATCCTTGTACCTTTGAAGAGAGGACAATCTTAACTTTTAAAGCATTTGAAAATCTAAAGCAAGATTAACGAAGCCTGGGCAAAAGGCTACCCCACCAAAGCTGAAGAAAGCCCAAAACTTGCCATTGGATTTGGCCTTTAAAGTCATCACCTTTTGATCAATTAGGCAGGCATTTGCATCTCCATGCATTATGCAACATTTAACATCTTATAAGTATCATCTTCTGTATATAGAAGTCAAATTTATAGGGAACCTAAGGTATAATTTTTTGATTTTGAGAAAGTTCAAAAGGCTTTAATTCTCTAAGAGTAGGATGTTTAAAGTTTGCACAACCTGGTGGCAACTACCTACCTTGATCCTCAAAGAGCAAGACATTTCCTTACCTTAAAGCCTGCACAAACTTATGGCAATTACCTACCTCGACCCTTAAAGAGTAGGACGCTCCTACCTTAAAGCCCACATAAGCTGGTGGTGACTACCTACCTTAGTCCTCAAAAAGCAAGACGCTTATCAAAGCCCACACAAGCTGGTGGCACCATGTAACCTACCTCAGTCCTTAAAGAGTAGGATGTTTACTTACCTCAAAGCCCACATAAGCTGGTGGCAACTACCTACCTCAGTCCTAAAAGAGCAGAATGCTCCCTACCTCAAAGCCCATGTAAGTTGGTGGCACTTGTCTACCTTAGTCCACGAAAAGCTGAACGCCTTTTTTCACTTACCTTAAAGCCCATTCAAACTGATGGCACCTATTAACCTTACTTCACAAAGACCTAGATGTCTTTCTTCACTTACCTTAAAGCCCACACAAGCTGGGTGCACTTGTCTACCTTAGTCCATGAAAAGCTAGACATATTTTTTTGCCTACTTCAAAGCCTACACAGGCTAACGGCACCTGTGTGAAAAAGAAAAACCAAACAACAACCTAGTAAAGAGGCACACAAACCCATCATCCTAATACAAACAAAATCATGTCTATTTATTTTTGCCCTATTCCTAATACTTAGCAATGGCGAAAGAGGGGCGGTTGTAGACACCTCATTTTGTGCAGGAAAATTTTTGGCATCCTAAGACTTAGGTGAAAAATGATAAAATCAGAAAATAAAAATAAAAATTAGGGGTCGAATGTCAGGTGTCGTGTCTTGGGGCACTATCAGGTGACACAACACTGAACGAAATTTTTTTTTGAAAGGTCTGAAATGCTGATGGATCACCATAGAGAAAAATGTAAGATGAACCATCAAAGGTTGTCTTTTATGGTGTCTTTAGAGTCACCCAGATGAGTACCTAAACCAAATTCTCACCGTTTGAGAAAATCAAGAAGCTGTAAGTACATACAAGTTTTATTGGCGCTAAAAATTTGAATTTTCACATGTAGTTTTGATAAAAAAAGGGTTTAGTATCGATACTTAAGATATGGTATCGATACATAGCATGTCTATATCGATACAGGCCTTGGCAGTAGCTAAAGTTATGATTCTTGGCAAAATGTATCGATACACAAGCATAAGTATCAATACAAGTCCATGAAGTATCGATACACGCCTTTAAGTCTTGATACTGGAAATATTTTTTTTGCTCTTAGTATCAAGACACAATTCATTGTATCGATACTCATGGGTAAAATTGCCTTGTGTATTGATACATAATGTTCTGTATTGATACACAAAGACAAATTTGCCTAGTTCAAGCTATTTTTCAGCCACTGCACCACTAATTCAAAATTTGATTCAAAAGTGTTTCCTGCATCAAAAATCATCAAAATTCATACCAGGCTTCATCTTTGGGCTTGTAATTGGATTTAAACAAAATCTTAAGGTCCAAATAGCCAATGACAAAGGATATTTCATGACATTAGACAATTTGTCAAAGGGTAAGGCTAAACTTACCCAATGCTCAGCTGAGTAAAGTAGTCTAGATCCACTATTTTTGCTGAGCAAACCAATGGGTTTGCATGGCAACTGAGTAGTGTACCTGACCTCAGTATAAGGTATATGCACTAAAATCCCAAAATGCCCTTGCCCATTTGTCTTTCATCTCTAAGCCCACATGGCTATATAACCCAACTTGGGACTTAGCTAAAAAAAGAGAGGAGATTCCCAGCAAAAAAAATTTCCATTTATTCCTTTATTCCTTTTGTTTTCCACTCCTACCAAAAACTAAAAAAAAAAGAACTCTTCTCTATTTTTGAATCCCTTTAAAACCATCACCAAAAGTTCTTCTAAAAACCTTTATATCACTCATATTCTCTCTCAAAACTCCCCTTTGTCCATACCTAACTAAAAGGCCCCTCTTTTACATCACTTTTTTATTATTTAATTTAAAAAGGTAAAGTTCAAAACTGCTGTTCAAAGAAAAGGTTGAAGCTTAAAACTTTTGCCATATTTCCACCACATGACACTGCATATTCTCTGATTTTTCAATATTTTCATCATCCTAATGACCTCTTTACGTTATCATGACCTTTTTAAAGTTCTCATGCATTATCGCTGCCTTGGTTGTTGTAGTATTAGAGTGTTGATGCTTTCTTGTTGCCTTGATGTTGCATGGCAGGCCAAACATATTATCTTTCATTCTGACATCAAAACAACCCTCTTATCTATGCATTTTCTATCATATTTCATCTATTTTCACATACTTAACACATGATTAAATGTCCACCTTAACATGTCTTATGTATATTCATGCATTTTCTTGTGTTTTAAGGAGTTTCGTGACATATAAATGTTGTCTTGACAACTTTAGCCTGTATTCTTCTATTTAAATCAGTTCATATACCTTATTTGTCATCTTCTTAGATTTTTGCCACCCATTTCCATGTCAAAATGTCATTGCTGTGTGTTTGGATCTTTGTCCTTGTTCATCTCAATACACGTTATGTTTTGTTTATATCGTTCCTATCAAGATGCATGCTTGTTTGTTAAAATTCTTTTTTCCTAAAAGAAATCCCCAAGTTAAGTTCATGCTACTTTTAATAGATAAACAATAGCATGGACTTAATGCTTTCATAAAATTGGCCTTCCAATCTTCGAGGTAGATAAACATTTCAGCTTTGGATTCATAGTGAAATAAGTTTATTTTTCAAAATAAAAGGAAATCCTTGTAGTATTAATTCTTGATCTTGAGCCTCGTGTTCTTTTTGGTGACATGGTCAATAGGTTGTTTCGTCATCCTAAACTACTCTTAAATTATGGAATGAACTTGTAAGGCCCATGTTACTCTTTATTGTAGATGTTTGGACGTCCTAGACCTGAGTTTATCTTTAAAAAAATTGAAATATCGAATAATCCCCCTATTTTTGCTCTAGCAGCACTGTAGTCCGAACTTGAAAAATCATTTTTGAACCAAAAAATATTTTCATTGATTTTTCTAATATTTTTTTCTTTAAAGGACATAGAATTACCTTTCTAATAGTGTTGTATTTGCCCTTAAATCATCCCAGATGAGGGAGTTATGATTTTTCAAATGCTTATTGTCCAAAACCCCTTGGAACTAGCATGCAACATTCTGTTTGGGCCATTTCGGCTGATCAAATGATTTTTATGAGATTTCTAAGTAGTTATCCCAAAAAGTTCACAAAACTCCCTTTCTGGAAAGGTATTAATCTGTGTCTAACAATCTCGGATAAGCTTAGAAGGATTTTTCAAAATTCATTATGCCCTTTTAATCATACACGCTACTAGTGCTGAGACAAACTTAAATTTAAAAACTAATTCCGTCTAGAAAGTGATTTTTTAGAATTTTTGGAATATTTTTATATTAAACCTTGTCAAGTTACCTTTCTAACGGTACCTTATTTACCCTCTAAAGTCTTTGGATGCACCTAAACAAAATTCAAAAACAGAGATGACATGATCCTATCCCCTATTTTCAACCTAATTTTTGAATTCCCTTTTATCGAAATGCTCAGATGTCTCAAAATTGTGCCTGGTTGATTCCCTCACAACATCAACCCCTTTTGACTTAGATCAAAATTAAAATACGAAAAATAGGATTTCATATTAAAATTTTTGCTAGTGGAGATACTCTAACTCCATTATTCCAAAAGGGGTACTCTAACCCTATTTTTAATTAAAAAATTTAAACATTCTCTTTGTTCCTAAATGTTTTCCTAAGTTTTGGGATACTTCAATCTTACTACTCAGAGGGGATACTGTAACCTTGTTTTTTTATTAAAAATTCAAAATTTCACTTTAGTCTTAAATATTTTCATAGTTTTATTTTAGGGGATACTACAACCCCATTTTTAACTCAAGAACTTAAAATTTTTCTCTCTTTTGGATGCCTCAAACTTTTTTTGGTAAAAATCATCTTTTTTTTTGAAATTACCATTGATCCAGACCGGTCTCTAAAATTGTCATCTCGGTTATTCTTCCATAATCGAAGACAATTATGAGATACATTTCAATTGCCCCTTTTTTTATGGTGTTTTGTTTGTGTTTGCTTATTTATGATATTATTATATTTCTCATTTTTCACCCCACTAACTTGTTTTTTTTTTTGTAATGTTATTGTGCATTCATGTTCAAAATTTGTTTTCTAATGAAATTTATAAGGCGATGTCTCGTGTTGTTATCTCTCCAGTTCCTAATATGAAACATCCAATTTTTAAAACCCAATTCGAACATTATTTTCATAAAAAAATCAGTATGTTCCTCACATCTTCGAGGTGCATATGTGATCTAATTTTCCTTAATAAATAACCCTGAATTTACATTTTTCTAGACTTCTTGCATTAAAGAGGATTCTATCTAAATAGAGACCAAATAGAACCAATTTAACTAAGACCAAAGTGAGATATAGTTAGTAAGTACTGATTTCGGGCATCGTAAGGTTACTAGTCTTTCCCTACGCACCAACTCCTGAGCCCAACCAAAAAATCCCTGGACTTCGTTGACCTAAAAATTAATGTTTCAAGTTTCATAACTCATAATATTGTTTTCAATAGGCATCCGATTTTGCCTAGCCTAAAATGATAGGTGGTGACTCCAAGTTTATGGCCATTTCATGGTGGCTATCCGGGTCCAGTTAGATAAGCGACTCGTCCAACAGTCTCTATGCCCTTCATATCATCATGTGTAATCCAAATCCCAATCAAGGGATACCTCAAAGGCTCAATCATAATCAACCATCATTTATTTTTAAGTTGAGTGCACTATGCCCTTTAGATCATCAGAAGTTTTAAAGGCCAAGCAAATGGCGACAAGAGATACTTGAGGACATCATATGGATGGTTAAAATGGTAACAAGTTCATAGAACATGACTCGCTATGAGAGTTGCATTTGGTATTTCACTCAAGTGTCTATGAAAATACTCTCATATGTTAGTAGAGCAATTGATCCTTACACTTGTGACACTAGGTCATCTTGTATGTGACTTATCATACTTAGATATCATTATGAACAGGTTCATAATGGATGGATGCCAAAATAAACATGATTTTAGGTATGATATAAAGCATATTAAAGGTGAATGAGGCTTTAATATGGCTCAAGATAGTAGAAATCTAAACTCGAAGAAACTAAAAAACTTTATAATTTTGACATTTTAAGCTCTCGAAATATATTTCAAACTATTCCTAACATATAAAATCACAAATAAAATTCCTATTAATGTTGACTCAGTATACTATAACCTAAAAATATTCCAAAAAAAATCCCATAAAATCATTTTGGGCACTAAATGAGTTTTTTTATTGGATGTTACTGCATTGCATAGCATGATCAAATAGCTTACCTTCCAAATTTTCTCCCTAATTCATACAGAATACCTATTAGATGAGCCATACATGGTTGAAATCTTATTTATCCTATTTTAATAAAAAATATGAAATAAACCTACAAAAATAGTTATCCTCACTGAAAATAGCTCACTTCACAGCTCATGCATTGAATAGAGCCATCTAAATAGCTTATGTTGTAGAATTCATTCTGGGCACATCCAATCATGAAATTCAACTTTTCGAAAGCCTATTATGTTACCAATTCAATAAGGATTTCAACAAAATATTAACAAAAATTAATACCACCAGCAACATAAAAAACAAATATTTCTTTTTACAAAACATTATGCTAGAAAACTGCAGTAATTCTAAAACAATATGAGACCTACAAACATTTATTGTGAATTTTTCTAAATAACTTCTAGACATTTAAATATACGTTAGTATGGGTAAATACATTCTATATATGTCTAAAGGAAGAAAACAACAAGAATCTCTAAGCAACTCAACCAAAACTTAATAACACCACTATCACCAAAAAGCTTTAGAGTCATGGAAATGACTCATTTTTATCACTTTTATTAATATTTAGTAATTCTAAGCAAGTGAGAGGCATACAATGTTGGTGTATGCACTTGAACCAATCAGATTGGGTCATGGGATACATTACCGAATAACATCATACAAGTTACTAAACTTTGGTAACATAGGTTTTCCTTCATGATAGTGGCATGATTGATACTCATGCAAACACTAATCAGATGAAATCTTTGAAACACAATAGCCTTGCAAAGTAAGTAAATTAGTTACGATGATGAGATCTTTACGCATTAAAGCTATGTTTCTAAAAATGTTCTAAGATATTGTATTGCAAGACAAAGCATTGACAATGTACAAAGACTAGTCTATGCTAAACCTTCATGCACTGGATGCGTGCAACCCTTTGATCTCATAGAGGGTGAAGTATACAAGATACGTTAGGATAGTATATAGGTGTTTTTTGGAAACAAGTTCACTAAACATGCCTTGAACAAGAACTCCATTTGGTATGCCACCCAAGTGTCTATGGAATATGTTCTCATATGCCAGTTGTGTATAATAGTTCTTAGACTTATGATACCAGGTCATCTCGTATTAGAAGGGTTATGCTTTGATTCCATCATGAACGAGCCCATAATAGATGGATGTTTATGGTAGGGTGGTATTAGTTATAGGATGAACCATATGATAGATGGATGAGTGATACAAAGAGGATTCATCACTCCGAATGACATTAGAGACATATCTTGAGTGTTCTTAACTATGGTTGATTAGATAAAAGTCCTTGGCTTGAGCATAAATGGATTACAAGGAATAGTTTCTCATAGATTCATGAACATTGACCATGAGTTGTAAGAATGAAAATGGATAAAGGTTTGAGTGGATACTACAACATGCTCGTCCTCCATCTAGGATATATGGTAAAGAATCGCATTACATTGAAAGATTTTTGTGAGGTCAAATTGACTCTTTAACATTTGCAAGTTCATATGATGTGTTGCTAGATCCCGCTCTTAATCTATGAACATGATTAATACAATTATCAATGTTCATTGCTAGCATGTTGGGAATGTAATGTGTCACACACAATAAAATAGTTTTATTGGATTGAATCTGAGATTTAAGTAAGTATGACTTAGTTAAATAAAACTTAACTTGAATAAAGGACTAAATTGAAAAGTTCAATTATTTGCAATGAATTAGATTTATGAAATTTATATTTTGTTATCCAATTAAGGCATTAATAATAATATTTTCTCATTAAAATAATATTTAAATTAAGACATAAATTGTTAAGGTGGATAAACACCAGTTCTAGTTGAAATAAGATTTCACTTAGACTCAGGATTTAATTGAGAATCAAATTTTCTAGCTCATGATTTGTTAAGTATCCCTTCTAATATTATTATAATATTAATAATTTGATAA
>JBBYHK010000016.1:886386-900413 GCA_038382065.1 Adansonia grandidieri | reverse complement strand
AAAGGAAGATCGTTGACGTATACACATGAACAGGGTTTAGAGTAAATTTAGGATTACTTGTAAATTTTTTATTCCAACTTGACTTAATACACTTAATTGTGGCCCGTAGCTTTGTTTTGTGGTTATTAAAATTTAGTGAATGATCAAGGCGTGCATTCTCGGTTATGAAAATGAAGTGATTGATCAAGGCATTCCCATGTCATTATTTACACTGGTTCACATATAGAGCGAGAAGGGAACAAATGGGGCTCATGATCTTCCCAGTTGCCAGGCACGACCATCACGCTAGCTAGAATACGACGATTGTTGGGTCATGGACTGGCATCTGGATACGGAACCATCTTTTTCTGAAAATGATTTATGTCCAGCATAAAGAAAATGTTGTTTTTCAGCTAGGAAATATATCTCTCTATATTTCTTAAGGTGCCAGCCGCTAGCTACTTTGTTTTTAATTGCTTTGCAAACGTTTAATATACCCCAATCATCGGAGCCCCTGCCCACCTGTTTGAGCATTTGCCATTTGCTCCAATAATTACACGACTTGGGATTTCCACAGTATTTTGCGCCTTCCCCCCCCCCCTTCCTTTTCGGTTTAATGGCAGGGAAGAAATAGTCATCCTCATCCTAGATTACATATATAAACTCTTTCTGGTATATTTTAGAGCTATGTAAGAAAAAAAATGAGGATTAATATATACATACCCAAGCATTTTATGTAGTCATGGTAGAATTGACCATGCTCCATGCTACCATGACTTCCCATCTTAATCGTCTCTCGTCGACAAATTTTAGCTTTAGGAATGGTTCATTGGAAATTCATTAACATCTTTGCGTAATAATAATAATAATTGTTATACCTTCACGTATGACGACCGTCGAACCATCCTCGGTCTACTGTTTCAACGAGCAGGCAATCGCTAGACAATAACATGTAGGCGATCGCCGAACCACACCTGACTGCGATGTGACCTCTCCGACAACGACTTAAATGCGGAGTTAACGACGACTTAAATGCGGAGTTGACATTTACTGAATGGCGGCCGACTAACTGAGCCGACCACTAGGCATCATAGCCTGACACCTAGCTCGGCGATGGTCACATCACCACCAAATCACCTGACACAGTGTCTCCAAACAAATCCTATAAAAGGGGAAAACATGCTCACAGGTAAGGATCCGACTCCAAGAGAAACACTTATACACTATTACATAAAACACTCCTCTGACTTAACCATCGGAGAGGGCCCTCGGAGTAAGAACTCCGGCGTCCTCCTGACTTTCTCTGTGTTGCAGGGTTCTGCCTGGCTTCTAGTACCCGCAAGGAAGACATCAACAATTGGCACCATCTGTGAGAAGGCAATCGGAAAAAGACCATGGCCAATCGGAGTGTTGATATCCCATAAAACACCTCATCGCCGCCCGAAGCGACAAACCGTACTGAAGTTTCGTCCACCCCAGCAATACCTAGCTCATCAAACACTCAAGCATCCCACGTACCCATCTCACTCCCTTCATGGCTATGTCACTCGCCACTAGCATACTATCAAAACCTATTGGGGTTGATCGTGCCGTTGGCCACCTCTATCCCATACCCAAACCAAGCCGTTGGCCCCAGCACCATGGTCCCAACAACCATTGTCACCACGAACACCCTACACGCACCCTTTGACACCCCATTACCCCCTTTTGCTCAACTCAGTACACCTACACCACCCAATTAGCCAGACTACCATGCACATTACCAAGCGCAAGCCATCACAAGTCAACTGGCTGCCATCCAACAATCCCAGATTCAGTTGGCACAACTTGTCAACTCCCAAACTAATCGCCAAAACACGCAACCCATTGATCGCCCAAACCAACACAGTGCCAACAACCCGAACTCAGACATGCAAGAGTGACATGTTACAGCCGACCGGGCCACCCGCTCGATGGTAGAAGAAAGCTCATGCTTTACACCAATCCCACGACAAATAACGCAAGGAACTTCCCAATATACCAGTGGGCATCACGCGTTAGGATCGACTTTAGATCTCACCCAATAGTTAGCGGCCTTGAAACAAGAAATCAAGGATCTTCGTGAGCCGCGGAGAGACAACTGGGAATGGTTATCCGAGGAACACAACCCTCTCTCGCCTGACATCCGCCAGGTGCAGGTCCCTCGGAAAGTAAAACTCTCTCCCGATACTTATGAAGGTAAAACTGATCCAGCAGACCATCTGAATCATTTTTGCGATTTTCAAAACCTGCATGATGTGCTGGACGCCATCTAGTGCCGCATCTTCCCGACGACACTTCGAGGGCCGGCACAGACCTGGTGGCACTCCCTGAACCCAAGATCTATCACCAACTTTGACCAACTGGGAAGACATTTCCTTGCCCACTTCAGTAGCTGCAAAACAGCCGTCAGAACATCTGCCAGCTTAATGGCGATCAAGCAAAACCATGATGAGACGATTCGTGATTACCTCAAGCATTTCAACGCGGCCGCCCTAGAAGTTCGAGACTTGAATGATGAATGGGCCATCCAAGCCTTCACAACTGGCGTCCGGCATAAGTACCTAAAATATACCTTGACGAACGCCTAACCCACGAAACTGTACCAGCTTTACGAGAAGGCGTAGAAATACGCTGAAGCTGAGGAAATAGAAATCGTGAGTCAACGAATAGAAACCTGGGATGCGAGCAAAGAAGAGGTCAAGGACCAAAGCCTAATCAGTTAGCCGACTACCCGATCACCCGACCCCAGAGAGAGATGTTAGCTGCCGCATCACAACAAAGCCCCACGAGAAAATGAACATGGCCTGCTCCGCACGCGAAATACGAGTCCTACACGCCTCTAACGGCTCATAGATCTCAAATTCTCAACGCCATAATGAAAGAAGGGCTTCTGGAGCTCCCGCCTCCAATAAGAAGTAATCGCAGTAGGCGCGAACCTGGAAAGTGATGTAACTTTCACAACGACATCGGGCATGCCATCGAAGAAATGTCGTTGAATCACTGGTAAAAAAATGGGGCAATTAAGTAGTTTGTGAAGAAAGAACCACATGCCAAGGATCGCACACGATCCCCAAACGAGCGCCTGGAGACTGCACTAAAGCGATCTATCATTGGCATCATAAGCATGATTGTTAGTCCGACGGAGACTTGGGCAGTTAGCAAGTCAAAACGAAAGTCCCACCTTCACTCTGTAATAGTGATCGACATGGCTACCAAGCGTGTTAAGCAAACAAATTGGGTGATCCGTTTTGACGATGATGACTCACAGCTCCTATTAGATCGCGAAAATGATCTTATTGTTGTCTCCGCCACCATAGGCAACTACCAGGTCCACAGGATCCTTATCGATGACAGGAGTGCTGTGGAAATTCTACAGTGGGACACCTTCCTTTGCATGGGCTTTATTGCGGATGACCTGACCCCGTCATCCCTAATATATGGAATCGCCAACCAACCAATACCCGTCAAGGGGACGATCACGCTCCCAGTAACTATAGGCGGTGGGGAACACACCGTAAACTCTTTGGTCCACTTCCTTATTGTCGACCAGCCTTCTGCTTGCAACGCAATCATTGGCCGCCCATTGATGAAAAAGATAAAAATAGTCACCGTTGTCTACTGCTTAACGGTTAAATTTTCCACACCAACAGGGATTGGATATATGTGTTCTAACCAACGAACCGCCCGCTAATGCCATCTATTGTCAATCGAATTAGCCACACGACAGTCGACAACAATCCACGGTAATGCCTCTGGACCGTCTGTTCACACTATTATGCCTGGAGCAACTAGATGCCAGAGACAGTTTCCATGATCAAAAGCCCTAGCCAGCTGAGGATACTGAACAGATCACCTTTTATGATTCGGATCTAGAATTAGCTACCAGCATTGGCGCTTCTCTTGACACTCAAGACAAAAACCTCCTCGTAAAATTCCTTAGAAAAAACGCCGATGTATTCGCTTGGTCTACAGCCGACATGCCTGGCATTAATCCAACCGTCATCATGCACTCACTCCATATGGATCCACAAGCCCTACCGGTCAAGCAAAAGAAGCACAAATTTACCCCGAAACGACTCCAAGCGATACATGAAGAGGTCAACAAATTACTACACGCCAACTATGTTAGGGAAGTTAAATATCCCGATTGGCTTGCTAATGTCGTCATGGTCAAAAAGGCCTCGGGGAAATGGCGAATGTGTGTTGACTTCACCGATTTAAATAAAACTTGCCCAAAAGATAGCTACCCTCTCCCTAGTATTGATCGACTGGTTGATGCATTAGCCGGCCACAAAATCTTAAGTTTTATGGATGCCTTCACCGGGTAGAACCAAATCAAGATGGATCCCTACGATCGAGAAAAAACAGCGTTCATCACAGAAGACGGCACATTTTGCTATCAAGTCATGCCATTCGGCTTGAAAAATGCAGGTGCCACATATCAACGCTTGGTCAACAAGCTTTTCAAAGGACAGATCTGGCGTTCAATAGAAATTTATGTGGATGACATGCTTGTTAAAAGTCGCTATTTTCATCAACACCTTAGTGACCTTTCGGAGACATTCAACATACTCCATAAGTACAAAATGAAACTTAACCCTTTAAAATATGTGTTTGGTGTGTCCGCAGAAAAATTTTTGGGATTTATGATTTCCTCTAGAGGCATTGAAGCCAATCCTGAAAAAATCAATGTAATCATGCAAATAGGCCCTCCAAAATCAACAAAAGAAGTGCAACGCCTGACGAGGTGAGTAGCGGCGCTCAACCGCTTCATCTCCAAATCTACAGAGAAATGTTTACCATTCTTCCGATTGCTTAGGAAGGCGGCCAGATACCAATGGAAAAAGAGTGCCAACGGTCGTTCGACCAATTCAAACAATACCTGAGCACATCCCCATTACTTGCTAGTCCGAAGCATGGAGAACCATTTTTTGTCTACCTCGTCATGTCAGATGAAACTGTCACCACTGTTTTAGTCCGTGAAGAACGGGGACATCAGTATCCTGTCTACTATGTTAGCTGGGCACTGCACGGTGGCAAACATAATTACAGTAAGCTGGAAAAAATGGCTTTCGCACTTGTCATTACAGCAAGAAAGCTGGGACAATACTTTCAGGTGCACCTATTCACTGTTCTCACTAACCAGCCTCTTAAAGACGTACTCCTCAAAGTCGACTCCGCAAGACGACTTATCCGTTGGAGCATCGAACTTAGTGAATACGGGCTCACCTACAGTCCCCAAAAAACTATTAAAGTGTAGGCGCTCGCCGACTTCATCGCCGAATGTTCCTTTCTAGAATCTCAAGACCAACCACCAGAACCAGCTCAACCAGGCGATCATCTCAGTACCCATAGTCACCTACCCCCAAGCATCAAAACCAGCAAGTGACAAATTTTTGTTGATGGTTCTTCCGGTAAGACAAAAGGTGGAGCCGAAGTATTACTACTAAAACCCCAAGGTCATGAATGGCAGTATGGCCTCTCCTTTCAGTTCGCCACCTCCAACAATGCAACCGAATATGAATCTTTAATCGCTGGCATGGAATTAGCTAAGACACTGGGCGCCAATCATTTAATCGCCTACACGAACTCTCAGCTCGTAGCGAGCCAGGTAAACGATCTATACGACGTCAAGGATGAACTACTCGCCAAATACCACAAGGTTGTCACTACCCTCTCCCAATAATTCGCCCATGTCACCGTTAAACAGATACCCAGAGGGGACAACTCAAGGGCTAATGTTCTGTCAAAACTGGCTAGCGCCATCGATATTTCCAGTAGGGACAAAATTCTCCTCGAAAGCCTTCCAGTACCCAGCTACGACAGATACGTACATCACATTACGGATGACGTCTAAGAGAACTGGATGACACCAATTATTTTCTTTCTCAAGGATAACCAAGCTCCAATCGACCCGGTGCAGAAAAGGAGATTGAAAAAAAGAGCATCCAGGTACACAATTCTCAACGATCTTCTGTACAAAAAGTCTTTCACTATTCTATTACTCCGATGCCTTAACCCTTTCGAGGTAACTTACGTCTTGAAAGAGATACATGAAGGCATCTGTGGAAACCAACTTGGCGGGCGATCACTGGCCCTTAAGGCCTTACGACAAGGCTTCTTTTGGCCCACAATGAGAAAAGATGCTACTGCATTTGTCAAAAAGTGTGACAAATGCTAATGCTTTGCTCCTATTCCTAGACAACCAGCCGAGGCACTTAAGTAAATCTTCAGTCCTTGGTCGTTTTGTGTTTAGGGCATAGATATATTGGTCCATTCCCTATGATGACCGCTAAGAGGAAATTTTTGTTGGTCGCCTGCGATTACTTTACAAAATGGGTTGAAGCTGAATCAGTCGCCACCATCACCTCCCGAAATATGAAAAATTTCATTTGGCGTTACATTCTTTGCCGATTTGGAGTACCCCATGTCATCATAGCAGACAACGACAAGCAATTGGTAGCTGACAAATTCCATTATTTTTGTTTATGTTTCAGCATCAACCTTGTTCACACTTCTGTCACCCACCCTCAATCAAATGGTCAAGTCGAGTCAATGAACAAGAACATCTTGCAACTTCTGAAGAAAAACTGGATGACGCAAAAGGCGCATGGGCCAATGAGACACCTGGTATACTTTAGGCAATCCAGACAACTGAAACTCAAGTGACCAAAGCTACTCATTTCAGCCTTGTTTACGTAACGAAGGTCGTCATACCTGTCGAAATGGGGATACATAGTTCATGCACTGCATACCCTGACTCAGAGCTCAATTCTGAACATCTCAAAGTTAACCTCGACCTACTAGAAGAAGCCAGAGAAGATGCTGCAATCCACATGGCTATCCGCGCATAGCAAGTTAGCAGACATTATAACCATCGAGTGTGCAATCGTCAATTCCAGGTTGGCGACCTCGTCCTCTAAAATTGCGAAGCCAGTCGACCAGCTGGAGAATGAAAAAAGTTATCTCCAAACCGGGAAAGACCTTATCAGGTCAGCCAAGTTCTAGGTTTTGGTGCTTACAAATTAACAGAATTAGATGGGCGCACCATCCCTAACACCTGGAATGCCACCCATCTAAGGAAATATTATTTGTAAGTTTGCCCACTACAAATACTTATGGTCGCCACTATAGACCTTTCTTTTACAAGTCAATTCATGGCTCCAACAACACTTAATTGCTATCAAGCAATCGCCACCATGGACGACTCCTAAATTGCTATAAAGCAATCACCACCATGGACGACTCTTAATTGCTACAAAGCAATCGCCGCCAAGGCACAACTCTAAATTGCTACAATGCAATCGCCGCCAAGGCACAACTCTGAATTGCTACAAAGCAATCGCCGCCAAGGCACAACTCTTAATTGCTACAAAGCAATTGCCACCAATGCACGACTCTTAATTGTTATAACAATCGCCACCATGGTGTAACTCATTATTCCTTCAAGTGCACTTTCTATCAAAACACTCGATTCTCCCTAGCACAACATCATGACAACCATCTTTTAACGCAACAAATGCACCATAATCTCAAAAACAACAAACTACAACAATACAAATTATGAAAATATAAGCAATAAGGGTTTACACAAAAAACAAAATTTTTATTCAAGTCATAGGTCATTTACAGAATATTATTTACAAGCCAAATCACTACTCATCCCTAGTCGACGAAACGGTCTGAGCACCAGCCTCGTCACCCGACTCCCCCTGCTCAGACTCTTTAGCCGCCGGAGTAATCAAGGTTGCATCCTTTGACCGCCCTACGTCCACTTCTTGCTGACTCGGGAATAAGACGTTAAAGTCTTCAGGAGGGGTATATAGGCGCCCTAAGTCAACCGCTCGTAAGTCCAAAGCCCCACGAAGCAACTGGAACCCATATAGTGCGCTATGGCGATATGAATCCACAGCAGCAAACAGCTTGTCGAATATCTCCTTCTGCTGTTTCTTCAACTCATCTTGGTGGCGAGCCTCAAGATCGCCAAGATGACCCTCCAACTCAACGACTCTAGACTTTGCGAAAGCCTGTTCCTGTATCACACTTTTCCAGCTTTCTTGCCGACTAAACAGCAATCGCTTTTGCCTTTTCGCCCCTCAGTAGCAGTTCGACTATCTCTGTCATCCTCCTCTCCTCGATCTCCTTCAAGGACACCTCCAGCTTGGTGTTCACCTCCTTCTGCTTCCCAACCTGAGTGTCCAACTCCACAATCTTGGACGCTTAGAGGTTGAACTTTTCCTGCCAATTTGCCATCTGGCAAGTGTACACCGTCTGGCAGTGAAGTGCCTCTACCAGCCCTATCATGGCGGCATTCAGATTTTGAGCTGGACTCCTCCTCGATAGCACTTCTCGGTCATTAGCTGCCACCCCCTTCATCGCCCACCTTAAGGTTGCCTCGAAGTCTGGCACCCTGCCGTTTCACAAAATGCCAGGACCACTTGAGCTGGGCCTTCCACGGTTCACTCGAGACCTCTCTGAGGTGGTACTCGGCTGCGAAGCTACCCCAAGCATTGGCCCGCCACTCGACCTAACAGTCTCTACACCAGGCTGAGGTACGGGCAGCACGGTAGCCACCACAGAAGTCATCGGCACAACAGCCTCTTGGCAACCAGCGGACGCCGCACCAGCAATGACGCCTACCTCAGCATCACCTCGTTCGCCCACTTTTCTTTTTCCCCGTCTTTGCAGGCTGCCCTCTCTGCAGCAGCCTGCCTGGCCGCCATTCCACTAATACTGCCTGAACTGGGTCCATTCCTGCACAACAAATAAAACATCCAGGTCAGTACCATCATACATTTTTCCATACTTGCGAGTGACTAGAACAAATACCCTCTTCCATCCCCTGATTTGATTGACGATCGCCACCATCCACATTACCCGCCCGCTTCTCACCACTCATCCCTGAACTACCCTCCACATTATAAACCACCAACTCCCCAACCCTCTTCCCTTTTTCTACATCTTCTATTCCTTCTTTTGCTACATGCTCCCCTACGATACACAACATCACACATCAGCACTTCTGCTCAACAAACACACACACACCAATCTCACAGTTAAATAAACTCATTCATATCATAACTCTCTGATGTCGCAACAAATGTCACCGTCTTCGTTGACCAACGGGACGCACTAGCCCTTTCGCCATGTCCTCCAAGTTTCACCCCAAGCACTCTCTTTGGATGTTGCGGAATGTCAAGTATATCCTGCTGCTCACACATCTGCCTTTAAAAAAGAGCACCTGGTCCTTCTCTGTGAACTCCAAGCCAACCCTCTCTTTACTGGCTCTTGACCTTTTGCCCCACCGCACCAAAAAACCCCATTCTGTGCTCGCCCTTTTCATCACCACAAAGAATTAATCCCGTCGTATATGTGCATTCGACGGTAGGTCGACCATCATCCTACCCCCTCTCTTGATTGCAAATAATAAAAACAAGGCTCACCCCGTTTCAAAAAATACAGCTCCTTTACCACCCCAATTGATGGTCGCCACCCCTTCTCCTTGCAAACCAAAAAATAGGTTAGGAGGATCGTCCAATTGTTCGGTTTCAACTGATTGGGCGACAAATTATACGTTTCTAGCATTTCGCAGAAGAAGGGCTCCAGAGGTAAGTGGAAGCCAACCTTGAAAATATGCAGGTAGAACACTGCACTGTTCCCTTCGGCGAATGTAACTCGCTGCTGCGGCCCCGCTTTCGTAATCTGGTACCTCTGCAGATCCACCCCCTATCATACATCCACCGCCATACTACCTGCATATTCACAGACCCGACATGCATGTCCACAGCTTCGATGTCCACCTCGGCGATCGCCTCCTCAACCACACCCTGGGCGATCGCCTCCTCAGCCTCACCACCACTCAATCCTTCCTCTTCCTGATCGCCACTCTGTTGGGCGACCACTTTTCTCATCTCTTCTTCCTCCTCCTCCAACACTACGCGACCAGACATCTCCCCCTGGCTCAAATGCCCCACTATCGTCCTCACCTTGTAACCCACTTCCTTCAATCTACCCTTTCTCGCCACCGACTTCACCAACAGTCTTCCCCCCTTACCATGAACTGCAAACCCACAAACCCAAAAATACAAACAAAAAAGGGCCACAGGAACTTACAAGCACTTACCAACCAAAGAATCTCCCTCTTTGCAGTGCCCCTCACTCGCACCTCTACCAGCACAATCACTGCCAAACAACACACAAAACCATTAAAATACTAAAATGCTATGATTAACCCCTTACCAACACTATCTTCACTATCAAACACTCACCCTTTCTCCTCAAATAAGCTGTCTAACCTCTACTCCGCTCTCTTTTTCAAAAACATTAGAGAAATTTCTCAACCCCACATCCCCTTATATACCCATACGGTCTGGACTCTTCCTATTCCCCCCATCACCACATGTCATCACCCTATTCAGCGACATAACTGCACTACCCTGGCACTTTACCCCCGCACTGACATGTATTCCCCTCACTGTTTCGTATCCCCCAAAACGTGCCCCTACAAATCCCCTGTCAGGACACGTGCTCCCATCTCATTCCTTCCCCCTTTCCCACGCCCTTCTGTTACCTTGCCATTACTGCCACCATTACTACTGACAGTTGTACCTTCTCACCTCCTGCGCGTTAAGCCCCACATGCCACATGCCAACTCCCCCTCACCATGTCCAAAATGTCGGGTCACTTATGACCGCCTTTTTGGACCTGGGGGGGACAATTGTTGTACCTCCATATATGATGACCGTCGAACCATCCCCGATCCACTATTCCAATGAGCGGGCGATCGCCAGACAATAACATGAAGGTGATCACCGAACCACACCTAACAGCTATGTGACCCCTCCGACAACAACTTAAATACAGAGTTGACGACGACTTAAATGCGGAGTTGACATTTACTGAATGGTGGCCGACTGACTGAGCCAACCACTGGGCATCATAGCCTGACACCTAGCTCGGCGATGGTCACATCACCACCAAATCACCTGATACAGTGTCCCCAAACAAATCTTATAAAAGGGGAAAACATGCTCACATGTAAGGATTCGACTCTAAGAGAAACACTTATACACTATTACATAAAACACTCCTCTGACTTAACCATCGGAGAGGGCCCCCGGAGTAAGAACTCCGGCGTCCTCCTGACTTTCTTTATGTTGCAGGGTTCTACCTGACTTCTGGTACCCGCAAGGAAGACATCAACAATAATAATAAATACAGATTCTAAATGCTAGCTGGATATAGGTCGTTCATTTAGCTTATGTGGGAGAAGCTTTGAAATCATCCCAAATGGTAGGTCCAAATTAAATGTGAATAGAGATTTCATGGAAATTAAAGAATTTTGGACAGATATGGCTTCAAAATACTCTAAAGATTTTGGACGAGATCACCTTACCTTCTTTCCTTAATCTAGGTTACTTGCTAGCTTAATTCTGACGTTTTATTAATTTTTTATTACTCTTAGTAAATCAAATTCTTCATTTAAAATCAATTCAGACGATAAGAAAAAGGGACAAAAAAAATGAACTAACGATACGACTAAATTTTTTCTTTGTTCGACATTATCAACTTTTAAAGCAACAAGTATTTTATATGGAGAAAAAAAATAATAAAAATAATTAATGCCACTAATTTCGAGCCGTAATTAATATTCTTTTTATTATCTGAGAAAAGAATTTTATATATTTTTATTTTTTGGTCTTTAGTCTTAATTGGATCTTCTTCACATAAATCAAGTAACAATAAATAAATATTTTCTTACAATAATTTGCAAGTTATATGATAAGAACATAAAAAACCTAAAATGATTAAAATAGATCTGCTTTACAAAAGCTTCGCGCGTATTTGTTTCAATACGTTAGGCATTTGAAATAGGGAAAAAAGGATTTGGATGACTTTTAACTGTTGAATGTTTAACTTGTTTTAATTTTTAATTTTTTTATTTTCTAGTTTTACATTCCTTTTTTTTTCTAACTTTATCGTTGTTCGATTCTAGATTCAGTTTAGATATAAGGTTAAATATAATTATGAATTATTAGGTAGGTTTATTTTCATGTGTAAAGGTCTTTATAAGATTAATACTCTATATATTTGCTCATATTCGGTGCTGCTTAAAATATGAGTTTAAATTTTATTTATATTTATAAATGTATAATTTAAATTATTTAAATCGATTTATATTATTTAAAAAAAATTTTATTTAATTTTTTATTCTATTAAGTTTCAAAACGTGAATAAATTTTATATATTTTTAAAGTTTAAATTATAATATTATATGTTTATTGTTTATATGACATAAATTGTATAATGTATTAAATATAAAAATAATATATATAAATATATATATATAGCTGAAAAATAAGTAAGGTCAAATTGAATCTAGATCCTAAATGTAAGGGTGAATGACTAACCTATTTTAAACTGCATTTTTTCTTTTTTTTTTGTATCAAGCCTATATCTAATACCTTTTACTAAACCTTATTAAATATTAAATGAATTATTAAATTTAAACAAATAATTCGACTAAAAACAAATTTACTGGCATGATAAAATAGATCTACAGAATAATTTCTTCTGCCGTTCGACTATTAAAAGCGCCACCCATATGAATAAATGTCCACACAAAACCGACTTCATCTCCTCACTTTCAACTAAATGAGTAAACCTTAATCTCAATTTATTTGGATAAAGATGTTATCTCTTGACTTTATCCTTTTAAAATTAACTAAAAAAATGTCAATTAATAAATATCATTATAAAAAAAGGTTCTGCTATTTTTATTAGGGAAGAAAATAAAAGAGACCCCAAGATAAAAATTTCAATATTTAGTCAATTGAGTCGTTACTTACTACTTTCTAGTCATAAGTTTTTTTTTTTAGCCATTTCAAGTACCAATAAGTTTGAACACTTCTTTTTCTTTTTTATAAATTGACAACCCACAAACATGGAAAGCATTACCAAAGTTTATATTTACCCTTTGATACAATACATATTGGGAAACTTGATTATTTTTATGAAATATTTTTTATTCGGTCCTACCTTATTTGTTTGGATGAATAATTATATATTGACATGGATCACATGCTTGTCTTCCTCCT
The DNA here is from genome assembly GCA_038382065.1 of Adansonia grandidieri. Taxonomy (NCBI): domain Eukaryota; kingdom Viridiplantae; phylum Streptophyta; class Magnoliopsida; order Malvales; family Malvaceae; genus Adansonia; species Adansonia grandidieri. The sequence continues at coordinate 887,316 of JBBYHK010000016.1, read as the reverse complement.
TCAAGTTTGTTAAACTTTGAAAAAAAATTGTGTATCGGTAAAAGAGGTCAAAATGATGAACTGACAGTGAGACAAGTTTTTACTAAAAAATTATGGAATTATTTTTGTTCTATTTTATATTCTTATACTAATAAGATAATATTTTTATTAACCAGTGTATTTAGGATATTTTGAATATAATGTAGTACACAATAATTTATTCATTACTTTTAGGGGAGACATCATTTGACACAAAAAGCAAGTGGACTTATACGATGTTGTTGAATTTAATTACGCAAGTGCAGGTATTGCAACAAATAATATAATGATGAAGTAGAGTGTTGATTCCACGAGGAATTAATACCAAATTTTTAAGTACTAAAATTAAAATAATTTAATCTTATTTAAATAAATTATTAAAAATTATAAATTAAAACTAAATAAATAATAATAATAATAATAATAATAATAATAATAATAATAATAATAAAAACAAATAATAAATAATAAAAACTTAAGATTATAATTTCTCTCAACACTTCCTTTGATTAAAACCCTATTCTCTTAATTTGATTAATGATAATAGGTTCTTAAACTAGAGTTCTAATTTATTTATAAATATTTTCGGATGATCTTATAAAAATATCTCTTTAAATCAATTTACTATATTCCAATGCAAATTAAATTAAAAAAAATACATTAAACTTAGACTCTAATTTGGTTACATATGATATGCTTATATATTTTTACCTAACATACAAATCAATTCATTATAATAAATGAATATGAAACATATGTCATTCAATCTAGGTCTAAACACAAAATTGTTTTTTTCAAGTTTATTAGGGTTACCAAATCAATCTAATTGATAATGAAGCAACTATAAGCATTAAATACAAGATTTAACAAACAACTGAAATATCATTAAATCAAGATAAGAAAATAAAATAA
>JBBYHK010000016.1:870567-886286 GCA_038382065.1 Adansonia grandidieri | reverse complement strand
AAGCAACTATAAGCATTAAATACAAGATTTAACAAACAACTGAAATATCATTAAATCAAGATAAGAAAATAAAATAAAATAAAATAATTCAAACTACCTATTGAGTTCCATTGTAACCTTAGAAAAATAAGTTTAGTTCATAATAAATAAAATATAAAGCCAATGAGTTTCATCATCATAAATAATAATAAAAAGAGAAAAAAGGGAAAGAGAAAATTAAGATTGGTTAGATCTGTGATCTTCAAGCTTCTCCAAAATATCTCTAGCTTTTTGAATATTATGGTGACTGTTCTCCTCTTCAGAAATAGGTGAAATAAATAAAAACCTAAAGTATAATCAAAAACCCTAGAACGTTTTATCTATAGGCAAAACCATAGAGAGAACCTTGGCATGCAAGTAACTTGAACATGTTATTTTTGGAAACTGCCAAACTACATCTACTTGGCTGCTCAATTAAGTTATTGCACTTTTAAAAACTCTTTCAGAATTTGACCTACATAAATACGAAAATATTAAATAACTATCTAATTTAAATATATCAAATTAATATAAAATAAACTGAAAATTAATTAAATAGAGTTAAAATCCTTTCATACTTAACTACTTTAATAAAGTTCCAAAAGATTAAATTTCTGTTCTATGTATTCATGCTTGCCACATACACCATGCCAAGCAAGCAAGCAATGCAATGAGTTGATTAGCCTGTGGATGTGAAACTGAAAATGTTATAGCTAAGGTAAGGTTTCCGTCCGTTCTCCCCATGTGTTTGACGTGTCGTGTCTCATCTTTCCATCTATTTGTCTCTTGACGTGTCATGTCTCATCTTTCCATCTCTATGTCTCTTCCACAACCCTAAACTTCAGTTTTCTCTCTGAGCTGTCTTTCTCATTGTTTCTTTCTTTTTAAATTTTTTTTTGAATTAATATTTTAGTAGTTTTCCCATCAAAAGCTTTTTCATTATCAAAGTTGTGTAGCTTGACTGATGAAACCAAGCCAAAGCTCCACATAAAAGAAAAAAATTCCAATCCAAAGAAAGCCGCTTTTCAATTTCCTTTGTTCTTTTAGGATATCATAAATTATCATGACTTGATGGATTTTTAGTTCTTAAAAAAGAAAAAGAAAGAAAAGAATATTGGATTCGTTTTTTTTGATGAAGTATTTAGTTTCTCTTTGATGGGCAACTATTTTTTTTCTTCAACCTGAGTCAATTTCAGCCAAAGCCTTATTGGTACTTCTGGTAACCATTTTTTCCTTTAAAACTTTCTTCTAATGGGTAGTACTTTTTTGGTTGGATTATTTTTTTCCCAAAAATTTTTGGATGGTTTTTCAACTAGAAAGGTTAAATTTTATGTCTTAGGTCTTTTACGGTTGTTTTTTACTTGTAAATTCGTTTCTTTAATAATTACAATCATTTTATCCTTTCTGATATTGTTGTTTTACCCCTGGGTTTTAGTTCTGGTTCAAATTATAGACAAAGCTACTCAAAGTTAGATTTTCGACACCATTCTTCAATTTCTTGAGTTTGAGTGTGATGGATTGTGTTGTGAATAGATTTAGTTCACTTGGAACTATTTGATTTTGGAAGATGCTCTTTTTCTAGTGAATTTTTAATGAGTTTCAACATGCAAAGTGCAAACTAAATGAAAATGTAAGGTTGATTGGTAGATTTTTTGTTATAATGTGTAGAGCTTTCATGTTGACATGAATATGCAGGGTTCTTATAGGAAAAAGATATACTATAAATTTATATTTTGAAGGAAATGCAATGGTAGGCACAAAAATTATAGGTGTTTGCTTGGAGTGTTATGACTAATGTATAATATGTATTTTTTATCTAACGATTGTTGCAACATTTTAGAAAAGGGATCAATGCATGTGGCAAACCTCTATTGAAATTAATTTGTTTGGTTTAATTAGGTCAATTGTGACTTCACCAGCACCACGCAGTGAGGATTAACAAATCTTTTATCTAAAGCTAGATGCAAAACAAGTTTGCTTTTAAAAATTAAACAAATGTTTATATGGAAATACAATAATTTGTGTTCTCATATACTCCATAAATCAAAATAACCACTGAGTTGGGTGTTTTGTGATGCAAAATACTCTCATTTGAAGACCATAGATGTTCGATAATTTTTAGTTTGAATTTCTCTTGCATTTGGTACAATATTGTGTTCTTTATTTAATAACTGAGCTTTAGGAACTCATTTTTTCTTTCCAGCATCAAGAGGCTCAACAATTTTTAGCAAAACCAATCATTTTTAGCTTTTTCAAGCTTGACCACTCCATCTTTCAATGATACAAGTAGTACTGGATGTATTCCAATGCCAAAGACTAAAGGAGAAATATTGTCATCCCTAAATTTGAAGCCTTTCTTATTCAATGAGTTGAAGAATGCCACCAGAGACCTTCGTCTTGACAGTCTCCTCGGTTAAGGTGTTTTGGATAATTGACAAAACCACCTTAAGTTAAAAACAAATTATCAATACGCAATAATTTTGAAATATTTTACCACAATATTGTTGTTTTTTGTACGAATCCAACATGAATTCGTTAACTTGACTAGTGGTTAGAGGCTAACTCACCAGTAACAAAAGTGAATCCAACGTGGACTAACAAGTCTAGTGAGTATATGTTGAATAGGCTAGAGTGACTAGCGAAGCCATGGTGGACTCGCTAGTCACTTTAGCGAGTCCACGTGGTTCAAATTTTAAAGTGGTCGGCGCATGATTAAGAACCCATGGCAACTGATGTGGACAGGCTATGCGCCTTAGCATGTCCATCGTGTATGCGCTAAAGAGCTTAGTGTGTGCCATGTGGATGCACTAAGTGCTTTAGTGTATCCGTATGTACATAAAAGCTCCCTGCCCTTAATTCAACCACTGTTTCTCATTTTTCTCAAATTTCACTCTCTCAATACAATTCAAATTCCTGTTTCTCTCACTCCATAGTATTTAATCCTTTTACAATATTATTTTAGGTAAAAGAATTTATTTGTCTTTTAATATTGTTTTTTATATTATTTTGATTTGTATTAAGTAATTAATTATAAGTTTTATTTGTAACGGTGATTTTAGACATATCACGTAAAATTTGGAAATCAGTTTCTAAGTATGTATTTATTTTAAAAAAATTGAATTATATATTATTTATGTTTAAATTATTAAAATTGGTATTATTGTTGTGTAAAATTTAAAATTAATAATTTTTGTAATAAATTATTATGGAATAATCATTTTAGTTAAATAAATTTTGTAGGTTAAAATTTGTTATTATTGGATTTATTTTTTTAGGTAATAAAAATTTGTTTTTATTTCTTTTATTTAGGAAGTAAAAAAAATATTTGTATGAATTGATTATGTGTTTATTGTTTTGTTAATGTTTTGTTTAGGAAGTAAAAAATGACTGAATCTCTTATTATACTAATATATAGGAATAGGAATGGAAGGTTATGGGAAGGGTTGAATGGTATTAGTATTAGAGGAGGAGATCCTAGTATTTTGGGTGTTAAACGTGATATTACATTGGGTAGTTTGAAAAGAAAAATTCATTCGATGTTGAATCTTCAACGTCATCAATTTTTGTCAAGTATTTGATTACGTTTTCTTAAATTGGAGAGCGTAGTGCTTTAAGATGGATACTTTTTAATTTAAAAAATGATAATGAGCTTTTTTTCATCATAGACAGGTGTGAGGACATTCAAACTGGGATTGTATGGAGTTGTATATTGAAGTGGGAATGAGTAATGAGGATGTGAATATGCAAATGACTTTTGTCACCTGACTTCAAAAGGTAATCTCAAAGATCTAAGCAGGACAATAGTATATTGATGATTTGATGAAATGCCTACATGCTAACAATGAACAGGCAATCAATCTTCGTGTGCATTGATACAATTAATGATTTACCAAATTTGATGTGGTTGAGGCAGTTAACCTCATTAGACAATCAGTGAGTGCAAAATTTGCATTAAATCTAAAAGAAGGCTGGTTTGATTGTGGATTCTTTCAAGCATTGCATTTTCCTTGCTCGCATGTATTAGCAGCATTTGTATTTGTTGCCATTGATTCGATGAAATATGTGCACCTTGTCCATACATTGGAATATATATGCAAAGCATATAGCGGTCAATGGTTCCCAATAAAAGATGAACCACGGTGGCCAATGATTTTTCCGCTGACATTGGTGCCTAATTATCAGTTGCTTAGAGAATAAGGTCATTTGAAATCAACTCATATCAGAAATGCGATGGATTGGATTGAACCAGGGCCTAGGCAAAGATGTAAATAATGTGGTGACATTGGCCATAATTGTCGTATTTGTCCTTCTTATGGATAATTTTCATCTAGGAATGACGAAAAAGGATTATCTAGTTTATATGATGTAACTTGTAATTAATGGATTGTTATATATATATATATTTTATAATAATTATTAAATTGGGTCTTAATGTTATTTATTTATTTCTTATGTTTTATAACAATCGTTAAGATCGCTCTAATGTAAGTTGTTAACTATTATATTTATCAGATGGAAGTTTTTTTAATGGTTGCAATTGCAATTTTTGTTAATTGTATATTTTCATTTATCAATCTAACATAATTATTTTTCACATGTCGTGGATTTATGGTGACAACATGTGGTGTTGACCCTAGATCAGAAGACCCTTTAGTACTTGATTTGCAGGATATGCGTATTTTTTCGCACTTATGGATTAGCCGTGTTGATCGAGAGTTATATGTTGGATGTTATCAAAAGTTTAAACATGTGGACCCATCTGAGCCATTTATTCCTTATTTACAGTCTATTGGGTTCATCAATGTTGCCCATATTGGGTACTGCACAACAGATCACTTTTTAATCAGTGCAATTAAGAGGTGGAGGACAGAGACATATACCTTCCACATGCCCACAGAAGAGCGCACGGTGACATTGAAAGATGTGATTATTATTACTGGCTTTCATATTTTTAGAAGAGCTCTGACTGGCTTCACAAATTGGGATTGGAATGAAATTTGTGACAGCCACCTAAGTCTAGTGCCAGTGACCTAGTATATAGAAAGGGGGAAAATGTTAGTATGATGTGGCTCAATGACAACTTTGGGACTATCCTAGCACATGCAAATGATGTGACTTTTCAGCATCTTGCATGAGCCAATTACCTCAGATTGATTGGAGGTATGCTATTTATTGATAATTCTGGTAAATGGGTGCATTTGATGTACCTCCCCCTGTTTACGGACTTTCAAAAGGTCTAAAACCACAATTGGGGATTTGCATGCCTTGCGTACTTGTATAGAAAGCTTTATAAGGCTACTGATTACGACAGAAAGGAAATTGCTGAGGCTTGTTGGCTTTTACAGCTCTGGGCATAGAGTAGATTCCCTCATTTTACACCAACCTTATTAGATCAGAAGATCGTACCTACCGGTTATAGTGCAGCTCGAGATCAGTATCATCCACTTGGATTTAGGTAAGATACCCTTTTTAATTTGTAATTTCATGTTTTTTATATTTAGTCATTTTTTATTTATCATTAATTGTTTCATCGTTTGACATTTAAATAGATGGCATAGACTGAAATAATTGCTCAATAGTCTAATGCATGTGCTGCAATATTATCAGCATTTCTTCGATTGTTTAAAATCGAATGAGGTAACTATTAACTTTTTTAAGTTGCAATGTTGAATATTAATATTATTATTTTTTACTTTTGTTTATCAAACTAGTTATCTTTTTGTAGATTGCTTGGTAGCCATATACAACCGAGATTGTTGCCACATTCCTAGAGTTATGTACTGCTGCTAGGGACATCTGACAAGCAGTGGTGCCTCTTATATGTTTTACATTATCGAGTGGCATCAGCCAGATAGGGTTCTACATCAGTTCGGGCTTGATTAACCCATTCTTAAAGCCCTGCAACAGCCAGGGAAATTACATACCATTAAATTAGTAGGGAGGGTTGATGACTTTTGGCCCAATGTAAATAGTCAATACATTGATTTGTGCGACAATTATGCTGAGAGATGCATTATCGGCACACCATCACAGGGAGCTCTATCAGCATAGTTTGAATATATACGCTGTTATAAAAAAATTACGCAAAGATGGATTGGTAGAAGTACAGCCATGCTGGAGTCGGTTAGTAAATTTGTTCCATATTTTAGCTTTGCTTTAAACTGTAATCTTTATTTATGACATTGTTATATTTGTCTCTTAGGTTGAAAATTTGAAACAACTCAATAAATTGGCCTTCGATGGCGGGTAAGCGTTGACTAAAGATAAAGTATATCAGATGACGGAGCAGATATTATGAACATGAATGTGCTGTTTAACAAAAATTTCTGCGAGCTCCACCACATCCTATAGAGGATATCCCAGGTCCATCCGATGATACTAAGGCAGGTCAAATTTTACATTGTTGGAGGGCTCATGGTTTATGGGATAACAGAAGAGTTGTTTGACGTGCTGTGCGCTTTCAGTTTGCATCGAGCCACCATCAATCACAACCCATTGTGACAACTGAGGCTGTTCATCCACCACCTGCTGACCTAGCAACGTACCTATCACCTCTTCCTCAGCCACCTATATGTGTTCTCCCACCATCTCTTAAACAACAATTCCATGGTTACCCACCATTTTATCCTTACCAATCACAAAATCCTGGCCAACCTCTATACTCTTCCTTTCCTACTGTGACATAGCTTGGCTCTACTGTAGATCCCTCTTAGAGACCACCTAGAAATGATTCTGGTTTATCTCATCAGCAATGACCCAGATCGATGCCTAGTTATGTAGTTCGGATGTTTTTGGATAGTTGACATTAATACTTTAGGATTGTTTTTGAAGATTTTGATTTATTAGGTTTCGCCGTCCATTATTTTTAGTTATTACCAAATTTTATTAGTCTTTTTTGTTTTATTTTCTGTAAAAAATTTAAAAAAATAATTAATTGATTATAAACTAAATTAAAAGTTTAATTTAATCAAATTAAGTTAAATATTTTACACCCTAAACACAATTATAATTTACCATAAAAATTTACTAATATTAATGGCGAAATAAATTTCTAACAGTAAAATTAATTTTTATATTCATAATGATCTAATCTTTTGTTAATAACCAAATCTTTTATTCATTATAAAATAATAAAAATACATAATAATAAATTAAATAAATAATAATAAATTTAACAATATGCATAATAAAGAAAAAATAATCGTCAACAACATGAATAAAAATACCAATAACAATAATAATATAAAAATAAAAAATATTAGCATTATAGTAATATAAAATTAAGAATATAAATAAATATTTAATAATATCATAAATTTATTAAAATAAATATAACAAAATTAAGACAAATAGGATTCTTATCAGCGTACACGTGGAAAAGCTAGTACATTTGGCGAATCCAACTACCCACCTCAACGTATTCTTGTTAAGCGCTACTTGCAGTAATACACTGGTGAATTGTTCGAGATTAACAATACTTTGATAATTTCTTTTAAAATTAAGGCTAGTTTGATTGAAAACCCAAGGTGGTAATTGGATATATTCTTAAATGATGGATTGATGAACACACATTAGCTGCTGCAAAGCCTGGATCAGGAATGGTTATTGCTATCAAGAAGCTTAAACTTGAAGGTTCTCAACGACACAAAGAGTGGTTGGTAGGGTACATTTCTATAAGATCTTTTTCTTTTTATTCTTTCTTATGCTTTTCCTCTGTGTTCATATGCCCTATTTATTGATAGCCAGTTGATTTTAGACGGAAGTTGATCATCTTGGCCAACTTCATCATCCAAATCTGTTAAAGTTGATTGGATATTGCGTAGAGGGTGAGAACCGAATTATGGTCTATGAGTTCATGCCTAAAGGAAGCCTGGGGAATCATCTTTTTAGAAGTATCACGTCGTATGAATTTTTTCCGAGAATCATCTTTTTAATAACTTTGTGCCCATGAATTGATTAGGAAGGTTCTTGGAATGCAATTCCATTGTATTAATCCTCACCCTCAAATGTTGGCCATGAACAATAAATAGGGAATTGGAAGCCTTTCCTTTCTATATTTTAGTTATAAGTAAAGGTGATAAAATGAATTCAAACTCAAAAATTCTATAAAAAAAAAAACTCGAACTTAAACCGGAATTGATCAAAAAGTCAATGACTTGAACCTGAAAAAATCTGAACTTAAAAGAACCTAAAACGAAGCCTAACTCGAACTTGAATTTAATACTAAAAATAAAATAATTAAATTATAATTAAATAATTTTTGATAAAGCAAAAATTTTAATTGTCAATTTTATTTTAATATTCTTTTAATAATTTAATTAAATATTAAAAGCTTAATTTACATTTTATATACAATGAAAAAATAACTTATTAAAAAATAAACTATATCATGAGCTTTGAAAACATTATCAATATGGTATATCACCTAGTTATTACATTTTCTTTAATTTAATTAGTTAAACTCATTGAATATTGAGAGTTTACGTATGTTAGGAGTAAAATTTTAAGTATTTCTTTGAATATTATTCTTATTTTATCACTGTTATTTCAATTAATGATAATTAAAATCTGATAATAATATAAGGTAAATTAAAAAAATATAAGTCATAATAGACAATATCATACAAAAAAAAAAAAAGACTTAGACTAGCAATTAGATCTGTCCACGAGTTGGCAGCCCACCCAACCTTGCAGGCCTTCCTCGATCAGACACGGCGCTCAGATTTTAAGTCTCAGGCTGAGCCGATCAGAAACAATATTTTTTTAAATAAATTATTTTATTTTTATTTAATATTAATTATAAAGTATATAAATATAATATAAAAATAACATTTAAATATTATGAACAGTGAATCGAACCTAAATGGGTAGGCAAGCCAATTTAGGCTGAGATTAAAATTTAAAATTTTTCGAGTCGTGATTGGCCCCATGGAACCGAACTAAGATTTCTTCGGATCGAGCCAGGCAAAATTCGGGTATAAGTTTATAATTCAAAATTACGTAAAAATAATTATATTTAACACAAAATAAAAAATAATATAAAATATACTTGAACCCAAATCAAACTCAAAAAGATCTGAACTCAAATACACCCAAATTCAAATAAATCCAAATTCGAATAAATCAAAATTAAAAAAAATTAAAATTCAAAAGGACTTACCCAAACTCGTCCAATTGTCCTTTAGTTACAAGGAGAATGAAGTACTGGGCTGCGCTTACAATTGGTCTTGTCTTGATGACATAAAGTGAAGTAGAGTGGCTTGTTCTGGATCCATTTGACTTCAATAATTCATACCTGTCTACATTTTGTGTTGTTTTGTTTTTTTTTTTTTTTTCTTTGTTTTTCACAAGGCTTTGACCGCATGCATATTCTGAACCCATAAACCTACATACAGTTGCCATGGCTGGAATTATTGATGAGTCCTGATGGATGCTTCCAATGAACTATTGTATTGTATCTTAAACGATCGAACAGTAGAACATCTGGATATTGGGGAACTACTAAGCATTATGTAATCATTGATGCTGTGCCTTGTTTTACAGGAGGGCCATGGCCACTCTCTTGGGCAGTAAGCTTAGGGTCGCCACAGGTGCTGCTAGAGGACTCTCTTTCCTTCGTGATCCAAAATCATAAGTCATATATCGCGATTTCAAAGCTTCCAATATTCTACTAGATGGGGTATGCTGAGCAAAGAAAAAGAACAATTTTGTGCCTTTCATTAATATCGGAAATTGTATGTATTATAAATTTTAATCCATTGGAGGCAGGAATTCAATGCAAAACTTTCTGGATTTTGGATTGCCCAAGGCAGGCCTACTGGTGACAGGACTCATGTGTCAACTCAGGTCATGGGTACTCATGGCTATGCAGCAACTGAATATGCTGCTACATGTATGATATTTAGTGAAGTCCCATATTAATGCTTACTGTCCTCCAAGCCTGCTAACAAATTCTTAGTTATCTTCATTTCTATCAGAGATACTTGTTGCTGGAAGAAAAAAATTATATCATATCAGAAGCCTGAGAAGGTATCTGCTTTACGTTGTTCTGTCAGAAAAAAAGCTTCAAAATCACTGACAAGGAAATCTATCCAGTTGAACATGAAATTCACATCTTTTTATCAGCAAGTACTTCTGATAACTTTGTTTCTTGACTCTTTCTTACTCTGGGTATTAATATTTGATCTTCAGTCGTCGGGAAAAATGTACGAAATAACAAAAGTTGGAGTCTGATTGTGGGCAGTTCCAATCATCTTGATGTTTTTCCTAGTTTCCATGAAGATATCTAAAGTGAAGGCAACATATCATCTGTTCTTTCTTTTATATACAGTGCCTACGGTTCAGAAAGTAGGATACTTAAGCAAAGCAACTATTCTATGGGTTCGATCTTTCATGTGCAAAATGTTTGTCTGAAAAAGCAGGCACTCAGAAATAATATGCTATATAAGAGATGGATCTCCAGTAAATGAAGCTTCCGCATCATTTCTTGTCAGAAGTTAAATATAATGAAGCTTCCACTGTTGAACAGGTCGCTTGACGGCTAAGAGTGATGTACACAGCTTTGGAGTTGTGCTGCTTGAATTATTGTCTGGACGACGCGCGGTAGATAAAACAAAAGTTGGTGTGGAGCAGAATCTAGTAGACCGGGCAAAACTATATTTGGGTGACGAAAGAAAATTATTTCTTATTATGGACTCTAAGGTGGGGGGTCAATACCCCCAGAGAGGTGCTTATACAGCTGCTACCCTTGCATCACATTGCCTAAGGAATAAAGCTAAACTCAGGCCTTGAATGTCAGAAGTTTTGGCAGCACTGGAGCAGCCCGAAGCCCCTAAAAATGCATCCAAACACTCTCAATCAGAACAGCACTCAGTTCCACTTCCTGTTCGGAAATCTCCAATGAGACAGCATCTATCTCCTATGTTTTTAACGCCCAATGTATCACCACTACCAGCTCACAGGCAATCCCACGATTACATTGCTTTATCTGTAAATTTACTGTGTATATTTTTATTTGTTGCTTATAAAATGTAATTTTTGAGCCTGCTTTTTATGCAAATTTGCACTTCATATAACAAATAAGCAACTCCTTTGTTTCATGAGGATTATAGTTTCTCATTGTGGTAGACACGGCTTCTTTATTAACCTTCATTTCAGACTTTTCAGTGATGCATATTAATCTTAACCTACCTTATTTATGAATTTTGATAATTTTGTTTTATGATATACGATGTATCCCAGCGTTTTATCTGTGTGTTTATGAATGCTTGATGTTAATAATATTGTAGAATAAGTTCTTCTTTCATATGAAGAAAGTGCTTGGCCCGCATATAATGAATAATATCATGAAACAAATTAATTTTAAAATTTTACCTTTTGCAAATAGATATAGAGTTCGAAGGGATGGACAAAAGGTTACTCCTGTAGCTGAGCAATTCGACCAGAAAGAAAATTACAAATAGGTCATCTGTTACTTCTTTCCAACTTTGTTAAAATATGTAATGCCTTCTATTGTACTTGGATAGTCCAAATGTGTTCAAACTGCATCTTGCTGCAAGTTATCTAGATTTGCTAGTATTTCTTTCACCCCTCGTAGGTCGATCCTTTGGATCTAAGGCACGGTGGATGAATTGATTGAAGCAAATTTGTGAGCTTCTTCCATCTCGATGTTCCTCTCTATTTTCCTGTCGATGATGTTACCCAGTTGCTTTTGGATTTGGTTGCTTAGATGTGGTTTAGCCCATATATACATATAGCTCATATTAAATTAATGGTGGTAAACCTTTTTTGTTCTTCAATCTAGAAGGTCTTTTTTCTTCTTCACTTTTCGGAAGGAAAAAGAGAAACTTTTGTCAAGTATAGCAGACCAATCCATGTCTTATGCTGGGCAACATTAACTTGGATTATTTTCCTTTGCCCGGAAGATTAATTCATTAAGTAGTAGCTAGCTACTCAACAACAGGAAACCCAACTAGCTATGGTTGATAAGCTTTAAAACATGGGTTATATAGATATGAGATATTGGCCCAGATTCTATTTTAGTGAAATCTCTTGTATTGTATTGTAGCATCTGTTACGACATAGGGAATCAAAAACATGAAAAATTAATGAAAGTTTCAAGACATGTAATAATATCACATTCTTTAAGATTTTATTCTGCCTCACCATTAATTAGGTATGCAAAAGGGTTACCAGCGTATAAACCTCGAGTGTACGATGAAGTCCTATGATTGATGGCATTTTGAATTGACGACATCAACCATTATGCGCTAAGCAGTGTGTAGCAAAACTATTAAAATTCTATTTGCAATTTTTTATTTAGTTTTCTATCTATGTCTTCCAAATGATAGGGGTTCTATTTATAGGCAAAGATATACCTTTTCAAATACATGTCAATTTGGATAGTAACACCACTTGGTAAATAACCAAGACACATTACTTTATGATTATTAAAGAAATAACCTTTCATTATTTCGAAAATATTCCAACAATCCCTCACCATTTTCAAAATAAACCAGATTTTGATAATTTTGAAAATCTATTGTATAAATAAAGGTGTCTTATGATTCGATCTTCACTTAATGAAAATATATTAAAGTTAACTGAAATTGCATGGTAGACTATGCCTTGAACCAACTATTCCATTTGGTTAATTGAACATATCACACACAAAGATTTCAACACCAATCAATGTATAGTATCGGGGACATTATTATGGCCATGTGCCTTTGTCCTCCTTTCATGCGTGCTGTTACAGCCAAGCCCTTGAGCTTCTAAAAGCGGCTACACTTCACACTCACATAGTTAGATCTCATCGAGAGTACTCCCGTAAATATAACACTCTAACATATTTATGTTATGGGACTATAAGAGTATATTTACTCATCCTTCCTTTATCATTACGAGTACCCAGCACTTTACTTGGGATGATATATTATATAATATTATAGTGCTATCAGCCATATACAGATGATGTACTTTGTCTCATTGAACTCAAGACTTAATATTATACCAGGCGTTGAGTCGAGTTTCCATCATGGGTGACTTAATGTTATAAGCTTAAACCTCATCCCCAAATTACCAACATAGCTATATTAATTTTCATACTATATGGTGAAACTTTTATACATTTTTATATCTTGAGGTTTATAAAACAAATATCCCCACAATGTACAAATATTCATTCTTTTGCTAAAGAATGTTCTTTAATAATATTTTATCTATCAAGGATATCCTTTATACAAGTACCAATTTCTTATAATGTTAAAAGTGATCACTTATCTATTTTTCTTCATGGTTACACATTTGTTTATTTTATTTATTTTTTTAATTTCATTATCATCAAATGTGTAAAGCATACATCACATTATCAATTTCCACCAAGTAATTTCTTATAATGGACCTCAAATCTCTTGGTGAAATAAGATAATATTGTTGCTAATTTTTTAGGGCTTCTTATCATAGTCAATATATGACTATAGTTCATATCTTATTTTAGAATAATAGTCAATATTACCAAACCATTATCAGGCTTATTAAGTGATTATTACATAAATACACTCTTCAATAAGGACATTATCAGTCATTTTATTGCTAATGACCAAAGCCTTATCCTCCACCCAAATGGAATAATAGCTTTCTTCTTGCTATTTTAATATTTTTATGTTTGAGTCATGATTTCCTAAAATCTCAACTTTTAATGGGTATTTTCATATATCTCTTAAGCATGGCCACTTAGGATAATTATCAACATAGAAAACATTACCCAAGGGTAGACAAAAATCAGCATTTTTATACAAATATTACAAATTTTTTATTTATTTTTCGATTTATGGTGCTTTTCAAATTAATTCCCAAAATGTGTTTTTTTTTCTATGTGTGCTGAGAACTCGTCATGAGAAGAGGCGAGTTCTTGGGTTGTTGGGAACTCATCATTCAGTATGGCGAGTTCCCGATGAGGGAGCCACTAAATACCATTAGGAACTCGCCATAGGAGATGGCCAGCTCCCACTTTGAAAAAAAAATTTGAAAAAGTGAAATAAACAAATAGTTATTAAACAAAAGTGAAAGTAAAAAAAGTAATTTTAAAGAAGGAAATGATACTTATTAAAATTATTAATAAGGATACTGAAATTATCTATCTATCCCTTTTTGGTCTGTTGATCGACTCTCTCTCATATATATATTTACATAAACTATGTATAAATATATAAATTATCTATCGTGTCAGAAGGAATCTGATTTTTCATGCATCTATACTAAATTTAATATACTCACAAAATATACCCAAAACTCACAATAACTCTAAACTATCAGCATATATCATTACTATCATATCAAAAATTAAAAATCTATAATATTTATCCAAGTATAAATCTAAAATTGCATCATTTACCTTATTATTATAAAAAAGAAAAAAGAAAAAAATATATGTTGGAAACTTGCCTTCGGACATGACAGATAATATTTGACTAATAATTATTAAATTTCTTGAAACCCAAGAGATGTGACTGATGCATGAGAAATCAGATTCCTTCTAATACGATAGATAATTTATGTAAAATATATATATGAGAGATAGTCGATTAGCAGACCAAAGAAGGATAGATAGATAATTTTAATCTCTTTATTAATAATTTTAATAAGTATCATTTCTTTCTTTTGAAATTATTTTTGTACTTTCACTTTTGTTTAATAACTATTTGTTTATTTTACTTTTTTGAAATTTTTTTACTATTTGGGTTAGAAACTCGCCATAAAAGATGGCGAGTTCCTAGCCATTCAAAACTCGCCATCTCTGATGGCAAGTTCTCAATGATAGTTTCGTCCCTCGTTGAGAACTCGCTATACTATATGGCGAGTTTTCAATAAATAGACCTGCCTCCTCTCATGGCGAGTTCTTAGTATACGTAAAAAAAAGCATATTTCGAGAATTAATTTGAAAATTACTATAAATCAAAAAATAAAAAAAATTGTAAGTTTTGTATAAAAACCCCTGTACCCTTTCTTTAGTTCCATATATATACTATGCTTCTTCATATTTTCTTTACGAATCATATATCATGATTCCATAATGACTCTTTTGAAAATCATTTACCAATGCTATATATGGTGAATGTAAATTCATTTTTTTTTATCATATTCATAAACTGACTATATATTTATAGCATTGTTCAAACTATATCAACTTCAATCATATGCTCTGTAGCATATCTTAATAAACCAAACAAGGTCAAATAAACTTTATAATTATAATTTGATCTCCAAATCTTTGTCCCTAAGTTAATAATTACTATGTTACATATTCTCAATAGAAAATCTTATTTTTATATTAGAATAGTGATTATATTATAAATGCTTTTGCTTTCTCACTATTTTATTTTGATTAGAAAAATTGATCATGCAAATAATATATGACTTATATCGTTCCTAGTCAAACCACTTTTATATTCATAATATATTTTGTAAAATAATTCAACCTTTGATTTCATAAAACCAGCATAAATTCATGTGACAAATAATAAAATAGGTTAAATAATCATAATTTTATTTAACCTTTTCAACTTAGACTACAAAAATATGTAACCAAATATAAAATCCATTTAGGTTTATGGTCATTTTAAGCCAACCAAAATGATTCACCTGATATGCCCATCTATATAATAAACTTTCATTTAGTTTATTTTATATATATATATATA
>JBBYHK010000016.1:834487-870467 GCA_038382065.1 Adansonia grandidieri | reverse complement strand
CCAACCAAAATGATTCACCTGATATGCCCATCTATATAATAAACTTTCATTTAGTTTATTTTATATATATATATATAATATTGCCAATATATATATATGCATAGTCACAATTATTCATGAAAGATGCAGCCTTAGTTAGTGTATATATATATATATATGTAGCAATAATTTAATTTTCATATCGTAAGACACCAACAATATACAGAAAACATGAATTATAAGACAACGTAATAATTTGTAAGTAAAGTTTAGTTGTAACTTTTCAAATACCCTCGTAGACATTTCATTATAAGCTATTGAGATTTTAAGACAACTTAATAAATATTAAAAAATCAAAGATTTTACATATAGATAATTAATTTAAATAAAAATTTATAAAACATATATGGCCGTAGAGTATTATGAAAAATTTGAGCCGCCATTGATTGCTTTTTTTATCACTTTAATTTATTTGTATTACAAATTTAATTAAATATATATAAAAAGTACCTGACACTCCATAACTTTTCAAATGAAAGATAAACAAATCTAGTTTACAAATGACAAACCTAATGCTCCGTATCTTTTCAAATGAATGATAAACTTAATGAATAACTGATGGGGGATTCTCTTCGGCTCTAAAATATGACCTTGGCCATGCCTTTTTTTTTTTTTACTCTTGCCATGTCACCCCAAACATTTGTATCTTAATATGCTCATGTTAGGTAATGGTTTATTAAGTGCTGGGTCTTGCACCTTTTATTGTATTCTTGTCTGCGGCTTTCACCCTTAATCAAATTTCTCGTAAAATTACACAAACAAAACCTCAAAATTATTAGTACATATGGAATAAAAAACATGAGAAATTGACGAAGATTTCAAGGTGTGTAGCAATGTCACATTCTTTAAGGTTTTATTCACCCTCACCATTAATTAGATATGCAAAAGGATTACCAACGTATAAACCTTGAGGATACAATGAAGCCCTATGATTGATGGCATTTTGCATTGACGACATCAATCCATTATGCACTAAGCAGTGTGCAACAAAACTATCAAAATTCTATTTATAATTTTTATATAGTTTTCTATCTATATCTTTCAAACGAGAGAGGTTTTATTTATGAGTGTTGTATATGTCTCATATATTTTTATATACATATAGAGAGAGGTAAATGGGCAGATGCTGAAGTGTAGCGTAACGAAGTGGAGGCAACGCCTCCGCGGTACAGTACATAGGTAATTTTGTAAAATTATACCGGGTAGGGTTGTATAAATATATTATTAATGTAACCCTAAATTTAAAAAGTGAATAAAAACTTACAGCTGCTGCTTCCAAGGACATAGACACATTGCTGAACCTCATTAAATCTCTGTATTGATTTTTCCTTTTTTTTTTCTTTTTTGTGTTTTTTCTGAAATTCCTTAATTATTAGTTGTAACAATTAGCATCTGTGTTGGGTTGAGGTGATGAACTCTGTCGCAAAATTTGATGTGAAAAAATTTGATGGAACAAATAATTTCGGATTATGGCAATGGAGGGTGAAAGATTTGTTGGCCTAGCAAGGGATGTTGAAAGCGTTGAACGAAAAGAAACTGCAAACTGTGGAAGACTTTGAACGTGAGGAATTATAGGCGCAAGCAGTGGGAATGATTCTACTATGTTTGTCAAATAATGTTTTGTATCACGTTATGGATCTCACGTCCCTAGTAGAGGTCTAATAGAAATTAGAGAGTTGGTATATGTCAAAGTCCCTGAAAATAAATTGTATCTAAAGCAAAAATTATAAGGCCCGAAGATACAAGAGGGTACAGACCTGGTACAACATATTAATTTCTTCAATCATATTATTAGTGATCTGCAAAGAATTGAGGTTAAGATTGAAAACGAAGACAAGGCTATGATTTTGCTGTGTTTCTTACCTCATTTGTATGAACACCTAGTGACTACACTCACATGGGGAAATGATACAATCAGTGTGGAAGAGATTACTACAGCACTGTTAGCCCATAACCAACGCAGGTAGAATTTCGCTAATAGCACCCAAAACGAAGGGTTGTATGTGAAAGGGAACCAGGAATGTGGAAAAAGGCAGAGTAAAGATAATGCAAGCAAAAGGAACTCTGGGTCAAAATCCAAAGGCAGAAAGAAAGTTAAGTGTTATAAGTGTCAGCAGATGGGGCATGTCGGAAGGAACTATCCAAATAAGAAGAAGTAGAATGATGAAAGGAATAGCGATTCATCAAAATCCGCTAATGTGGTGCAGAATGATGATTCAGATAGCAGTGATGGGGATTTTTTTCAGTCCCATCATGTCAACTCACGGACTCATAGATTCTGGATATAGGGTGTTCGTTTCACATGACTCCCAACAAGGACTAGTTTGATTCATACAGCTTAAGTAATTTTGGTTTCATCTATTTAGGTAATGATCAAGCTTGTGCTATTACTTGAAAGGGACAAATCAAAATTAGGACGTATAATGGTGCTATTAGGACATCGTGTGATGTTAGACATGAATTGAAAAAGATTTTGATTTCTTTGGGTGCCTTACATGCTAACGGTTTTGGCTATTAAACTCATAAAGATTGCATCAAGGTGAATAATGGTGCATTGATAGTAATGAAAGGGAAGAGGACTGCAGGGAACATTTATAGGCTTTAGGAGATACAATTGTAGGTGGAGCTGCTGTTGTAGAATCTGATCATGATAGTGTAGCTCTGTGGCACATGAGATTGGGTTATCTAGATGAAAGTGGGATGGTTGAACTTCATAAAAGGGGTTTATTGAAGGGAATTAATTGCTACAAATTGGATTTTTGTAAGTTCTATGAGAAGCATGGCATTCAGAGGCATTTCATAGTTTGCAAAACACCATGGCATAATGGAATTTCAGAAAGGATAAACAAGTCTGTAGTTGAAAGAGCTAGGTGTTTGAGATTGAATACAGGACTTCCTAAACGTTTCTGGGTAGAATTAATGCGTATGGCATGTTACATTATCAACAGATCACCACGAGCCTCTTTGGATGGAAAAGTTGGAGAGGAAGTGTGGGTAGGTAATGATGTTGATTTTCTTAACTAAGAATTTTTTGGTTGCCCAGCTTATGTGCATGTTCATAGTGACGAGAGGTCTAAACTTGATCCAAAGTCAAAGAAGTGCATTTTCTTGGGATACATGAAGGAGGCCAAGGGGTACAAGTTTTGGGATCCAAAAGTAAAAAAAATGGTGATCAGCAGAGATGCAGCATTTGATGAAAAATCTATGTTGGAGTAGAATAATAGTGAGAATGTGTCAGTTTTAAAAGAGAGCGATAAAAATGTGATAGAGGTAGAGCTAGAACAACGTGCAAAAGATATTGAAAAAGCTAGAAGTTTTACTTCAAGAGATGAGAGATCCTTGTCAGATGGAGAGCAGCATCAATGTATAGCCATAAACAAACCAAGGCGCACAGTTAAGCCTCCAATCAGGTATGGTTTAAAGATTTACCTTTTTTGTACTTGCTGTAAGTTGTGGAGATCCTGTCTTTTTTCAAGAGGTTATAAAAGTGGGGATAAAAATAAATGGCTGGGTGCTATGGCAGAAGAAATAGAGGCCTTACACAAGAACAGAACTTGTGAGCTGATTAAACTTCCTAAGGGAAAGCGAGCTATAGGGTGCAAGTGGGTGTACAAGAAAAAGACAACAGTATTAGAAAAAGAAGGAGAAAAGTTCAAGGCTCGTCTAGTGGCAAAAGGATACTCACAATAGAAAGGAGTTGATTATGATGAGATTTTTTTGCTGTGGTTAGACACATTTCCATCAGGGTTGTGTTGGCATTAGTAGCTAGCTGGGACATGCATTTAGAGCAGATGGATATGAAGACAGCTTTCCTTCATAGCAATTTAGAGAAGCAGATTTACATGGAACAGCCACAGGGGTTTATTTAACCTAGATAAAGCATTTAGTTTGTAGCTTGAAAAAATCACTCTATGGGTTAAAACAGTCTCCACGGCAATGTTCAAATGATTTACTGCTTACATGATAAAAATTGGCTATAAACGATGTGAGTATGATTGCTGTGTTTTTGTTAGGACACTTGATGATGGCTTTTTTATTTTTCTACTACTGTATGTGGATTATATGTTGATTACTGCTAAGAATATGCATGATGTGATTGAGTTAAAAACCTTGTTGGGAAATGAATTTGATATGAAGGATTTAAGTGTTGCCAAGAAGATTCTTGGGATAGAGATTTACAAGGATAGGAGCTCAAGGTAAATGTGGTTATCTTAGTGTAACTATGTTGAGAAGGTGTTGAACAGATTTGGTATGAGCAAGGCTAAACCTGTCAGTACTCCGTTGGCAAATCATTTCAAACTTTCCCTGCATCAATGCCCAAAGTTGGATAATGAGATTAAAGGTATGGCTTTAATTCCTTATGCTAATACTATTGGTTGTCTGATGTATGCCATGCTTCGTACAAGACCAGATTTAGCTCATACTGTTAGTTAGGTTAGCAAGTTCATGTCAAAGCTTGGTAAACAACATTGGGAAGTAGTTAAGTGGATTTTCAGGTATATGAGAGGCACTATGGAGTATGGCCTTGTGTTTGGCAGTAAAAAGAGTAATTTTTTAGTTGTGAGATATGTGAATTCTGATTATTCAAGTAATTTGGATGATAGGAGGTCTACAATAGGATATGTCTTTACTCTTGCAGGAGGACCAATTTGTTGGAAATAAACTATTCAGTCTATTGTTGCATTGTCTAAAACTAAAGCAGAGTACATGGCAATTGTTGAGGCTACCAAGGAAGCCTTATGGCTTATAGGGGTAGTGAAGGAATTGGGCATTGAGCAAGGTGGAGTTAAATTGCACCATGATAGTCAAAGTGTTATTTACTGGGCAAAGAATCAATTTTATCATGCTAGAACAAAACATTTTGATGTAAGGTTCTACAAGATCAGGGAATTGGTTGGATCTGGTTCGATATTGTTAGAAAAGATTCATAACTCTAAGAATACAACTAATATGTTTACAAAGCCAGTTACTACAGATAAGTTTAAGTAGTGCTTGGACTTAGTCAATGTTTCGAAATTCTAAACAAGCAGGTCGCCTAACCTATCTAAAGTGTGAGGAGTTCTAGTTCTTACCTTTTCTCTTCATAGGGTATATTCGCCAAAGTGGAGATTGTTGTATATGGCTCATATATTTTTATATACATATAGATGAAGGCAACGCCCCAGCGGTACGATACATAGGCAATTTTGTAAAATTATACCGGATAGGGTTAGTATAAATATATTGTTGATGTAATCTTAAATTTAAAAAGTGAATAAAAACTTACAGCCGCCGCTCCCGATGATGTATACACATTGTCGAACCTCGTTAAATCTCTGTGTTGATTTTCTCTTTCTTTTCTTCTTTATGTTTTTTCTGTAATTCCTTGATCATTAGTCGTAACAATAGACAAAGAAATACCTCTTCATGTAGACATAACTTTTTCAAATACATGTTAATTTGGATAGTCATACCACTTGATAAATAACCAAAAGACATCACTCTTAATTAAATAATTAAGAGATATTATTTTATAATTATTGAAGACATAACCTTTTATTATTTTGAAAATGATCTATCCTTTGAATTAGGAGAAAGCTGAAAAGGAAGGACAGGAAATAGAGATTTGATTTGATTTGAGTGAAAAAGGCTGGAAGAGTTACAACATTACGCCACTTGTATTCGTTTCTTTGCCTCCCATATATCCCATAGTTACGTCGGTCTAGGCTTACTTCCCAAAGACTTCTCTCTTTGAGAATGAAATAATAAAATGCAGCACAGCACATCAGCCGGCTCATAACTACCTTACCAAGCAACCAAACCAAGTTGAACTCATCTTTCATCCAATTGTTGGGACAACTCCTCATCTCATTTTTTATTAATATTCTGAAACCAATGACAGCTGAGCTGACGATAACTCATAATAATACTAAAACTAAATGTGATTCATCCAAAATACTACAGCAGGGAACTCTGTTAAAAACAAAGCTAATTGGCCCAAAAGAAGACAAAGTTATCTGATATACACATTTTTACTAGCATTCCCATTTGATTTAACTTAGACCATGACTTTCTAGTTTAAACATTTTCAATCAGATTGGTCCAACAAAAAACTCAATCTCTAACGTTAAAAAAAAAAAAGATTAATCCGAAACAATTTTCCTTATTCTCCACCTTTGATATGTATTTTATTTTTTCTGCCATTTGCAATCAATGAATGATTTGCCACCTGAAAAATTTTATATTCTTTCCAAAGCTTTCTATGCGTTCCAAGCAATTTTATTTCCTGGTACTATGGCCTGACGATCAGTTTCAGAAGCATTACATTGGCAGGCTCCCATTTTCAAAATGCTCATGTAAAGCATGCAGAAGGGGACTTCACGCCATGGATGATCTGACTTAGGGGGAAAGGGCATATTTTCAATGTGAAACGTGAGACATGCGTAATACAGAAAGAATTTTTGACTAATTTCAACAGTGTAACTGTTGACGAGCGAAGGAGCTGGAAATCAGTCACTAACGCTTATTAATGCCTGCTTCAGTCTGGTATAGTTAACTTTTAAACGTGACACTTGACATGCTATATATTTGCTCTAACAATCCAAAATTTCTAGCATAGCACTCTGAAATAAATAAATAAATAGTCCTTTAAGTTTGAACTCTACTTCCTCATTAAAAAAAAAAATAGCAGGACATACTTTAACATTCTTAGTTCCCATCCCTTGAATAACAGTATATTTTTTCCTTGCCATGGACTATACCCGGACTCCCAGAAATAATGGCAATGGCATCATAGTCATTCTTCTCGTGGCTATGTGTTCTTTTGCAGCCATGGATCATACAGATGCTGCTGTAAGTTTCATTATTCTTCTCAAACTCCATTCTTATATCATCTTTATTCATTATCTCATCACTTTTGGCCCTGAGCTGAACCCAATGTTTAATTACTAACATAAGATTCTACCATATGCTTCTCAGTGGTTAAATCATGGGGGTGATTTAACTAACAGAAGGTTTGCTGCTGGAGAAGTATTTCTCAACCCGTTAACTGTCAGGAACTTAGCATTAAGATGGGTATTCTATGCTGGCAAAGACACATCAGCAACTCCAGCAGTTGCTAATGGGGTAGTCTACTTCCCATCATGGAATGGATATTTGTATGCAGTAAATGCATTCAATGGTGCTCTAATATGGAAGCAGAATCTTAGTGAGTTAACTGGACAAACTGGCACTGGAGTTGTTGTAAATGTTACGGTCTCCAGATCAACCCCAACAGTTGAAGGGGACCTCTTGATTGTAGGGATATATGGGCCAGCGGTAGTGATTGCTGTTGCCAGATCAACTGGCAGACTTGTTTGGTCTACTACACTAGACCCGCGTCCCAGGGTTCTGATCACAGGATCTGGAACAGTTTACATGGGGTTAGTTACCTTTTAGAATCTGCCCTTCCAGCGTTTCTTGCTGCTAAAGATTTATTTATTTACTTGATTTTCCTGCAGGGCGTTCTATGTAGGAGTTTCATCTCTAGAGGAGGGATTACTGCCAGAGCAGTGCTGCACTTTCAGAGGCAGTGTTGTAAAGCTAGCCCTTCGAACTGGGGCAATCTTATGGCAAACCTATATGCTTCCAGATAATGGAGGCAGATTGGGAGGTTATGCAGGAGCAGCTGTATGGGGAAGCAGCCCTGCTATTGATATAAACAGGAGATTAGTTTATGTGGCAACTGGGAACCTCTACACAGCTCCTGCTGAAGTTCTCAAATGTCAAGAGGAGCAAAACAATCAGACAGCTAAACCAAGTCATCCTGATCGGTGCATCGGCCCTGGTATAAACTACAACTCAATATTAGCCCTGGACATCGATTCCGGAAGGATCAGATGGTCCAGGCAATTTGGGGGCTATGACATTTTTTATTTCGCTTGTTTAGTTCCTAACAACCCTGATTGCCCTCCGGGACCTAATTTAGATGCTGACTTCGGAGAAGCTCCAATGCTCCTCAGTATATTTTCTAATGGAACATTTCGTGAAGTTGCGGTTGCAGTGCAAAAGAGTGGCTTCGCCTGGGCTTTAGACCGTGATAATGGTGATATAGTCTGGTTCAATGTAAGTATGAAACTGTTCTTTTTACCTCCCTGATGCAAATAATTAAAGTTGCAATAACTTATAAAAAAAAAAAGAATAAAAAAAGAGATTCTATTCACAAGAATACCACGCATTTAATTTTTGTGACTAAAATTTGAGTTTATCAGCTGGCTGGACCGGGCGGCAAGGAGGGAGGAGGACAATGGGGTGCCGCCACAGATGGGAGGAGAGTCTACACCAACATTGCAAACAGCGACCGCCAAAGCTTCATGCTCACACCATCTAACCAAACAACAACAGGAGGAGCATGGGTAGCTTTGGATGCTAATACAGGAGAAATTATATGGGCCACAGCAAACCCCAGCAATGACACTGCCCAGGGGCCCGTTTCAGTGGCCAATGGCGTCCTTTTCGCCGGTTCCGTAGCTTCTAATGGACCCATATATGCCATTGACACCAACACAGGAAATATATTATGGACATAAAACACTGGTGCTACAGTGTACGGTGGAATATCGGCCGGATATGGGTGCATTTACCTGGGAAATGGATACACAGTTGGGCTGGCGAGGTTTCATCCTACTTGGACTCCAGGGACTTCACTTTATGCATTTTGCATCGTCTAAGCTGTGACTGACTTTGGCAAAGCCACCAAGAAGTAAGAACTATCAATAATTAGTTCAACCGGTGGCCGTACTATGAAAAATAATAATAAAAAAAAATTTACCAGCCTCATTCAAACGGTATTCTTCCTGATATTAAATGGAAAGACATTACCTTGTTTGAACTCTGATACAAAAGGTTGCAAAAGGGGAACTAAAGAATTGTACAGACGATCACAAGAACCCCAAAGAAACAGTATAACCAACTGTAACATCTATAAATATTTACTGATCTCACTCCTGAGTGAGAGTGCTAAGAAAAGCTTAAAATTCCACCAAGTAAACGAAAGACTGGATGATTAATTCTCCTGGCTCTACATAACAACATATATCGGAACTTGTATTAATTCACATCTCTGCTTGTACTCCAAGAAAATTTCAATGAAAACGCTTGTGCAAAATTACCTCCTCCATTCAGCTCTGACCGCCTTCTCTGAAATTACCAAGCCAACAATAACAGCAGTCATCGTGCAGAATACGCATAGAGGGTGAGAACCTTACTTGAATTGAAAATGAGAAAAATATTTATGAAGATAAGCTAAATAAAATTAATTCAGACACCGAGTCGATGATATTTTTCCTCCCACAAAAGGATCAAAAATGAACAAACAGATATATTTGTACAATTTAGAAAACCTAATCTTGGTTAATCAGGAAATTTAGGTAAAACTATAAGCCCACCTTGAATGAAAGATTCATAAAGCATAAATAATGAGCAATGATCCTAAATGAATACCTGATTCATATACCGCACTAAAACAAAATTTGCATGCTAACTATTACATAGAACTACCAAAGTAGGAGCATGCTTAACTAGACATATAGACATGAATATAAGTACGTTGGTGGAACCGACTTGCCATGTTTTACTCAAAGCATGGGAAAAACTAAATGGCATATCCATAGGTAACACTGATACAGCAAAACAAAAACACAAATTGAAAGGCATACAGCATCCAACGTGTAATCGTACTTACCACTAGCATCTCTAGAGGATGATGGTTTTTCATTGCGAATGGCTCCTTTGCCAGCTACTTGAACCAATCTTCGAGCACGTGTTGACAATGAACTTAGGTTGCTATTGGTTGAAGATGGCAGAGAATATCTCCTGTTTAACCCATTTTTCTCAACCACCTCATTGGTAAACCATGGTGAGCCTTGACTCCCAAGTATAGCTTTTACAGATTCAGTTGGTTCCATATAACTAGGCACTTTTCGCATGGTATTTGACCCATTTTGTAGATTATTAATTTTTGCAGGGAAAGAAACTCTCCTTTGGTTTGCTTTTGAGCTGTCATTGCTGACCTCCTCATCCTCATAGCTTAAGTCCTCTGTTACCAACATGTTCTCAGTTTTACTGTTGTATTTTGAAGGCGGCAAGTCAACTGCAGGACAGACATTAGACTCATAAAGAGAAGCCTCTTCTGAGGAAAATTTCAGATCTGCCCCAAGATTTGAAGGTTTTGATAGTGTTACAGTCATATCTCTCATCTTCTCAGCAGATTCCTGTTCTGAAACATCAGGAGCATCAGAACTAGAAGTTTTGTCCAGAGTCTGCTTTGTTTTCTCATTAACATTCTCAGACTTATCAGAAACCTCCTTTGCAGAGTCAGAAAGTTTCCTTAAATTGCACTTAACCTTGTCAAGCTCATTTTGAGGATGCTCCCAAACTGAATCTGCTGGGTTGCCACAAAATCTCCTCAGACCATGTTTGAGTTTTCCACACTCAGAAGCTGAATGACTAGATCCATTTTCAACTTTAGCAATGGACAGTTTCCGAACACTTCGCTTTGTCTTTCTTTGCCCACTCTCATCACCTTTTTTCTGAGACTTCGACGCCAGACTCCTAATTGGTTGTGAAGGGGATTCCCAAAAACGTGACCTTGTCCAGCGTTGAAGCCACTGCCAGGATGAGTTAGCTTCCTCTGGACCATACTGAAGTTGTAGAGGTAATACAGCAGGTGAAGAAGCCAGAATCTGAAAGTGATGGAAACGCATAATCACATAAACAGCTAGTAACATCAATGAAAAGTACATGGAAACACATAATCATGATCCTTTCCATCCAAAACAAGCCATAAGCTAGGAACAGGTAATTAAGTAGTGGCAGACATTAGAAATATTCATCACTGACCATTTCTCCAAAGTAAAGAGCAAGGATCCAAGGGAAGCATTATGTTCTCTGTGTGAAATATTTTAATACTCATGATAGAGTCCAAGTTTTAAGCAGTTGGCATAATAAGACTCTTTTGTTTAGGTATGGCATCTCATAAGGCTCTACAGCAATGCAATGCAAACTTGGCTTCTATAGATGGCACACGTGTACTACAAAGTCATACATCCTAAGCCAATTGAACTATTGAAGGCATTTTCTAAGATTTAAGTCCTATACGAAGAATGTTTTGAGTGAGCAGTTACCAAGAATGACCATTATTAACCAGTACTTTATAAGGAAAGACAGCAGATAAACAGTGGGGACCCAAAATAATAGACATGAATGTCAGTGGTTGCGTTTTAATACAAATAGAAGGATCTAGAAACAAACTATAAATTTGCTTTTGAGATTCACAGAAGGTGAGATACAGAAAAAGGATTCAGGCAAGGAAGCTCCCAAGATAAAGATGGGCATGGAACTATTTACACATGACTATTAAGTTTTTATTGGAGACACACCTCTACTGTACTGATGTTATAAACATTAAGAACCATATAGAGAAAAGGAACCAAGACTGATAAACAGTAAGAATGTCCACAACAGAAAACTATAACCTTGTAGTAGAAAGAATCATTTTGGGAATCAATGAGCACCAGAAACAAGAGAAAGTAGCAAAGCTATGTTAACAAAGTATAAAAAAAGTCAGACTAGTTTGGCGGCACAAGAAAGAAATTTTAGGAGCATGAAAAACATCCTAAAGGCCAAAAACCATGGACTCTCTGCCAGCATAGAAGTAAAAGTTAGATGCTATGCTGAAACAGATTACAGTGTCAGAAAGCAAAAGTTAGAAAAAAAAAAAAAAGAGCTATACGTTCTGAACAATCCCATTATTTGATAAATTCTTCACCTGAGAAGATACGCTCGCTCTGAAACAATCCAAGCTTTTAGAACCCTGTTTAAATAAATAACAGCTGGCTTAGAAGCATGATATGTGTACTTAGCTACTCAGAATTAGATAGCCACATAACAAAACAAAAAGGATGTATATTTTGATATTCTTATAAGCATCCTGAACAAAAATAATCCTTTATTATTAATGCATGACACTATATCAGTGCCCATATTAATATTGACATAATCATAAATGCACCTTCATTCTCATAGGCACTTTCACATAAACAACAAATATAGCTAGAGCACAAAACAACTTGTATTTAAGGTTTTTGTCCAAAAAGCAGGAAAATACTAGCCATCACACAATGGTCCATAAGAAAAATTACCTGAAGCATTCTTAAATGTTTTTCCTGCACTTCAGTGTGAATATCTGGACATATGACCTTTTGACCACGAGCTAGTGCCTGGCACTTAACAATTCCCCATGTACAGCATAAAGTAGCAATAGCTTGTCTTCTAACCAAGTGACCACGAATAAGTGCTTGCAGCCTTATAATGCCCCTGAGGGTTCGAAATGCTCGGCAAGCCTTCCAACATATAATATTGTCATCAATAAAAATATACAATTTTAGGGAGGATAATGATCGTAATATAAGGTCATGCAAACATTTGACAGCAGATTCTGTACTTTTATTACAGTTTACGCAAATCCATACTCATCAGATTCGCATTTAGAAGTCATACGAGTAATATAAATGAGTAGGTACTTGAATATTTCCAAATTGAAATATCTCTAAACAAGAACAAGCTTGTAGGAAAATGATAAATGGAAAGTGTTTAATTGGAACATGAAAACGTGACTGAATTTGTCCTAGTTAGTCTTCAGGACAGAGTGGAAGAAGGGAGGAGATTCTCGAACGAGGAAAAGGACCCAATGACTTCGAAAGAATTGAACGAGGAGCCGTATGAGGTGAAAATCTCATGTACGGTTCTGTAGAGTGGCAGTAAGGGTGACTTATCTGTCAACTTTTGTTAATAGGAGAAGCTAAGATTGGTCAAATGAGTGGCAGACCACCCAAGTTACAGTAATATACACCCCAAAGAGTTTTGCACACACTTATATTGCCTATGCTATTTTCTTCAATGGCAATTGCCTATACTATTTTCTTCAACAGCAAGGGTCTAAATTTAATATATATACGCACAAACATTAATGAAAGTATGAAATAACTATAAAATATAGAACCAGCAGCCCTTTTTACAGTCTAACATTCACAACCATTAGAACCATGAATTGATAAAATAATTTTACCACCCAATGAAAAAAATCTAGATCATACCATGAATGTAGGAACCAATGATATCTCATTCAATCCTCAAATAAATTTACCTTTAAATATGACCAATCATCACCAACAATATAAGGCATGATGCAGAGTGAGAAAGGTCCAACATTACCAACCAAATGCCAACTCAAACAAAATAAGCAGAATACGTTAAGTGCTACCACTGATAATCAGCAGAGTTTTCACACAGCTAAATGAAGACTAGAGCAACGCAATTCGTTGCTGCATGCTGTTTAAGTATAACAGTAACCTTAAAAGAGAGAGTGAGCTACCAGATAACCTCTGAGAGCAGCCTGTGCCTTTGCAGCAGCTTGGTCAAGCCTAGACCTGTCAGGGTCTTCTGGGTTGCCAAAATTACTGATTGCAACATC
This sequence comes from Adansonia grandidieri, assembly GCA_038382065.1. Taxonomy (NCBI): domain Eukaryota; kingdom Viridiplantae; phylum Streptophyta; class Magnoliopsida; order Malvales; family Malvaceae; genus Adansonia; species Adansonia grandidieri. The sequence continues at coordinate 856,939 of JBBYHK010000016.1, read as the reverse complement.
ATTTCCATCTGCTTTTGAAAATGCAATATTTACCCCATGATTTGGCAATTGGGTAGGTATACCCTTCTCAGAATCCACTACATTCCTGGCACTGCTCACCACCGAAATTGATGAAGGATCCACTAATAGGGCAGACACGGTTACCTTAGGAGCAACTAATACCTCTCCTTTATTTGCAGAATTCTGCATACGATAATAAAACAAAAATTAGAATATGTAGCATTTCCAGTCTTCCTATTTAAATGTATGAGCTATGAATATAATCAGTACTTTCTTACCAGCTTCTCTCTTCCTTTTGATAAATTGGACTTCGAAGATTTCTTCCCAAGAAGCAAGGCCTTTATCCATTTTACAGGGGATTTTCCTTCGTCATACCTCTATCTTAGTACAGCATGAAATTAATGAAAGTTAAAATTTTACTTCACTACCTAACCGATAGCTTGTTAGTCACCATAAAAGATGAAAGACTGAATTCTATCTTAACAAAAAACACCAAAGTGATATCCAATAGGATAGCAACTGAAACTGTAAAACCAGGACAAACAAAGTTCGAAAATTTTGCTGTCATTTTCAGATTTCCTTCACAGTCTCAATTGGAAAGAACGAAGATTAATAACTAAAGTTCACATCTACTTGGGTTAAGGAAAATAACACAACTAAAGCCAGTAAATAAAAACCAAACGAAAAGAAAAGACAAGCAGAGATCTGGTCCGTTCAAGAAGCAAGCGTGTCGGCAAAACAGAGAAAGGTTAAAAAAAATAAAAGCTTTTATTTGAAAATGCAGCAAACTTGAACCCCTAGTAAGTTGCCATTATTGAAAATGAAGGAAAAAAAAACCATAAAACAGTAGAAAATTGAACAGTACAAATTCAGAAATCTGAAGCTGTCCTTTTGTTAACTTGTTTTGCACAAAAGTCATGCTAAGAATGAAGAAAACAAATGTATCATTGAAGACCACAGCCGAACAAGATTCCTATAACAAGAGAATCTTTTGAGAAGTTTCTTTTTAATAAAATAAATGCTTGCTGAGGGAAACCGGCCTGCAAAAAAAAAATTTGAAAGACAATAAACCAAAAAATAAAAAGGTTTAAATATATTTGGGCAATGTAACTGAGGGGAATTGAAAAGAATCCAAATGCCACTTCCATACTGGGCCCTAATATTTGGGCCCCTTTCAAGTCCCCATACAACAGGCGGTGGACATCTGTACACCTTCGGCGCATAAAATTAAACATGCTTAAATAGTTAAATTAATTTTATAATTATTTTATATAAAAAAATTAAAATGTCAAAAAGCATTTGGTACTTTTTCATATTTTCAATGAGACGTGATTTTTAAAAATATGGTAGTTAAAAATGTATTGCTAGAAATGTGACATTACAATGTTTGACATCCATAAAAAATGTTAATTAAAATTCAAAAAAGTTATTAAATATTTCACTAAATATGTAATTGTAATTTTCGAATTTACCCTTATCAAATAAAATTTGAATTTTATTATTTTCAACATTTTTGAAAGATATCTATTATTAATAAATACATCATTTAGTTAATTTATTTTTAAATAATAATTAATTTATTTTTAAATAAAAATAACATAGGCATTTTTCTTTCTCCAAACATCGTCTAAATGTCCATTTTGTTTGTTTGTCGGAAGTCTTGTATCATTCCGTCATTAATGGTCTTCGCATAAAAAAAAAAAGTTTAAACTACCTTTGACAAACGAAGCACAAGAAGATACAACGATCATTTCAATAAAGGGAACAAACATAAAATAATGAAGTCAAAATGATTTGCAACACATTTTCAGTGTCACTGTTATTTAGAGAGGGACATTCCATAGAGTCCAACAGTGAATTATCAATCAGCAGCCCAGCTTTGCTGGACAATCTCATGTACTCCTGTTGTACTTGCATGATATAAATATATATATATATATATAAATCAGTCAGCACTCCTACTTTGCCCGACAATCTCACGTACTCTTCTATTGTATTCACGCTTGTTCTCACTAAACATCCGAGCAGCTTCCGAATTTGCAGGAGAATTTGGACTTGGATCACAAAGGAATGACTACAGAGCCAAAACAATAGTGGCTAAAAACACCAGGCGACCAGAGTGTGGTCATTAGATAGCCACGAAATGAATGGCTAAAGAATTATACAGTACCTGAATTGATGTCAGTTTGCAGCTACATCATAAATTGGACTCCACTGATTTTGTAGAATATCTAAACAGATGCTTCCATCTGCATAAACTGAAAAAATTTGCCGAATTAAACAGGGATCAAAGCCTGATCACAGAGCATCCAGATAAAACTTATCCATAGCAAATAAAACATAAGATAGATTTCAAATTAAAACCATAAAATAAAGCTGAACATGTAAATTAGTTATGTCAACATCAGCTCAGAAGCTTCAGTTGCATTTACTGATGCTGTAGTGGATGCTGAGTGAACTTTGAAATTCGAGGTATGTTCGGTTTCCCGAACATTTTCACGTTTCGTAATCATAAACAAATGCAAAATGTAGTCCTCCTGGCAGCACCCACTTTCCAAGTAGAGGTCTACTCATTCACAAGATTAGCAATAAAAGATCACAGCATAATGGGTGACCATGCTGGATAAACATAAGCAGTCTAGTTTCACCATAACTATTACACTTATCATGCAAGAAAGAATTAAGTTTATCTTACATAAATATGTCAAAAATTGAAGCCTACAATTAAAAAAAAATTAAAAACCAGGGCAAGCAAGAATAAATGAAATCATAAACTGAATATGTTGAGGTAGCCAAAGAATAGGATTTGTCAAGAAGCTTAGTGTTTGGATGGAACATTGGAGATACAAAACGAACCATTGGTGGCTTATGTGGATAATCCTCCGTAAACTGAAGTGTCAGTTTAAACGTACCTGAAGAAGTCAAAATACCAAAATAGAGATGAATTTATAGTTCTTAGCAGCATACTATTCCTACATTCTATGATAAAAATATCTGAAAGAATAGCTTATACAATCATGAAATACTAGTATTTCAAACTCAAATTCACAACAGAAATAAACTTGACCTTTTTTTCCATTTAAGAGAGTTACTAGACAATCCAGAAAAGTAAAGAATTCATATACTAAAAATAATCAGCGTTTTCATCATTCTGCCATGGTCTGAAGGTTGAAATCAAGAGGTCAAATGGGCATCCTAAAACAATCTTAATGATAATCTTAGGGTCATTGAATTTTACAAGTTTACTCAAGGCTCTAGTCCATGACAAGATTGTTTAACATATTCTGCTTCATTATTGACATGAAAAATAAGTGTAAGGGATCATTACCAATGCCACTCCTCTCAAACAAATATAACCTTAAGTGTTTTGCATGCCAGCTCATAAGGCTCAATAAGCTCTGTTCTGATTTCAGGCCAACACTTTTCCCATTATAGAAACAAATTCATCATTCACAAAACAAGTCAGAAAATATAGATTAAAAAAGCTAGCTGTAGATGAAGCATTTAGCCAATTAATGCAATGGAAATTGATAATATCATGCGAGTCGGACTGTGGAACTACTGGGAAATTGTCTCCAGTTAGACACGTTATATCAACATAACTGTGCATAGCAAACTTCTAAAGTGGCAAAAAGAGACGAGCGAACAAATCCCAAAAGCAACTATAGAAGACCTGATACTGAAACTAAAATATGCACCAGAATATACTTTACCTCCATCCCATGGGATGTCATCAGGCCTGCAAATCCATCAAGTAATGAAATAAGCACAAGCCATTAAATCTTCATCTAAAAAAAGTAGGAAAATGCATCCTATTCTTATTTGTCACATACCCAAATATCACAGCATTCCAGAGCATAATATTATTATCTTGAGGAGCACCACTAATTCCTGCAGGAGGATCTTGCTGCAACCTCTTAAAATCCCTCATCAGTCTCTTCCTTGCAGGAGTCGACATCCTCACCGCCAACAAATTTAAAGGAGGCCAGTCCAAAATCAATACAAAAATTCACATTATGAATGATAGAAGAAACCTGACTTTTTAACAACAACATGAAACATATTAGATTAAAACCAGAGTTCTACAACTAAACCAAGGTTAGAACATCTGTTCTTTAACTCATGCAGATTGACATACAAACCTCAATCTTTTACTTTGAGGTGCATGCAAAGACCCACCAAGTTATGAGCTACACAAGAGGAGGCAACTTTCTAGCACCTCATAAACTCTATCCAACATCCCCATGATTCGAACTAAACACTTCCAACTTGGAATCTCAAGCTCTAATCTTGAAAAACATCAATCTGCATCCTCATCATTTGGAAAAAAAACATGGTAGTATATTTTGCTTACACATAAAAGCAACAAAGAGAAAGACAAAAGGTGACATAAAGCAGACCTTTGCTTTTATGTTTTGTTATGGACTCTAATTCAGCCGATCAGAACCATTAAACAATTAAACTAACTTTTGTTGTAAAATTATCAGAACAAATGAATATCTAGCAATAAAGAAAACCAGAAACTCTAATCATAAAGAGTTAAAATCAACATGAATCAGCTGAAAACACACATCTAATCAATAACAGCAGAAATCAATCCCAAATGCCCAAATCTCACATAACCCTGATCCATAACTAGAATAACAACGATCGAAAACCTAAAGCTTACATATCTAGCAATCCCCTTGGATATATAGCAATTATCAGACAGAAATTGAAGCAAAATTAAAGAAACAAACAAAAAATTGAATCTAACCCAAGAAATTGAAACCAAAAATACAAGAAAGAAAAGACAAAAGAGTCTTATTTTCTAAGTAAACGCGACGAGCTAACTAGGATTCTCCAAAAGAAAGCTTCAGAATCACAGCAAGTTAACAAAAGAAAAAGAAAAAGAAAAGTTTCCTCCTGCTGAGGAAACAAACAGGAGATTTTATCAGAGAAACATTTCGTTTATCATTTCTTCTTTATGATTAATTTATAAACCTTAAAACGTTAATATAGCCTGCCTGACATAAAATTTCAACATGCTTCTTGGCTACTGCTGTTTCCTAAAACCTCCATGGAATGGACCCACATTTTCAGACTTCTTAAAAAAAAAATGAAAAAAAAAAAAATACTAAATGTGATTAGGCGAATAAGCCTAAACTCGATGCTCGAGGCCACAACAAACCCTGCCGTTTTCTATCAACAGTCGGTCACTAACTCAACGTAAGATCAGCGGTCATTTTATTTTTATTATCAGTTTATTATTTTTCTTCCCCGTCAAACAAACAGCCAAAAGCCAGTAAGGCAAAGGCAGAAACCCCACCCAACCCTCGTTTCCTCATTTATTTTCTCTCCGTTTTCTTTGGAAAAAGAAGCGTGGGAAAGGCCCTGGTCTCTGCTCCGATATCGGAAAAAAGGCTAGAGGTGGAAATTTCTCATTTTAAAGTTTATTTTCATTTTCATTTTATATTTAACTGCTTTTTATTACTTTTTTTTTTCTTTTTGAATTTAGATCTTCCTAACAAGGATTACCAGGCCGATCACAAGTTCACTGTCACTACATACATTTCCAATGGAGTGGATAGTTTTTCTTTAAGTTTTCGGATATTTTAATATTGTTCCTTTTTTTTCCAGCTGAATTATTTTCGATTAATTTAATTTATTTGATTTTGTATAAATGAACTCTTATTTGAACTTACCAACTCTTCTAGGGTAATGCAACATATATATTTCTCTTATTGGTTCCTTTTTTTTATTTCGATTAATAATTTATTTATGTTTGTTGAATTCCATTCAGCATGTTCTTCACTTATTAATGTACAACAACTTTATGTTTTTGCCTAATTATAATCTATAATGTTTCATAGAATTTCTTTGGATATATCTTTTTTTGATATGTTTGCTTGAATATTTTTTGTGCCTGATTTTATGATTGATCCACCGATTTATTGTTTTGGCTCATTCTCTCTTTTTTTCATGTGCTACCTTCTAATCTAGTTCTTATTCTGAATCTTTAATTTGATGTATGTCAGGCAATCACATCAACTGGGACTAAGAAAGGTGAATTGCTTTTGGCTGATGTAAGCGCTCAGCTGACGAACAAGAACATCACAACTGATGTGAAAGTCGACACTAAATCGAATGTAAGTTGTACAATGTTTTTACAATTCAATAAGGGTTTATATCTCTAAGGTCATATTCATATTTGTTACATCATGCTTGCATATTTCGTTCTCTTGAATACGAACCTAATGGAGGTTTTTGTCCCTTATCAATGTGCAGGGTGGTATTGCCCATTTCAAATCATCGCATTGAGCCTTCTTTCTTTTTCTCTTGACATGTGAATTTGGTTTAGGCCCAGATATTATCTGATTGTGATGTTTGGAATCTGTTTTTAACATTTGTAGCTTTTCACCACTGTCACTGTTGATGAACCTGCTCCAGGATTGAAGACGATTTTTAGTTTCATTGTTCCTGATCGAAGATCTGGCAAGGTAATGGAGACTTTCTTGCTCCTGTCTTTAAAGTTACTGTTTCTAATACCAAATTTTCCAGCATCGTGGTTTAAGTAATGAGTTGCAGCTATGTTTGCCCTTCCCTTCAGTTAAACTTATAGGTTTCATGAGGAATGACAGTGTCTTTATTGTTGTTGTAACAGGTGGAACTGCAATACCAGCATGAATATGCTGGAATAAGCACTGGCATTGGATTGACTGCAAACCCCCTTTTTTAACTTCTCTGCTATGGTTGGAAACAATCGTGTCTCTGTTGGAACTGATCTCTCATTTGATACTGCCAGTGGGAACTTTACCAAATTGAATGTTGGGTTAAATATCACCCATTCTGACCTCTTTGCTTCCATGGCATTGTAAGTACTTTCTGAAGAGTTGGGAATCAGAGATGCACTCGTATAAATCAGATTTGGAACTTCTATTGAATTGACGTATGTGATCCTCTGGTCATTCATTGGTTAAACTATTTGCTTGGAAGCGTGAAAAGTTAACAAGAACCATCATGCCTGAGCCCTGTGTGGTTTTCTATCTTCACTTGTGCATGTATCTTTTATTGTGCTTGTTGTGCTTCTGGTTTTGATGGCGTTATTTTGTTGATAACTACAGGAATGATAAAGGCGACACTCTCACTTCTTCCTACTACCGCATTGTTAGCCCATTGACTAACACGGCAGTTGGTGCGGAACTGACCCATAGCTTTTCAAGTAACGAGAATACTCTCACAATTGGTACGCAGCATGTGATCCATTGACCACAGTGAAGGCTCGTGTGAACAACTATGGCAGAGCAAGTGCACTGATTCAGAATTAGTGGCGCCCAAAATCTCGCTTCACTCTCCGTGGAGAGGTGGATACCAGAGCAATTGAAAAGAGTGCCAAGATTGGGCCGGCCTTGGCACTCAAGCCATAGGCAAATTTATTATTGTTGTGTGAATGAAGGGCAGGCCATGGTTTTGATTTTGATTGCTGGAGACCTGGAGAGAAGTGATGTACTTTCACGGAGTTGATGGTCATGGATTGTAACAATAATTGTGATTGGCAAACTGAAATTACCAAATTCTTTTTGACTGTTGAATTTCCAAATCGAAGGGCATACAGCTTTGTTGAACAAGTTTCATGTTTTCAATTCGTCTGTGAAATCGAGCGTTGCTTACATGCGATTACTTCACTTTGTTTACTTAATTAATTCACTAATCTTTCAGGCAGGGGCGATAGGTCATGAATTTATTCGTCAATCAAACCCAATTAAAAACACTTGAAACAAAAAAACAGCTTGTAACCCAAGCGATCACAAAAATGTCTAATTGTTGACTATTCATGTCTATACTGCTTGCAGTTGATTTCCTAAGATTAAATATCGCAATATCCCAATTCCAGAATGGCTCCGTAAGTATTAAATTAAACGTCAAATGGTTCTGACTTCTGAAACAACCCCCCCCCCTGCACCCAAAAAAAAAGTCAAATGGCAATCCACTAAAAAGTGTGATAGAAGTGTGTTTAACCATGGAGGCGACAGTGTCAGGGAATCCATTTCATTCTATCCCAATGAAACCATCCATGATGTTTTTCCTCGTAAGGTAGTCCATCGGCGATTGCAAGAATTGACACTGGAAGCACAGGTGCAACGTGGAGTAGAAAGCAGCAGAAGGGTTATTTTCGAGCTCCCTTGTGAGCTTCAATGGAGGGTACTCTAAGCAGCAAACACTGTTATTATGTAATATGTTCTAACATAACAGGGCCTTTCCTTCTAAATTACCGTGCTAAGGTTCAAATGTTAGTTTTTATAAGATGCACTAATAGGAACAAATTCCGAAGATCCACGACCAGCCTGCTGTTCCCCCTCCCAACTCTCTGAATTTGCATAACAAGAACAAACACTTGCTGTATAAATCAGGAGGGCTGGAGAAACGAAAGGTCAGAAGCTAATATTTAATATTTGCCAAATAGATAACGGCAACAGATGATCAACATGGCATTTTACTCCACAAGCTTCACCTGCCCTAAGCCATCCTGCTGGGAGGCTAACATCCTAACCACAACATAAAGCAAACATGTGTGTTTCTCTGTTGCCTTTTTAACTGTCTGAGAACAAATGCTTTGATAGAATACCTCTATACCAAGTAAAAAAAAAAGGAAGGGGGGGGGGAGAGAAATAAATGATGAGATGAGGTTGGGAAAAAGACAATTTAACCATCCAACATTATGTTTTACCATTGGGTTTTGGTGATTGGTGGGGATACTGACGGTGATAGGGAGAAGGATGGGAACCGTTTGCAATAGAAAGGCTCCCGTGCCCATTCCTTGAAAGTGATCCAGCTTGAGTTCGGATACCATTTCTAGCATTTGGGCTAGACCGTAAGCGTTCTGCTTGCATTGTCTGGAAATAATATGAAGAGCTTGCCACGTCCTTGAGGTTCAGTAAAGGCTTCAATGCTTCCACCACTTCAATCATTAAAGGTCTAGCTTTTGGATCACGGCTAAGACAGTGAGCAGCCAGCTGTGCAGCTTTCTGAGCACCTTTAATTGAAAAGTGACCTTCCAGCCTAGGATCGATCAATCTATAGAATCTTCTTTTCTCACCTAGATGAGGCCGAGCCCATTCCACAAGATTATGTTCTCCATTAGGTCGGTTTTTGTCCATGGATCTTCTACCAGTCAACATTTCCAATAGAACCACCCCAAAACTGTAGACATCACTTCTTGATGTAAGATGTCCTGAGATAGAATTATGTTCATTTGATTAGACCCAAAGAGTAGGAGAAAAAACAAAATAAATGAGTTACTCTCATCTGAATTAGGATGCATTCAGTTAAAGCCCCTTTGACTCCCATTACACAAAACCAGTTCAATGGGATTGTGTTACTCAAACTCGGGTGTGTCGGATTCGGGTATGTATCTGAAACAGGTATGTTCAAATTTTTCTGAATTTTCCGTGTATTTAAAGGATCCTTGGAGGATTATATCCTCATTCCCATGTCCGAAAATGTGTTGAACATGAGTACTTCAAGATAAATGACGAGTTGGAGCAACATAGCAACGGGATGAAAATGTCAGAAACCCACAATTCCATTTAAAAAGCATGCAAATGCACTCTACCGGGAGTTACATAGCAATATAGTTTCGTGTTCATCAGCCAAAGCAGGATATTGCAAGAGGTATATGCACTGGCACAATGTTTCCAGTATCTCCAGGGGGTAAGGACTTGAATACACAAGGTTAAACTTGAAACCTCTAAATTTTTACTATTGCACTTGACTGTGGCCCGTAAACAGTTATGAAAGATATAGAGAACCCAATAATGATTTAGAGCTTTGACAACTCGGCCAAAGGAGGAAGAAAACCTACACTCTACTGAGTCTGGCTTTTGCCCAAGTGTCATATCCTTCATTGGAAAGCATTGAAACATGTTCACAGATTGGAACATTCACTTGTCATGGGAAAAAGAAAGGATAAAAACTAATGCAAATCTGCCCAATAGATTAAATAGAAAAGGTCATAGAACATCTCTTTTTAACTTCCATTCAGAGAGATATACCAGCGGAAACTACACAATCCTGCTTGTCCACAACAAAGAGAGATATTAATGTTGAAAATAAAGAAAAAAAACATACAGGTATGTGGACAACCAAGCTAAAAGCTAGCTTGAATGTCTTTTAACTGTCATGGATAAAGTTGAGGAGGTCTAAAACAGAGAAGGGAGGGGTAAGGTGGCAAACTTAAACAAGCAAGCAGCTCCTTTCTATTATAGCTTACCGGTCATTACGTATTCCGGGGCTGCATAGCCATATGTTCCCATCACACGAGTTGATACATGGGTTTTATCTCCCTCAGGACCATCTTTAGCTAGTCCAAAATCAGAAAGCTTTGCATTGTAGTCCTGTAATGGCATATTATTAGAATGAGTAAAACACCATAGACAAAAATTCTTTCTGGGATGGGAGGGGGTTAAACAGAAAATTTATCCAGGTAAAGTTTTTTGCACACACCGCATCTAGCAGGATATTAGAGGTTTTGAAATCCCGGTATATTACTGGCCTTTCTGCCTCTTCATGAAGAAATGCAAGACCCTTTGCAGCACCTAGTGCAATTTTCATTCTTATGGACCATGGAAGAGGCAAGGATCCTACATAAATCGTAATTTGCAATGAACTGAGTTACAATGTTATTTAAAAATATACAAGCCCAATCAGAGAATACAGCTATAATAATTATGTAATTTATCATGGGTGAGTACCAGTTTCTAAGGTAGATGGCAGATTCATTATTTTTGAAACTCCAACCAAAAAGCTGCCATATGTGAAAGAGATGGAATTTGTTCTAACTCAATTTCCCTAGAGGCTATATATAGAAAGTGATTGAAATCCAGCTAGGTTTTCAACGGAATTCATTATGCCTTAAAAATTGAATGCTCTGAACCAAAAAATCATTCATAGACAATTGGTCTTAAAGACAATATAGTAGCTACATACTTCTAAAAAGGTGGTTTTCCAAGCTTCCTCGAGTCAAAAACTCATACACTAGCAGTCTCTGATCATCTTCAATGCAATAACCAATAAGTTGAACCAAGTTAGGATGGACGAGATCACCAAGAAAGTTCACTTCGGCCTACCACATTGATGAGCCAAGAATCAACAAAATATTAAACATTCAGAAGAAGACAGAAAGAAAAAGTAAACATTGACATAATGTGTAAAGTAGAAATACTGTTGAAAGGTGCAAACCAGCCATTCTTTATGACCCTGGAGGCCATCATGGTTGAGTGTTTTAACGGCAACAGTAAGCCCAGTGCCTGGTTTTACTGGAGCAGTTCCATTTTCTTCGATCCACCCCTTGAAAACAAAACCAAAACCACCTTCACCGAGGAGACTCTCAGGTCTGAAGTTCCTAGTTGCCAACTTTAGATCATTAAATGTGAACTTCCGTAACCGAGATGCAACTTTAAGCTCCTCTTCAAGTTTGGAAGTAGATGAACTACTTTCTGCATTGCTAGTGGTTGTAGATGAGACAAATGGTGCTGCCGGTTGATCTCTACTGGTATTGTTTGCGGATTTGCTATCTGTTCGTCAATGCATATATTTAACATATTACAAGATAAAATTATATGGTTCTCCACAAGGAAAAACATAATGTAGGGAGAAATTTTGGGTTGACATGGTGGAACTTGAGTTGGCACATCTTCTGCCTTTTCCATATGTGTTTCAGCATGGTTAGAATACTGATACTATAAACCATTCTTGAGTGTATATAATTGTAAAATGTCTTTGAGTTTCTCCAGGAATTTTCCAATATCTCTTTCTCATCATTAATCCAGTACTTCATCTATAACTTTCTCATTTAAAATGGAGTAGTCATTATATACTGCTAAAGTAGATTGCTGCAACCACCACTATAACAAATACATGATGGACTTTAAAACTTTTGAGAGAAAAATAGAGACGGGAGACAGCCAATGAAAAGTAAAAGTTAACCTATATTCATCCAAATAATGTTTAGCCCTCAAAAAGCCAACTACCAAACTGCCCCTAATTTCAAGACTTTAGCCTAAATTCCGCTCATGTCTACGTTTAATAATATTTAATTAGTAGCTAAAGGTTAGGGTTAAACTCTCGTTGGATTCAAAAAGTTTCCAAAAGACATATAGTTGCAATCTACTAATTGACCCCAACCATAATTAGTGGAAAACACATTACTTGAACCGTTACTTCCTTGAGCTGGAGGCAGCATCTAACACCAACACTAAAAAAATGCTAGCATTTGGCTTAGCTTCCCCGTTATCATCCCCAAGCCACTCACAGACTAGCAACAGAACATTCACATCAAAAAATGATCATAACAATAAGCATATCATTTTATCCAGCAAAAACTTGACAAAGAGTACATAATTCAAAGTAATACCAGGTAACCAATAACAACAACAACAACAAGAAGTTCTAAAATTTAATAGCAATTTACAAGAAAAGGATAAAAGTTTAGCAAGAAAATATGAGAATTACCATAATGGGTACCGGTCCCACTAATAGAGCTATCAACTTTGGATCTTGAAGAAATGCAGCTTCCAATAAACCTTAACTTAACCCAACACCCTGTTTCTTCCACCAAAGCTTCAGCATCAAGATCTTTTTCACTGTTTTTCTTCTTCTTCTTCTTCCTTCCCTTCGATTTGCACATATCCCAAGACTTCATCTTTTCTTCCTCAAAACCTAATCCCATCTTCTCTCTTCTTCTAACCCTAACAATTACTCATACCATCAAAAATATAAGACCACAAATTTATGTTAATAACCAAAAGCCCACTTTAAAAAAAAAAGAAGGCAGACAAAGCTAAAACAAGAGAAACCCAGTTGAAGAAAGACCCAGATGAAAAAATTAACCAGAAACAAAAACAACTACAAAGAAAATTTTAGATGGAGTCCAGAAATGCTTGACAGTTGTTTCTTTTTTCTGTTTTGGGAATTTATTTTAGAAAATGGAATTAAGAAATCCCAATTGAAAGGTAGAAAATCTATACTCTCTCTCTCGTTAAAAAAATGTAAATACTTTTTACACACAAGCTGAAATTATGAGCTGAATAGTTCAAAAGTATTGAAGGAAAAAAAGAAAAAAAGGAAATATGAAAATATCACTCCCCTTTAGTATTGTAGATTCTCTTCTCTTCACGTATTGTATTATATTTTATTATTTTTTTATTTATTCTTTTTTAATCTAAAAAATCGAATCAAAGACTAGAAGAGCAAAATGGGTGCTGCCCGGAGAAAAGGGGCAGGAGGTGCCTTGACCCTCCCTCTGCGCGAGGTAGGGATTTGTACAATTGTACGTCGAGAAAGATGAAAGGCACGGTAGTTCGGGCAGCAAACGTGGGCAGTGCGGGTAGAAATTAAGCAAGAGTGGACCTGCTTGGATGGTGACGTGTTCGACTTCGCTGGGCGGAGGGCGACGCGCGCTTCCCGTTGAAAATTCATGCTTCTCGTTTTCTTTTATCTAAAATTTTATCTATTTACAATTTACCAATGAGTGACTAGTGTAACGTAATGTCCATTTATAATTTTAGAAATTATCACTCTTATCATTTTATATATACTACAGTAAAAGCTTGTTGAGAGAGAGGGAAAGAAATTTGACATGTTGAGGTTTCGTTAGTTAATCTTGTTCATCTCATTGATATTGAATTATTTACAAGTGATTGATATTGGCATTCACATTATTTCAGTCTTTAATTTTGGTATTAAAGCTTGTGATTTGCGACCTCTATTTCTTTTCCCATCAAAGGGAGGGGTATTAATTATTTATGACAAATATCATTTCAAGATCCCCTTTCCTGCTCAACACAGGAAACACTTACCAATGATTCCCAGTACTTGCTGGATAACAAAATCACCACGCTTGATGGCTGGCTAGGCTAAACAAAGATAACATGAAACTAATACCACACAAGTTGCAAGCAAGCAATCCATCCTAATTCATGAATAATGCCTGTCGATAGTTTAGTGGATATGCTAGAAAAGTGAAACATAGTTCAGTTACATGGGCATGGGCAAGGGCAACCCAAATCCTAAGGAGTGGAAAACGAAACATCTATCTGAAAAGTGTCTAATCTGATTATGCTATCACTCAGTGATAGCCCTTGATTGAGCAGGAACACATCCCATGTAATTAATATGATTTTTATTGTATATCCACAATTTGAAACAATATTGCAAAGGTGAGGGAGTTACATCCCAAACCAAGAGTTGGAATGAAATCAGCTGCTCACTGAAACATGCAATGCAGGTAAACCTAGCCCCAGCATCACCATTCTGTTTCCCATTCTCTGATATGATATAATGGGCATTCAGCTGAGTTTGGCCAATGCTCTACTGTGCCTCACACTACCTGCTTTCTCTGCCAAGTCACAGAAACCAGCCAATGGTGATGTGATGTTGGGGAAGATCTCAAGGATACTACGGATGGATGGAGTTGAGGTAAAGGAGGCCACAGCAACGACTGTCATAGTTAGATAGATCTTCAGGTGTCAAATTTGAAGCCTCAAGAGTCAAGAGTTAAGACCTAATAATCGCACCAGTTAGCTGAATGAGAATTTCGTAATTATATAAATATACACAGTGTGTGAGCGAGAAAGAGAGAAGGAAGCAATTTGTATGAAAACCTTAACTGGAGGGGAGCTGAGTGGATGACTCTTTTTTTGGGTCCAGAATATTGTCCTGACATTTTCGAATGCGATTGAGATCATAAGATCCTTTGAAATACGTGGTCTTCAAATTGTTTACTGCTTCAAAAACAACCTTGACTCTACACTTAACAGAAAAAAATTCCAGCCAAAAGGAACTTACAAACATCTTATCTCTGTCCGACAGGATTGAATTCGGTACCCATTGAAGCTTATAGACATTATTCACGAAGGCTTGAGCAACACTTAGTGCAGATAGGGGGTAAGCCAGCAAGATGAAATGGGCGTATTTGCTCAGTCTATCTATCACTACCATGACCACATCCTTGCCGCAGGATTTAGGTAGGCTCTCAACGAAGTCCATAGATATATCAGTCCATATCTTGTCTGGCATGGGCAGGGGTTGCAGCAGCCCCAGTGAAGCCAAGTTATCATATTTGCATTTTTGACTAATAGGACACTCGCGAACAAACTGTCGAACCTTTTTTTTTTAAACCCTCCTAACACACAAACCCACCAAGTCTTTGCGTAGTGGCTGTGGCCCCCGAATGACCACCTGTGGAGGATGCATGAGACAACTGTAGCGGTTCTTGTCTCAAAACAGGATCATTCCCCACAACTAATGTACGTTTCCTTCTCAATTGCCTACGTTGCATTCATAATGGGATTTCTGCCTTGGCTGCTGTTGGAGTTCTTCAATGCGAGATACCAGCCGAGGGTCAGTTACCCAAGTATGCTGGATCCTATTGATCAAGTCAGTGTATAAGCTAAAGACTCCTTTCGACTCCATTGAAGGCATTCTAGATAAGGCATCGGTGGCCATATTGGTGGATCCCTTCCTGTAATGCACTTCATAGTCATAACCCATCATTTTCAGCACCCCATTGTTGCTGAGCTGGGGTTTGAGTCTGTTGATCTAGCTAAAACCACAGACTCTGGTGATCGGTTTTGATCACAAAATGCCGCCCCAGCAGATAAGCATTTCACTTCCTTAAGGCTGCAAGAATAGCCATCATCTCCTTCTCATAAACTGATAACCTTTGGTTTCTACCCGATAAGGCTTTACTGAAGTATGCAACTGGCTGACCTTTCTGACTTAAAAAAGCCCCAATACCCATGCTGGAAGCATCTGCTTCAATAATGAATTCAGCACTGAAATTGGGCATCACAAGAGCAAGAGCTGTCATCATAGCTTTTTTTTCAGTTGCTTAAATGCTGTTTAAGCAGGGGGGTTCCACTGGAAGGCATTCTTCCTCAACAAATTTGTTAAGGGCTTAGCAATCAGGCCATTATGCTTAATAAACCTTCTGTGTATCCAGTCAACTCCAAGAAGCCCTTCAATTCCTTGACATTCCTTGGTTCAGGCCATTCCAACATAATTCGCACCTCACCAGAGTCCATTGAAACTGCACCCCTGCTGATAACGTGCACAAGATAAGCCACCTTAGTGCCACCAAACTCACATTTACTCAATTTAACAAAGAGTTTATTTTGCAACAATAGCTCAAATACTAACTGCAAGTGATACAAGATGAGCATTCTAATTGTCAGAATAAACAAGAATGTCTTAGAAGAACGCCAATACGAACTTTCTAAGGTAAGGCTGGAACACATTGTTATCAAACTTTGAAAAGTGGATGGGGCATTCGTGAGTCCGAAGGGCATTACTAGGAACTCGTAATGCGCTTGATGAGTTTTGAAGGCTGTTTTGTGCACATCTGCCTCATTCTTTCGAAGATGGTAGCTATACCTCAAATCTAGCTTGGAAAAGTAAAGAGCCTTGGCGAGCTCATCCAACAACTCCTCTACCAAAGGAATAGGAAATCTATCCTTCATGGTAATCTTGTTCAGTTGCCTGTAGTCCACGCAGAACCTCCAGGATCCATCTTTTTCTTCACTAAAACCGCTGGAGAAGCAAAAGAGCTAATATTGTCTCGGATAATACCATCACTAAGCATTTCAGCCACCATCTTCTCCAACTCATTTTTTTGTATAGAAGGGTACCAATATGGCCTCAGTTTCACAGCCTTGGACTTGTCCACCAATGGAATTCTGTGGTCCTACTGTCTCACCGGAGGAAGCCCTTTTGGAATTTCAAAGAGTGTCGAATATTGTGTCAAAAGCTGTTGCAAGTCCTCTGGTAGCTTAACTAAGCTTGACTCCATGCCCTGCAAGGAGTTCAACAGGCCCTCGGTTTTGCCAGTGAACACTAGAGTAAAGGTTCCCTTTCTCGATGAACCGGGGGTCCTTACCGCTTGCTTCTTCAATGTTACCAGTATCTGTCCAGCCAATACACCTTGCCAACAGACCTCAGTCTCATTCAATGTAAATTGCAGGGTGAGTACTTGGAAATCCCAAACAATAGGTCCCAATTTCCTCAACCATTGAATGCCCAGTACCATGTCACAACCCCTCAAAGCCAGTAGAAAGAAATCTGTAACAATGGTGGTACCCTGAACAATCACCTGCAATTCCTTGCAAATTTCCTTACTGTGAAGCTTTTCCCCATTAGCAACAGTGATAGGAAATGCTTGGTTGTGTTTCACATCCCAACTTCCTTACCAGCCTTTTGTCCAAGTTATGAGTGCTACCTGGGGTCAATTAAAATGAGCACAGGCTAATTCTTGAGCCTGCCAGAGACCCTCATTGTTTGATAATCCTTTGTCCCTATCAATGCATGTCAGGATATGACAGGAGAATCTTCGTCGCCACTATTAGCCGCGTCAATGTTTTCTACGCAATCTGAGAACTCCTCCATGTCTTCCTCATCCTCTTTGTCGTTATCAAGCAACAACTGATACAAGTGAGATCGGACACATTAGTGATTCAGCCATACTTTGTCCCACACCACATACATAGACCATTTTTCCTCCGTTCACCCCCTTCCTGCTTTGAAGGTGATCTGGAAGTATTAGAAGTGGTTGTAGTACTCTGGTTGGCTAAGGTGGTAGGTTTAGAAGAGGTTTGTGAAGGTTGTTTAGGTGCTGTGTTTGGGGTTGGTAGGGGGGTAAGTTAGGTGTAGGAAGTAAAGGTGGTAAGATGTGTTGCTTTATTAAATGATGGCTTGGGGCTGGTGTGATTGTATGTTCTGTATGTAATGAAATATTTTCGAGGTGCTACTCTGGTAAAGGATTCTAACTGTTTAGCCAGATTGTCAGCATGAGTGGGGCAAACAACCTCACTATCTTGGAAATGTCAGATTTAAGATTACTTACGAACACACTCAAAGCATAGTCAGAGGACAATTGCAAAGAATTCAATATTGCTAAAAACTCATCATAATATTCATCAACCATACCAGTTGCCTCAGGGTCACTAAATCTGACATTTGTCTTGAAAATTCCGTGTCTCCGAACCTCCTCCTCATCTCATCCAACTAGGTAAACCAATCGAGGTTGGCAATACCTCCCTGAGTTTTACTGAAGTACTGATGCCACTGTAAAGCCCTTCCTTCTAGGTGCATCATCACAAGCGGAACCTTTTCTGCCCCCTTAAATTGCTCTGCCTCAAAATATTTTTCAAGTTTGAGTTGAGTTGTTCTGCCTCCAAATGCCTTCTAATTACTATCTCTCTCTCAAACTATTAAGCGATAAACATAATGCATAATGTCGGAGTCTCAGTTGGTCTGTTACCAAGTTGGCCTTTCTTTTAAGTGTTTACAAGTCAGTTACGTAATTTCTCATCTGAGTTTCCCAGTTGTTGTCTCTTTATCCCTTCCAATAACATATGGACAAGATCACAAGAAAGCTAGAGTATGCAGCCCTTTTCTCTCCTCATTGACTCCATCTAGAGGAGTTTAACTTTAACTAGCGAATTTTCCTTTTTGTTGATTAATTTCATAACAATTTGTGAATGTGCAGAAACAGAGCTATTAACTCTCACAAATCGTTTTGTCATTTTGATCTTCAAATTTCTTTTTAAATATCAATATGAATGTTTTTTTTTTCTTACTATATACTATCAAGTGATTTAGGGCATGTTACTTCTGAAAAACCTTGCACATACTACAAAGGTTTTTGGGTGACCAGTGATTTTAGATGTGCCTTCTAATCTGGTTGCAGGAAGTAACTTAGAGGGTGCAATACAGCAAATTCTTGATATGGATGGAGGGACATGGGATAAGATACTGTTGTCTGTGCCCTCTGTGCTGCTTATAATAAGCCGGAGAGAGCTGTTGAATATTTGTATTCGGTAAATACATCCCTTATATCTTGCTTGTCCTTTATGATTAGATGTAATTCAACTTTCTATTTGGTTTTTTCCCTGCGGTGATTTATCTGTGGATTATGATTAAATTTCTGTATGCTCAAAAGAAGCTTTCTTTCTTCCATTTGCTAGTCCTTTCTGACTTGGTGGCTGCTGTATGTAGAAATTATGAAATTTTCTTTGATGATTTTTCTTATTTTTTAAAAATCTTGAAATCATATGCCTTAGATGAAGAGAATGAACGTTGGATTTGTATAATTTGGTGTTTCTTGATGGTGTTTTATACTGCACTATTTGGCATTTCATTGAATTTTTTTTTAACAAATATTAGGGTATCCCTGAGCAAGCAGAGGCTCCACCTGTTGCCCATGGCCCCGTAGTTGCGCAAACTGGTAACCCTCCAACAGAGCCTCAACAGCTTGTACAGACAGCATCCGTTCCTACACGTGGACCGAATGCAAATCCGTTAGACCTCTTTCCCCAGGTAGTTGCTATGCAGGAAATAAACTAGATGACAGAAAACTTAGCATTGACTTTATCAGTCTTTCATTTACACAGGGCCTTCCCAACATGGGTGCAGCTGGTGCTGGGGCAGGCACTCTCGATTTCTTACGTAACAGTCAACAGGTCTCTCTCTCTCTCTCTCTCTCTCTCTCTTGACTGTCGTATAAATTCCTGCCTAGAATTAGACTCATTTTTCCTTCCCTCTGTCTCAGTTCCAAGCTTTGCGAGCGATGGTGCAGGCCAACCCGCAGATATTCCAGGTTACTCTCTGATTCCTTCTTCCTGCTGGTCATGTGTGATTTTTGTTTTCTGTTTTATCCACCTTTTCTGATGGGTTTTTGTTTATTTATTTTTGCAATCTATGCTTCAAGAGTAGAGGAAACAAAACCCTCATCTAATTAGGCTTATTCAAGAGCATCAGGCCGACGTTCTTCGCCTGATCAATGAACCTGCTGAAGGTGGAGAGGGGTGAGTCTTGCCATTTTCAGTTGCTTATTTCTTGAACCTTATTGTGCATGTGCATAAATGCTTATCTGGCATCTTCTGTGTCATAGGAACATATTGGGGCAATTAGCTGAGGCAATGCCAAAAGCTGTACAAGTCACACCTGAGGAACGTGAAGCCATAGAAAGGGTAAGTTATCTTTTTGTATTCGATCACAAAATTCAAGGCACTCAAAAGAATTCAGCTTCAACAGCTTATGCTCAAGTATGCGCACCATACCACACCTGGGCTGTCAGAACTGCTGTTTCTGTTGGTATGTATACTTTCCAACAAGGAACAACTTTTACTGGATCTCAATGAAACAGGCGAGTAGCTTGAATCAAATTTGTCAAGTACTTCTTGCCTAAGCTAGCTAATCAATACTCCGATGGCCCACATTGTCAAGATGTTTCATGTATAAATCTATTGCTGATATTTCAGCTCCTCGAAACATTTGGCTTGAACCTTGACCACATATCTGCTCTGCTCATTTTGTCTGGTTCAGGAGAAAGCAAGATAATAGCATATCGAATATAAGCCTGGACGTCACTTAATGCACTTTCTATATATATATATATATATATATATATGTCACCATCTTAGAGAATATCTCGCTGTATTGCTTTGATCATCCCATTTTTCTTAATTTGTACAAAAATTGTTGAAATTCAGCCGATACAATTAATCCTTGTATGCATATTATCAACAGATCATAAAGCAGAGAAGAAAACGAGAAAGTATATTGAAGCTTCACGCCTGTTAACAGCGTACATCGATAAGCTTTATATTTCTAGGAAGATCAGCTTGGACTGATAACTTACATCAACTGGAAAGTGTCAGAGAAAAGGCACAGATCTTTAATTTATTCAAGCAGCTACGAAATCAAATCCTTTATGCATCTTGTTCTTCTAGCTATGGTTGCCTTGCCACTTGGCCAATGTTGAGTCAATTCTTTGTTTGCACCTATATGATTTTACAGCAATAGTATATATATAATTAATCCTAGGTTTCAATGTCCATTTCTAACTAATTTTTCTATTGAAGTAGTCACATATATAATTATGTCACTTTTGTTGCGTTTACTGTTGATCCACTATTGTTGCCATCAACAGCAAAAGTTTTAATCAATATTAATTGTTTATATCTTATAAGAAAAGAAAAGAAAGCTCAGATTATTTGTAGATAAACAAATGACTCCAAATAATATTCAAGAAAGAAGCCTTAGGCTATATATTTTTATGCATAAATACAATAAATATCTAACTCCAACTGCGATCACGATCCTTCTCAGCATTTGGGCGATGATGATTGGACATCCCTTGTAAAGCCACCCCCCCCCCCCCACAAAAAAAAAGAATGCACTTAGTTTTAGCCCAATTTGAGTTTTGTAATAAAGTCCAATTTAATTTATTAGAGTTATTAACTTAATAAAAAAAAAAGTATAGTTACAAAATTTTATGCTACTCAGCTTTGAAAGAGTCTAACACTAGGGAAGAAAAAGAAAGGCAGAAGAGAGGCAAATCCATCATGAAAAACACAGATTTAAATAAGATTTTGCGTAATGTTTGTGAAATTCTTATATTTTAAATCAATTTACATAAAACTCAAGTATTTTGATATTTTAAAAATTTTTATAATTTTATAGTGACTTTCCAATGACATTATGAGTAATTGCAAAAGTTTTATTCGAGATCTTTCAAACGACATGTGTGGCACTTCATTTGGTTGAGTATTGTAGGAGTTTTAATTTTTTTAAAGTTACTAATTTGAGTTTTCTAACTATTTTGACCAACCAAATTTGGCTCACTGGTAAACAATTTTTTGCTTACCATTTCTTGTGAAACTTAGATGGATTTCATAGTACAAAATGTGAACTTTCTAATGGTATAATTGATTTGGTTATACGAGTTCTGTGTGAAAAGAACTAAGGCCCCAAATTAGGTTAATTGAATCTGTTAATCCGAAAACTCAAAAAATTCTAAAATTGTTTGTGATAATTTTCAAAGTTTAGCCCCCCCAAGACTTAGGTTATATAAAACTGTTTTTATTGAAATAAAATTTCAAATTATAGTATTAAATCTCCACTGTTGAATTGTGTTTTTAAACGGCATATATGTTTGCATGAATTTAGTTTTAGAATGGCTTAAATTAAGCTAAATGATCACAGATTACTAAATTTAAAATTTTAAAAAAATCATTTTTAATTTTGCAAAAATTCTTTTAGCAAAAATAAAATATTCTTAGTTAAAAATAGTATTAATCTCAATTTTACTAATTTTAGTGAATTTTTATATAATTAAATGCATATTTATGAAATTATCTTTATTTTACTTGATTTTGAGAAAATTCTATTTGTTTATATCTTTATTTAAAAAAATGAAAATTATTTAGGAGTTAATTATATTATCATAAAGTGCAGTTGATACTGATTTTATGTTTTAATTGTTAGTTTTTCAATTTTACACAATTTTAAATATTTTATTACTGAGAAAGTTTCAGTCTGTTAAGAAGGTTGTCATACTACTCAAATGTCTCCAGAGGACCAACGAAAAGTTGTACGTTGTTAAATTTTGATTTTTAGATATATATATATATATAT
>JBBYHK010000016.1:803213-821449 GCA_038382065.1 Adansonia grandidieri | reverse complement strand
AGCTCGATCCTTGAGCAGGTCTATATATGATAAAATAATAATTTATTAAAAAATAAATCATATCATGAGCTTTGAAAGCATTGTCAATGAAGTATATCATCAATTTATTATTTTTTAATTTAATTAGTTAAACTCATTAAATATTAAAAGTTTATGCATCTTAGTAGTAAAATTTTAAATACTTCTTTTATTATTATTATTATTATTATTATTATTATTATTTCAAGTAATGATAATTAGAGTCTGATAATAATATAACAAGTAATAAGATAAATTAAAAAATATTAAAGCCATAATAGATAATACCATATCAAAAATAAAAAAAAAAATCACATGTTAAACTAACAACTAGACTTACCTATGAGCCAGACAACCTGTCTATAGGCCAAATAGCCTGCTCAACACAATAGGCCTGCCACGATCAAGCACAGGTCTTAGATTTTAAGTTTCAAGTATGCTCGACTTGAAACTGTATTTTTCTTAAATAAAATAATATATTTTTATTTAAATTTAATTATAAAATATATAAATATTAATATAAAAATAACTTTTTAATATTATGAACAATGATTTGTGCTTAAATGGGTCAGCAAAGACAAATTCGGCTCTGAGCTTAAAATTCAAAAATTTTCTAACCATGAATAGGCCCATAAAATCAAACTAAGATTTTTTTGAGCTAGACAGGGCCAAATTCGTGCATAGACTTAAAATTTAAAATTACGTAAAAGTAATTACATTTAATATCAAATAAAAAAATAATGTAAAATATACTCAAACCCGAACCTGACCTGAACCCGAACTCGAATTGGCTCAAACCCGAATTGATCCGAACTCGAAAGAACCCAAACACGAATAGATCCCAACTCAAATCAATCCGAACCCATAAAAATCTGAACCCAAAATGACCAATCCCGAATCCGTCTGAACCGCCCAATGGATACCTCTACTAATTACAATTTCCTTTCTTAAAATCAATGTTTGCATGAGGTAGAAGTGTTACTATTTCAAGTCATTGCTGTAACTGCAAGTAGAGCAGCTTTATTTTCCAGTCTGCAATGCACTCCTTAGCATTCTTAAGATTTCTTCATTTTTGAGAATCATTAAGTCTTTTACTCTCCAGTTTTCCTTCTGAATTGAAATTTGAAATCCCACTGAAAACAGATGTTCCAAGGGTTTGAGAAATAACAAGGCGAATAATAGGCAAAAACTTTCGCTAAAAATAATTAAGATGAAAACAAAAAATAAAGGAGATGGGGGGTATCGATCCCCGTTCCTTTTATATGTTAAGCAAGCACTCAACCATCTAACACATTTCGTTCGTGCTCACAAATTTATTTGTTATTATCAAATTCAAACTTTCCAAACCAAAAAACTGCTGCCAGTTTTTGATTCCATTATCATGGCCTCGTTTCATAAGAGCCAAATTCCAAGTAGCACAAAATATCTTGTTGCCCTCCCATTTATAAATGGATTACAAGGATTTTGGCCAACGAAATGTCCAAGTTTCTGCTTCAGATCATTAATGGCTCGAGAGTTGGTTAAAGGATATAGAAGAACCTGCTATTAGCATAAATTTTCAAAAGGTTTTTGATTCATTAAATCGGAATTTTATTCCCATAGTATTATCAACTTTCCCAGCACAGTTCATAGAATGGACTGAGAGCTATCTCACTTCACCTAGATTTTCAGACTAATGGGGCTACTTTAGAGACTTCGGGGGCATTAGATAAGAGGATCCCTTATCTGTTTGTGATAGCTATGAATGCATTGTTCAAGTTGCTCGATGAAAGGGATCACTATGGCCTATTTAATTATCATCCTAAGTGTTACAAGATCATATGCTCTCTCATCTATGTTTTGCACATGATCTTTTGTTCTTTGCTAAAGGAATTTAAGCTCTATTGTTGGGTTGCAATGCATCCCGCATCAATACTATCTCTTTTCAGGATTGCAACTGAACACTACTAAGAGTGAGATTTTCTCAATTGGTACACCTGCAGCTGAGCTTCAGGAAAGACAAATGGTGACTGGGTTTGGATTGGGCCATATTCCTGTTAGACACCTAGGAGTTCCACTAGTCACTCGAAGACGGACAGAAAATGACTGTTTTCCCTTATTGAAAAGGTATCAGCTAGAATAAACAATTGGGGAGCCAAGCAATTGTCTTATGCTGGCAGAATGCAATTGATACAATCAGCTATATCTAAGTGCCAACCTATTGTTATAGATATTTTATTCTTTCGAAGGCTACTATTAGAAGCATATATTTAGCTATGCACATGTTATTTTTGGAAAGGACGAGAGGGTATAACAAAAGAGCAAGAATAACTTGGAGCTCTGTTTGTCGTCCCAAAACTGAAGGTGGTTTAAGTCTGTCGGATTATTAACAAGGAACCAAAAAAAATATGTACTGGGTAATCTTGTAAATGTATATATTTGGCAAATGTGATTAATTAATAACAATTTACACATGCATTAAATATGTAAAATATATTTTTTATTAGAAGTTAAAATGAAAGAATAAAATTTAAAAAAATGATAAGTAATCTTGTAAATGTATACAATTGATAAACATCACTTTTTTTTTTAATTTAAAGTGATTTGTTTTTATTGATAAATATAAAAAATATAATACTTTTAATTTTTTTTATTTTTCTTTTTAATTAATCACATTCAATATTTATTTTCTTTTTATTTTTTCATCCTCTTTTATTCATCTTTTTTATTTTTTCACACAACCAAGCATATAAAGAATTCTTTTTCTTTGTTTTTTTTTTTTTTTTAATGAAGAACGATATTGGATATTTGAAAGCAGCTCTTTAAAGCGGAGAAGAATGCATTCGTAGATTTTGTATGTACCCTTCTTTCTGTTCCTTATTATATTTCAACAAGCTTGACTTTCTTCATTGCCCCCAATTCTATAAAGCTTTTTCATTGTTTAATAATAATAGTAATAATGAGAGAAGGGCGCATGAAAAATATAAAAGCTGAACATAATTAATAATTAGTACTAGTAGTAATTCAAACTACGTAAGTGGAGGAATTATTAGTGTTTAAAAATGAAGAAAATTTAGGAAAGATTTTAGGCATTATACAATAAAATGGATTAGCAAATCAAGCTTTCATTAATTAATGAAATTGCATGAATCATGTGACAAAACAAATGATAAAATTAATAGGCTTAGATATGCAATTTCTTTGACCTATTTGACAGGACAAAAAACAACAACATACAAAAATTGAAATTTCACAATTTCAGTTTAGACTCCAAATTAAAAAAAAAAAAAAAAACCCTGATAACCTGACGTTGCCCACTTTTCATCTAATCCACAAAAGTGAAAACCTATTTTAATTTTTTCTTCTTTTGTTTGTAGGTTAAATTCACCCACCTAACCTAACAACCAAAAAAAGCCAACCAAAACACAGCTCAAACCCAGCACTTTGCCACAAATTGAACCTGTTTTTTAATCTTTCCTCTTTAGTCCATCTTGCCACAGTGCCACGCTTAGGCCAAGAGGTCATAACTCAAGACCAGGAAAATGGAAATGCAACACTAAGAGAAATGAAAGCAAATTGTTTGCCAATTGCAGCTGTTTATTACTACTACTTGTACTACTGCAAAGGACAAGCAACAAGCATTACAAGCTATTAGAACTTGGAGGTGGATGTGAGAGCCCTTAGCATTTTATATTATCTGCTTTATTGGTTACGTGAATAAATAATTTTTTAATTAAATTAAAATATAATTAATTTTTCTATAACCTAAATAATTATTGTACGCGTGTTATTTTATTAATTACATATCACATTATGCATGTCTAATGCAAGTGTATATTATAATTAATTATATATTATATTCTGCACATTTAATGCATGTGTAAATTGTTATTAATTACATATTATATTATGAACATGCAACGTATGTGCAATTAAAACTAGTTTTTAATAAAAAAAATAAAAAATAAAAAAGATAATCTTTTTCCATATTGAAGAGGATATAATGTTTCAGTTTTTTTCCTCAAAAAGTTTTTCATTTTATACATAAGCATGAATCAAAGTTTGGCCAAAGCTAGTTAGCTCATTATGTTACCTGTTCTACTATCCAGTTTGTAGACCAAAGCTGAAGAGGAACTTAAGTGATTACATATGTTATTCAATTCACAAAGCCAATAAGCCTAATGCTTAAAATCAAATTACCATGAAATAGAAAGGCATAGTCATTAGCTTTTCTTCTTTCAAACGACACGAGCTAATTAAAACTATGTTACTTTGACATTCATTTTTATAAAATATTCACATTTAATACCCACACATATTTGGTTAGAGGTAGAGGAAGCTGCCTACTCACCTCCACCATGAGGAATCGCCACTTTCCTCGTCAAGAGTGGTGAGATATCAATTTTTCACCTAAATCTAAAAAAAAATATTTCTAGAAATGTTTTGAAAAAAAAGTATTTTAGGAAGTAAAAAAAATTATTAATATTTGAATAATTTTGCTGTATAAAAAACAGTTCTTTCTCACAATTTATTGGCCCTTACTCTATTCCACTTCCCTCACAATAATCCATCCACTCTCCTTTATCTCATCCCTTTCTTTTGCCGCCGTGTTTCCTCTGTCGTGTTACTCAATGTTATCACCACTTTGACCAAACTTTCACATTATTCGGAAGAATCTGTAGGGAGCAACGCCCTTAGCTCTAGCTCTAACAACAGGGGATCAAGTGTTGGTAACAATGGCTCCAACAACAGGGGCTCAAGTTGTGTTACCAATTATTTTGCAAGATCATCTAACAACCCGGTGGCAGCCGTGGAGGTAAAGGGCTAGATGGTTGCATCCTTGACCATGATGATCTTTTCCTACTCATTTTGATATTCCTTTTAAGTGTTATCATTGCTGCAATGTTTCATGTGCTTTTAATGGTGTTTTCGGATGTATTGAAGTATTGAACTAATTTTGTTCTTAATTGCTTTTTGCAACTGTAAATAAAAAGATTTGAGGATTATAGGTGAGAGTTATAGTGTTTTTAACATCTGGATCGGTAAGGAATGAGGCTCAATATAAAACTTGGATCTACTATCTTTAGTGTTTCTCCTTCTGATTGAATATAAAACTTGGATATCTTATCTTTGGCTTTTTCATACGAATATAGATAATTTTTTTTATTTCTTCATATGCACCATTTTTAATTTAATTCCGAAAATGTATTTTTTTTTTTTATTTTACGTTGAAAACTCGTAGGTTGGGATAGAGTTTCATGGCCGCTTTGAGAAAAATTATTAAAAAAAGTAAATTAACAAATAGTTATTAAAGAAAAGTGAAAGTAAAAAAAATAATTTCAAAGAAGAAAATGATATTTATTGATATTATTAATAAGGAGATTGAAATTATCTATCTACCCCTCTTTGATCCGCTAATCGACTATCCCCATATATATATATATATATATATTTTTACATAAATTATGTATAAATATATAAATTATCTATCATGCCAAAAGGAATCTGATTTCTTATGCACCTGTCACATCTCTCGAATTCCAAGAAATCTAGTAGTCATTAGTCAAATATTTTATGTTATGTCAGAAGGAATCTGATTCCCCATGCATTTGTCACATCTCTCAGGTTCTAAGAAACTTATTAATCATTAGTCAAATATTATCTGTCGTGTCAGAAAGAATCTAATTCTCCATGCATCTGTCACATCTCTCGGGTTTCAAGAAATCTATTAGTCATTAGTTCAATATGATATAAACTACTAACTTTAAATGATATAAAAACATGTTATATAAATGATAAGAATATAGATAAAAATAGAAATTATACAAGAATTGAACATATATATTGGAGAAATGATAAAAATACATATTATACAAATAATTGAACCCGAAAGATGTGACATTGCATGGGATATCGGATTCCTTTTGACATGATAGAAAAAAGAAGACTAATGCCTAATAAATTTCTTGGAACCCGAAAGACGTGATAGGTGCATGTCTTAGAACCCGAAAGATGTGACATTGCAAGGGGTATTAGATTCATTCTGACATGATAGAAAAAAGAAGACTAATTCCTAATAAATTTCTTAGAACCCGAAAGACGTGACAGATGCATGTCTTAGAACGCGAAAGATGTGACATATGCATGAGGTATCAGATTCCTTCTGACATTATAGAAAAAAAAACTAATGCCTAATAAATTTCTTGAAACCTGAAATATGTGATAGATGCATGTCTTAGAACCCGAAGGATATGACATTGTATAGGGTATCAGATTCCTTCTGACACGACAGAAAATAGATGACTAATGCATAGATTTTTGTTTTTACTCCATTATAAATACCTTAGTTCATTAATCTCATTTTCATTCACTTTAATTGTCATATTCTTTCAAATTCGTGCGAGATTTGTTTGCAGAGTTTATTGATAGTGCTTCTTTATTCTAACCTTTGTTGTTTCCTATTAAACGTGAATTTGACAAGATGAGCAATAGATTTGTTACACTTGTCTACTTTGATGGATAAATTTTCAACAACGAAGAAGGTGTTACATTCCAAAATAACCATCCAAAAAGTATTAGTGTTGAGGAAGACATCACAATAGAGGAATTGAAGGCCAAAATTCATACAAAAATCAAAGCTGGGAACAGAAGAAAAGTATCGGAGATCAAGTATAGACTTCGTATTTTTATAGGGGAAGAATGTGTCCGATATAGGAGTTTCCCAGTTGAAAATGATGATGATGTGATATGCATGTTTGATGCCCATCAACAATTTCCTCATGTCAGCATAATTGAGTTATATACTGAGCTAGAGGATGTTAATGATGATGGTGGGCCTTCAAATATCCATACCGTATGCAACGTACTACCACAAATGTCATGGCCTAGATGTAAACCTCCTCTTGATGCACAGGTTATGATGAATAATTTTGTTGAATCATTCCATTATTCATTTGTGCCACCAACAATTCCTACCACCGAAGATAATGCACCACACACCTCCATGATGACAAAGTCTCCAATTAGAGGTGTTAAAATGGAAAGTAGAGGACCAAGTTCATTCAATGTTGATCTCGATTCGGATCAGTCATTTGGACCCCACTATAAATATGTTGGAGACTTTAATGAGCCAGAAGAGTATACTTAATTTGATGACAGTAATGACAACAATGATTCTGACCCAGATGTCGCAGCTAACATCAACGTTCATCATTTGTCATCTATTATTGATGGTAGTGGTCATTTTCATCAGTTTGAGCCTGCGTCCCACATGCGTACCTTTGATTTGGATGCAATGCACATGGCAAAATTTCCAGAATATGCTCATACCTTAAGTATGCAATCAACCCAGAATCCACTATTAGTGATCTATGTGTTGGGATGTAGTTTACTACGAAAGAAGCGGTGCTTTTAGCTATCAAGCACTCCGTACATTACAGAGTTATTTAATTTACACTAACCAAGTATCACGGTGAGTGCAAAATGTATGGCATGGGGTGCAACTGGAGTATAAGGGCAACATTGTTAAAAAAGAAACAAGTTTGGGAGATTAGAAAATACAATGGCCCTCATATTTGCACATCTGTATGAATTTCACAAGATCATATGAAATTATATTCTAACATGATTTGCTCATACATTTTATCTTTGGTCCAAGCGAATCCAGCCATTTCTATTTTGGTTTTGGTCGCGGAGATATGAAATAGGTATGGATACATGACCTCCTATAAGAAAGCATGGATAGCAAAGTAGAAGGTAATTGTTTGACTATTTGGCGATTGGGATAAATCCTACAATGATCTGCCAAAATGGTTAGGTGCAATGCAACAACTTGTTCTTGGTACAATAATGGAATTACAGACCGTACCTGCACATAACGGTCAACTATTGGTGCAAGGTAAGCGTATTTTCCATCGACTTTTTTGCACTTTCAAGTCTTGCATTGAAGGCTTTCCATTTTGTAAGCCTATTGTGCAAATAAATGGTGCATTCTTATATGGAAAATACTAAGAAACATTGTTGTCAGCTGTTTGCACAAGATGGCAATCGAAACATTGTACCAATTGCCTTCGCAGTTGTGAAGGGTAAGACAAAGGAGGCATGGTCATTTTTTTTTTTTGCAATTTACGTGGATATGTTGTTACACAACTTGGCATTTGCTTGATTTCTAATCGACATGAATCTATTAAATCTGTCATTAAAGACTCAGGTAGTACATTGAAACCTCCACATGTATATTCTATATATTGTATTTGGCATATTACAGCTAATTTCATGAGGTTTAATAATAAGGACTTGCGTCGACAGGTTGTTAACATGAATATGTATTTGCAATTATGATTATTTAATCTCTTACACTCACTAAATTTTCATTTTTATTAACAAGCTATTTACAAGTCCGTAAATTAACATATGATTTTAACAGCGTACGAGTTGTGGCGACCTCACTTTCAGTGGTACTATAAAAATCTTTGTGCGAAACATGCAGATGCGGCCGATTGGATTGATAGAATCTTGAAGGAGAAATGGGGTCAATCATATGATGAAGGAAGACGCTATGGACATATGACAATGGACATATGACAATGAACCTAGCTGAATGTATAAATTCAGTGTTGAAGGGAACTCATCATCTTCCTATTACTGCTTTAGTCCAACAATGTATTTTAGGTTGGCTGAACTATTTGTTAAAATGGGGAACAAGCAGATAGCAATAATAAAGGCAGGCCACACATACTACAAAATTGTCACTGATGCCATGCGAGAAAATTGAAGGAAAGCTAATTCCCACCTTGTTTGTGGGTTTACGTGAGCAGATTAATCTTTCCTGGTTGAAGAGTTAGAAAACCTACAGGAAGGAGTTGTGGCTTCAAACTACAAAGTTAATCTTAATGAGAGATGGTGTGACTGTGGAAAGCACAAAGGTATCCCTGTTCACATGTTATTGCTGCTTATGCTCATGTTCATGTAGATTGCATGCTATATGTGGACAATGTCTATAGACTGAAAACTATATACAATGTCTATCAACATGAGTTTCAACCCATGGGGCATGAAGATTATTGGCTGGAATATAATAGTCTACAACTATATCCTAATCCAGAAATACGAAGAGATCCAAAAGGTCGACCAAAATCAAGTCGTATTGGTAATGAAATGGACCTTAGGGAGAAATGCCAACCAAAGCGTTATAGATTTTGTAGGAATAAAGGCTATAGCCGTAACAAATGTCCTTACAAATCCAATACTTTGGGGTAAAGTTCGCATCAATGATAATGTAGTAAATGATTTCTTATTGTAAAATTTTATACTTATATATAAATGGAAGTCATTTAAATTTTTATATCCAATTTTCAAATATTAGTCTATTTATATCTATACTAAATTTAATATACTCATACAACATACCCAAAACTCACAATAACTTTAAACTATCAACATATGTCATTACTATCATATCAAAAATTAAAAGCTATAATATTTATTCAAATATAAATCTAAAATTGTATCATTTATCTTATTATTATAAAAAAAGAAAAAATATGCATTGGAAACTCGCCTTCTGACATGACAGATAATATTTGACTAATGACTATTAGATTTTTTTGAAACTTGAGAGATATGACAGATGCATGAGAAATCAGATTCCTTTTGATACGATAAATAATTTATATACTCATACATAATTTATGGACCAAAGAGGAGTAGATAGATAATTGCAATCTCCTCATTAATAATTTCAATAAATATCATTTCCTTCTTTAAAATTATTTTTTTTTGCTTTTATTTTTATTTAATAACTATTTGTTAATTTTACTTTTTTAATTTTTTTTTTTCTTATTGCGCCCCCAGAGCTAGCTCCTGGCCATTCAGAATTCGGCATATTGCATGATGAATTCTCAGTATACGTAAAAAAATATATATTTTAAAAATCAATTTAAAAGTTACTGTAAATCGAGAAATTAAAAAAATTTAGAATATTTATATAAAATAGCCCTCATCTTTAGTGTTTTTCTTTTTGATTCAATACAAAACTTTTGTGTCATAGTTGGTTTAAGCTTTTTATGAATTTCTCTATTGTCCACAATAATTATAGCCATTGTGTGTTTTCATTGAAATTAATTGCATTAAATAAGCTCAAATCTTAAATGAGGATTTTAAATTTCTCTTGTTGATGATTAGAATATGTTGATTGCTTAAATTTCTGTGAACCACCTTCCGGACCTTCAACAGCTCTGACCTCGGCTTCTCCTTCTGTTAGGATGAGCTTGGATCTCGCCCATAATGTAGAATTATAAGCCTACCGAATTCAGTTAACCCAAAGTTAGTTTTAATATTAGATCTTGTCCATTTAGGCTTGGTAGCTTCTACTTTAAAATAAAAGCAAGACTTATCAGTGCTGTCAACAAGCCCACTTGCTAAGGAGGGAGGCTGGTGAGTGATATTCAAAGCTGGCTCACACTATAAAGTATTGAAAATTTTTATAATTTAATTTTTTTTTAATATGTTTGATAATTCATTTTTAAAAGGGAAAAAGGTTGAACAAGATAAACAAATAAATAATTACTTATGGCTTAATACAAAACATGTTAAATCAATTTTATTTCAAAAGATTACATTTTAACTAAATTATTTTTTAAAATGAAATATTTAAATTAATTGTTTTAATTTTTATCCAAAAATATTTTGTTTTATCAATACATTTTCTATATTTCTCCTTATATATTATATTTAACGTTTAACTAGATCACCAATATTCCTTCCTCCTATTTTCTACGCCAAGGAGTAGTGGAGATCTATCGATCCATTATTAGATTGGATAAAAGCCCAAGGGGACTGTGAGTATAAACATTAAGACTAGTGTATGGTTCCAACCCCTGAGAGATTGGTTCAATTTGCTAATCTAAATCCAACTGCACAGTCATTATAACTTAGCTGCCACTCGTTATTATTTTTTTAACATCAAACTACAATTTAAACATAACTTTCAAATGCTATTCATAAAAATATCAATGGTCATATAAGGAGTATCTTATAATTCTTTATTGCCTTAAGAATTCATATGATATAATCACAAAAATCACTCAAGGTGTACTGGAGAATATGAAATAACAATGTTTTCACACCCATACCACACCTTAAAGAAATTGACAATTTGTCTCATTTGTTAGCTTACTTGGAAATATTCTCCAACTTTGAAGAACACAAGCTAAAACTTCCAAATCCTCAACTCAATGTACTTGGATGACATTTTGGCTTCTCTTATAAAGATTGATTAAATTCCAAGTAAGATAAAAAATAGATTTCCTTGCTGATTATTACCTAAACATTGAGAAACACCTAATTTTCAGTCAGGTTGAACCAGGCTACCTTTGAAAACTTTTGCCAATGTTCGCACCATATGTTGTAGAACCCGTGGAAGCAATCCTTCAAGACGTTCAGCAACACATTATCCCTGGGATAACACATTGGCAAAATCCAAACTATTGTGCATATTTTCCTTTTAAGTGGTAGCATTGCTGGCTTCCTTGGAGAAGTTCTTAGCATCGGTTTCAATGTGATGGGATTCAACTGGATATCATCACCTGCTGTGACGGAACTAGAATCCATTGCCATGGATTGGCTTGGACACATGCTCGAGATTCCTCAGAGTTTCCTTTTCTCCAAAAATTGAGGGGACGTCATACAGGGAACTACTTATGAGGCCATCTTGTGTGCACTAACAGCTACAAGAGATCAAATGTTGATTAAAATTGGGAGGGAGAACATTGGGAAATTAGTTGTCCATGACTCGGACCAAACACACAGTGCTCTTGCAAAGGCAACTAAAATTGTCGGTAATGACCCTAAAAATTTTTAGGCCATCAAGACAAAAAATCGACATCATTTGGTCTATCTTTAGAATCATTACGACTTACAATAAAGCACAAATGCAAAAGTTGGACTAATCCAGTTATATCTCTGTGCCACAGTCGGACATCAACCATGGCTGTTGATCCATTGAAGCCACTATGTGACATGGCCAAGGAATATGTTTATCTGTGTAAAAAGAAAGCTAGAGTATCAATTGTATCTATACCTTGGGGGACAAGACTCACTGCAGCGATTTTCCAAGTATTCCACTATACAGTCTAATGCCACCTGAAATGTTGCATTATAAAACTTTCAAGACAAAAAAATGCCTCCCTCGATTGAATAAGTGCAGATACCATAATCTGATGGAGACTCCAGACATAAGAAGAAAGGGTAGTAAAAAAAAAACACTGTAAAGGTAAAATGTTTACAGAGTAGCGTTTTTTTTCCTGTTAGCATCACTCTTTGCATTATTGACTTATAAATACGAGGCATATAGCAGAAGGACATACAATATTGGAAGTGCTATTATAAAAGCATTTTAAATCCTCCAAGAGAAGCATCAACAAATATTCAAGATAATAGGCTAATGAATTACCGGAACAAATAATTTGTCCATCTCTCCATTATATCCCCACTGTTAACAATGAATGCCCTGCAAGTTTAGATCTAATGTTTAGAAAATGTGTTTGGCCTTTGTTATCCAAACTTGAATTGTGTCCGATATAGATATGTTTATTTTTTTTTTTTAAGTTTTTTTTGTATTTAGAGGACCATACCAATATGCGTGTCTAAATACATGTCAAATATTAGTGTTAGACATAAATATTTTAAGAAAATGAAGATTTTCAGTAACATAAATTTTGGCAAGATATAATCAAAAGGTTCACCCATGGACTTTGGAAAACCAAAATGATCAATTTTTATGGTGTAGAAAATTTGCAAAGGCACATTAGCAGGCAACAACTCGAAGGTTATCAATTGCAATCTGACTTTATTTTTGAAACTCCACTCAAACTTATAGTAATCACAAACACATCTAGCTCATTATTTCCTTTACAGATTATCAACATTGGTTTGGCTATCAGAAAGAACATCAATCTCTTATATCATTCAAACCTGCTTATTTTTTTTCTGTTTTTTTCTTGGAGAGTGGTTTTATTTTATTTTATTTTATTTGGGCCAACTTGAGGAGTGGTTAAAAGGTAGGAAAGAAGAATTAAATAGTACTTCTCATTAAGTGAAAATTGTACCATCATTTACTCACCTATTGATGCTTGCACATCCTCCCAGACTTGTGGTTGCTTGGATTTGTCCCTGCAAGCCTGGTAGCACTCGAAGGTGTAAATATGTTAATCAAGCATCGAAATACAACATTTAAGGGTTGCATGGAACATCATCAGTTAGCAAAAAAAATAATCATTCCATAATCTGAATGAGCAGAAGTACCACATATTTCTTCCCCAAAACAGTCCACTTCCCCTAACAACAAAATAAGAGGCTGGCACCTTGTCATATTTTAGAGTTTTTACGGCTCTGAACGTTTTATCTATAATTGTCTCCTCAAATATTTTTAACAGAGCTTCATTCCACTTTATACACTAAAGATCATTCAAATTTACTAAATAAAGGATTCTGATAAAGAATGTAAATTTTAAGATTCAATAAATTGGAAAATCTTGGTAAATTTCTATTCAACAATCGGTTAAAAGAAGTGAAAGGAAAAAGTACAAGAAAAAGCCCAAAAAACAGGACAAAGCTTACACAATAGAGGGCTTAAAACAACTAATTACAAATCAACCAATGCCGCTAAACCGGGATAGTGTAACAAGCGCATAAATGCCAACGGTTTATTAAATGCTCCCAATTTTTGAAAGAAATCTTGAATCCAAGTTCAAGGCTAAAAATTAAATCCATCCCAGCAGTAGCAAACTCAGAACCATGCAAAAACTTGTAGAATGTTGCCACACTTCATGGAATAATGTCCTATTGGCTGGGACTATCTCTACAATTTTCCCAGAAATGTATATCGAAAACTTAAAACTAATTTTGAGCATTAAAACCCATGATATATGTAGGGGATGATAGGGGGAATATGTAGACAATAAATGGCAGCATGTAAATGAATTAGAAGGACTCACAACATTTTTTTGTAGTAAGCGTCCATTGTGCTTCTCCAAGATGGTAGATCTTCTGAAATTCTCAAACCAAAAAACATTCAAGTATTACTAGATTTAACTCTTTATCTATAGAAATTATTTACGCATGATAAAAAGGATGAAAACAAAAAATGAACCAAGACTTATAGTTCATAACCACAACATATTAGCATTGAACATAAACAAAACAGCCTAAATAATCAGAATGCACTCAAAAACCTTGGATTACAAACCACTAGAAGGCCATTGATTTGGTGATTTTCTACTAATAGACCAAACAGAAGCATTTTTTAGAGCCACCTACTTCCAACCAGGCAAAAGTGATCAACTGTTAGCCTCAAATTTTAATTTCAGTTAAGTCTTAATTAGATATAATATAATACAATACACCACACCGGTGATTAAGAAAGGAAGTAGAATTATTGTGTATGCCATAAAATACCTTTGGTATTTATAGTATCAGTTTACATCCCTGAATAACCTCTGTGATTCTTGATAGCAAATTTGAGTTTTTCTTTAACTAGGAGTGAGAAACTTTTTACTATGCTCTAAAACTTTGTTAAATAGTTCTTTCTTCACCCACGATTTATGAGATAAAAGAAACTGAGGTCCAAACATGCCTGTGGCACAATTTCCAAATTGAAAACTTTAAACCCTCTTAATTTATTCAGAAGCATAACCTTTAAGACGAACATATTCTTAACAATCTAATTAATCAGAACAGGCAATGAACTTTATTGTGAAGGCTGAATTTGGAAAATCTATCAACCTTATTTGCTATATTTTCCAAAAAAAAATAACTCAAAGACAAACACTCTGTAGATTTCTTGCGACAAAAATAAATGAATCATATGGTTTACTTATAGCAATGAGAAATCAGCAAAACTATAAGGAAAATACGTAACAAATTGGTTTACTTGAGCATCTATTCCTTTGCATTTTTTCCTTTCATCCATCATCTGATGCTTGAAATCTGCCTTTTCTGCATTTGGCTCTAGAACAACAAGCAGGAAGTTTGGTTCTCTTAGTTGAGTTTCCTTGACTCCTCATAGTCCTTTTCAAATCTTTTGCGTCCAATTGTTTCTTTTCCTATTGTTATAGTTGTTTGGCAGTTCTTCATTAGCATTGCCTCTAGTGAAGGAGAACTTGCTTCTTGGCTTGTGGCTAGTTTTATCATTTGCTGTAGGGAACGCGTAAGCCATATCCAACCCAGGAGTAGCATTATCCTCCAATTCCATTTTCCCATATTCTTTACTGCTCTGAAGTAAACTAGTTTTATACATCCCTGAATTATTTTGCTCCTATGAGTCCATTAAAGTAGGCACTTCGAACTTAGTTTCATCTTGGTCTTCCTCTGGGCTCTGATTGTCTACAATATTTTTATTCTTATGTTGGTGAATTATCTTGACTCTTAGCAAAAGAGCTTTCATCAAAAGTATCTAGACTCTTGACTATGGCTTCAACTTTGTCTATAGTTCTATTGTTTAGAAGTTTCATCTCTGGACAGAAATCATTGATGGCGATTGTCTAATCTATTTTTGAATTCCCTGGCTTCCGGACTCCATTGTGATCTTTATTTGTTTCTTCCTGCTCCAACTTGT
This sequence comes from Adansonia grandidieri, assembly GCA_038382065.1. NCBI lineage: Eukaryota > Viridiplantae > Streptophyta > Magnoliopsida > Malvales > Malvaceae > Adansonia > Adansonia grandidieri. The sequence continues at coordinate 805,839 of JBBYHK010000016.1, read as the reverse complement.
CAAATGAGTGACGCTGAATTGCTCCGTTATTTCAAAACCTTCATCTTTTAAATCAATGGAGCAGTTGCTTTCGAAAACTTCTGACAGAGAATCTGCTTCAAAAACCTGATTAATTGTTGCAGGAATTACATTCTCCAGCGTTTTTGCCTTGCTTGATGTTGGCTCCTCATGTAACTCCTCTTTTAAAGATGGAGTTGTGACAATGCACGTCAAATCTATTCCAGTATATTCTTCTTCCTCTTTTTTTTTTTTTTTTTAATGGCTACCAATACCTCAAACATCTCTTTGGCGGAGGAAACTTGGTCAAAACATAAGGTTTCAGATACCTGGATACATGTATTAGTGCATTCAGTATCTTCTTCAAATACTTGTTTGTGATACCATGATAAAGAATCTTTGAAGTGGACCTTTAGGGTGTACGAGAGTTTATATTTCCGTATATATTGGCATTATTTCTGAGCGAGGACTCCTATTTAAAGATGAAGATCACCAAATATATGAACTTAGCCAACTTCCAATGCTGCATGGTTTTAATAATCAGATGCCTTCTTCGAGTTTTCGGTATAAAAAACGGTTTTCTCACTATTTATTGGCCCATACTCGGTCTCTAAAGCCCATTTCAAAAGCATGTGGAAAGCAAATTTTAATCTTTCTTGCCAGTTGTAACTAACTCTCTATGTATGTATGTATATATATATATCGAGGAATTATATAAAGAATTAATTAGCTCTCCTCTAACCCAACCAAACAGAACAAAATTCGAAAAGCCAAAAAGACGTCTACAACTTCTTTAGTTTTTTCTTTATCGCTCATTGCATTACTCTGCTTCACCGAATCCCTCTCTTTATCATCCACCACCATCATTTCTCCATTTTACTCTCCTTCACCTTACCCTCTGTTCTACTTAGACCACAGACATGCTTCCACTCCCCTTCACCTCACCCCTCTATTCTACTCCCACCACCATCTCTCTCTCTGTCGTGGTCTTGAGTTGTATCACCACCTTGTACTAACTTCCAGATTATCCAAAAGAATCTGGAGAGAGCGACACCCGTGACTCTAAAGCAGACTCCAGCAACGGTGGCTAAGTAACGGTGACAATGGCTCCAGCTGCGGGGGCTTAAGTGACGGTGACTATTCTGGTGCAGGATCTAACAACAATGGTGGCGGAGGCAAAAGACTAGGTGGTTTCATCCGTGACCTTCTCAATATTTTCTTGTAAATTCTGATCTTCCTTTTTAGCTAAATCATTGCTGTGGCATTTCATGTGCTTTTGAGGGTGATTTCCGGATTTGTTGAAATATTCAACTGATTCCATTCTTAATTGTTTTTTTTTCAATGGTAAACAAAAAGATTTGAGGATTACTAAGGAATTAGGCTCAACATAAAACTTGGATATGCTGTCTTTAGTTTTTCCCCTTCTGATTGAATATAAAACCGAGATATGTTATCTTTCTTATTCTGATTCAATACAAAAGTTTTCTTTCATATTTGGTTTAAGCTTTTTATGAATTTCTCAGTTCTCCGCAATAATTTTAGTCATTGTGTGTGTCCATTGAAATTAATTGCATAAAATAAGCTCAAATTTTAAATGGAAGATTTTAAGTTTCTCTCATTGATAATTGGAATATGTTAATTGATTAAATTTCTCTAAACCACCTCCTAGAACTCCGACGGCTCCGACCGTGGCGGCCCCTAATGCAGAAGCATAAGCCCACCAAATTCAATTAACCCAAAGTCAATTTTAATATTACAATATGATAAACCCACTAGTTAATTAATTAATTCTTATTAATCATTGGTAGTTTTTTTAAAGATGGAAAAGAGTAAAAAATCCTTAATTTGTTTTGATTTTTAGTAATGTTCTTAATTGTATTAATGTCAATAAAAGACTTTAATACGCACTAAAGATTATTATTATTATTATTATTATTATTGTTGTTGTTGTTGTTGTTGTTGTTATTGTTTATTATCACTTTTATGGCTATCGTTCATTGAAACTGTCTTTTTTTTATTTTTTATTTTTTGTTTTTTGGCCTAAGAAAAGTGGGACGACATTTTGATTGCCTTAGCATTATTTTGCATTCCATCCACTATTTATAGGACAATAACTCGAAATTTTATTAAGCTTCTATATGCATCTCCAGTTGTATCCAATTTATATGTTTATATATAAACATGAGTGCCTAAACAAGTTGCACGTGTAACCTGTAATGTTGACAATCCTTTTTGTTGATAACGCTATATCTTTAGCTATTTGAAAAGTTGGAATTCATAAAAAATAATCTAAATATAAGTCATGATGATTGATGAACATATTAACGTTTCATGATAATGGTCATACAATGAATACGAATTAAGATACAATTGTGGCAACGTGCCTTAGTTTTACCTTTGCGGGGAGCGTCTCTTGTATTTCGGCTTGAGGAAGATTGTCAGTCGAATCGTTTGCTTAATTGATCTTGGATGGCTACTATAAAGTGATCAAAACATAAAATTATTATTGAACATATAAATTAAGTGTGATCGGATAATTATTAAAACTAAAGATGTGAAACAAATTTCTGGTGAGGCCCATTTATTAAGGGCGTTGGGTTGGGTTCAATAGGAGCTATTCATTGTTATA
>JBBYHK010000016.1:771427-781934 GCA_038382065.1 Adansonia grandidieri | reverse complement strand
GATTGAATTTTAAGATTTATACAAAGAAATTGAAATTCTACTTATTCATAGAGGAAACATGATGTTAAAGTGCAAAACCAATGACTTAAATAATATATCAAGCTAATTTTTCTGTGTGTTAATCAAATCCCTCAATTCTATTCAATAAAAAAAAAAAAAACGTTAAAAGAAAAAACCACAAATTCTCAAAGGTAAAAGTTGGCAATGAAAGTTGTCTTCTAAACAACCACTTGACTTCCCACCAAAAATTAAAAAAAAAACAATTAATTAAAATAAAAATTATTTGAAAAAAAAAATAAAAAGAAAAATCTCATAGTCCGGTGCAAGGTTTTCCCACGTGTCCATGTCATGAAATGGGACTCGATCAACATAGGAAAAAACCTCATTCAAAAAATTATACGAAGCAATTATCAAGGAAAGTAATAATATTGTAATGATATTTAGAGAAAATAATTTTATCATTTATATGTAAAATTTTCTCAAGCGTCCATGCTTTGAAATGGGACTCAATCAAAATAAAAAACTTCATCTAAAAATATTTGATGAAATAGTTATTCTATTTTTTGTCGGCACAAGAATAGCAATAACATTATAATGATATTTGAGAAAGAATTATACAAAGTAATTATTTTATCTTCGTTCATATAAGGAAAGTGATAATATTATAATGCTAATTTGGGAGAAAGAAGGATGATAATATTATAATGCTAATTTGGGAGAAAGAAGGATGCTTGAACTTAAACTCAAATTTAATATACTATTTTAACGCACTTTTAATTATTAGGCGAAAAAGATGTTGATAGTTATTTTATTTTAATATATATATTTTAAATTTATATTATGCCAAAAAATAAATTTTTGATAAAATAAATTTTTTATTAAAAGAATTATTAGTGAATTATTAAAATAAATATTATTATTGAATTATTACATGTGATATGTAATAAATAATTGATTTTTAAACTTTTTTTATTATGTGATATGAACTTTTTTTTTTTGAAATTATGTAAAATGATATGAACGAAAGGGATATATTTTAAAATGGAATACTCGTGATATATAATTTTTCTCTAAATCTCATTTCATTAGCTAAGATCTTAATATTCGCACATTCATTTTTATTAAGTCCGACTTGTGTTAACATATTTTACGTTTACAAAATTTAAATATATTAATAATTTATATTATATAAATTTTAAAATATTTTTAATTTTATATTATTTTTTCATATTAATTCATATTTTATAGAATATTCTCGTCGTGCCAGCCTCACTTTTCAAAGTTGGTAAGAAGGAACGTCTCCCTCTCTTTGGCTTAAGTTTCACAACAGGAAAAAAAATGCCGAAGCAGACATACGGTATTTTGTTTATGCTGTTTTCCACTTTTGACCCTCCAAATTTACTTAATTTTCACACGTACAACACCAGGAGTCCAAAAACACTTGAGAGAGAGAATTGTTGCTATTGTTTTTCATGGAGTTGAGCTTTGAAGTGGAAGCTGTGATCGAGTTTTTGAGGAAGAATGGATTGAAAGAAGCTGAGAAAGCTCTTGAGGAAGATATGATGGAGAAAAATGAAGAACAAGAAGACGAAGTGGATGCTTTTGATTTTGAGAAATTCTTGTTCCCCATTCCGCCGCCTGTAAGGATTCCGGCGACCCTCCGGCGATTGCAGGTGGACGAGAAAGTGAAGTCCAATGATGGGTCGGATTCAGATAGCGATGAGTTTGTCAGCTTGACGTCTTCTATTAGTGATGTTTGCTCTTCAGGTAAAAAGAAAAACTAATTCTTTTAATCATATTTAACTAAATTTGTGCTTGTTTTATATATATAAAAACTTTTATTAAAAAACAAAGATTTATTTTGCTCCTTCATTAATTGTTTTGAGCTAGTAACTGGCATTTGTTATATTAAAAAACAACATTTTTTTCTTTGCTAATTTAGTGATTGTTTTGGAGTTAAAATTTTGTTGGTTTTACTTTAATCATCCTTAACTTAATTGGTTTTTGACCAGCTTGAGTTTGTTTGAAAGATTCCTTTTTTTTTTTCCCCTTTCTCTGGATTGGATTTGAATGGATGGTTTACTTGTTCATCTCATTTCATATTTCTTTAGTAAGTCTAGTTACTGTTTCAATTCTAGTGGATCTTTATTACTGATAATTCATCTTGATATTGTCTTAAGATCACAAAATTAGCTTAATTTCTTGTGAATTCTCATAGTCATAAACGCAAATATGTATCATTATGTAAGGATCACTAAGAAATTTCATCACTTTTGTTTGCTAATGATAGATCCCTTTTGAACTGTTAAAAAATACCAAAAAAGAACATGAAAAACCTTACATGTCCAGTTTTTCTAAGGTACTTTGTAAGACTCTGAATCATAATTGTGTGTTTCTTTTTTTTTGCACCCTATTTTCAATATCTAAGTGGCTGCCTGGGTGAATGTATTAGTTAATAGTGCCTAAGAGCAGTCCACCTGTTTTTCATTTTACAGACTTTGTGAATCCATATGGACTTCATTCTGCACGTCAGGCTGATTCCGACACTTCATCCGATAGACTATCTCATTTCGGAACAGCTTGCGATTATCCTGATTTTGACTTGCAGAATGACTTGAATTGGTATGATGAGGAAGATGGAGACTACTTCATGACTCCGTGCTTTTCCAGGTCCAACTTCTATGGCTGTCCAAGTCAGGATAAATTTGTCACAACTTCAGAGACAGAGAAGCAACATGATAATTCACTGAGTTCACGTAACAAATCTGACGGATTTCAAACTGAAGCGAACATTGATTACTTGGACAAGCAATGCCTTTTTAATATGGCCTGCATAAATAGGGAAAAAGAGGTTCAAGTGATCGATTATTATCATTTTGATAAATGTAATGCACTTAAAGCAGAAATTGATCGGGAGTTGAAGAACCATGCTAATGATCGTTCACTTCCCCTTCACAAAAGTTGTGAGGGACCATGTCTTTACGATGAAAATCAGGTGAACTTTAGCTATGTAGGGTCCAAAGAAACCGATTTGGATAATCTTCAGTTACAACAGGCTACTAGAGACATTAATGCAGATTATAATAGAGCTTCTGAACATAAATCTAAAAAGCATCTTTACTCTTCCAAAAGGGGTTCCAATGATTGGATTAATGGGTTTAAAGTTGATTCTGACTTAGTGCGCAAGACTGCCAAGGAAGATTTGTTACCCAATACAGGTGACAGTTATGGAGTTGAAGATGGTGAAAACAATGGAGAACTTTGTCAACCTCAGGCTCCTGCGGTTGAGGAGGGTGATGCAATGGATCAAATTCTGATGTACTCTAATGTGGAAGAATATGAAGTATTTGATTTGCGAATCATTCATAGGAAAAACAGGTTAGCTGATATGCTATTTCTCATATCATCGATTAAAGTAAGCTAATATAGAATTTATATATAAGATTTAAGGCCGTTGCTGATTAAGCTTGTTTAAAATTGATAAGATGCAGGGGAAACCCTATGTTCCTATTCAAATTCTCAACAATCCCAAATGACTGACAAGTCTCGAAATAACTGTATTAAAACTTCTATTTCAAAATGCTAATATATATAAACTTCAAATTAAAGCAGTATATTTTCTAAATTTGGTCTTCCATCTCGTTCTTCCTTGGGCGGGGGCAGACTTACCTGCTAGAACACTTTGTCATATTTTCTAGCTCATGCTGCCACTAAAATTTCTTTATTTATAGTTATTTGAAGATGTTTCAAGGCAGGTTAATATCTGGAAGTCAGTATAACTGGTGTATTATGCCATCTACAGAACTGGATTTGAAGAAAACAAGGACCTGCCTATAGTGCTAAATACCGTCATTGCTGGAAGATATTACGTAACAGAATACCTAGGTTCGGCTGCTTTTAGTAATGTTGTTCAAGCACATGATCTTCTCATGGGAATTGATGTTTGCCTGAAGATCATAAAAAATGATAAAGATTTTTTCGACCAGAGTTTGGACGAAATTAAACTTCTAAAGCTTGTTAATAAGTATGACCCCGGAGATGAGCACCACATATTGCGTCTCTATGACTACTTCTATCACCAGGTATGTTTAAAGCGTAAATTAGTAATTCTTTCCACCCCATTGCAAAAAATATTGACTGTGCTTGAAACAATTGTTTGGTAAAATGGTTATTGTACCCGATCTCGTTAGTGTTTATTTTGTTGGGCCCCACTTTGTATATATTGAATATGATGATTTCTTCATGGATTATGCAAAACCTCTCCAGGAGCATTTGTTTATCGTCTGTGAACTCCTTCGAGCAAACTTGTATGAACTTCAGAAATTCAATCAAGAATCTGGTGGACAAGCATATTTTACCCTTGGCAGGCTGCAGGTTTGTTCAAGCGGCTATTGCTTGGCCAAGATCTTCTTTTTGTTCATCGTTTCTCTTTGTTGCAGTTAGTTATATATTTCTGAACCATAACTCTTATCTGGGGTTGTTTATGGATAAACTTTTCAGTTAATTCAAATAATACATCCAGCATTGCATATTATAATTGGCTGTAAATGTTTTCTCACACAGGTTATAACTCGTCAGTGTTTGGAGGCACTTGATTACCTACATGATTTGGGAATTATTCACTGTGATCTAAAGCCTGAGAATATTCTTGTCAAAAGTTATAGAAGATGTGAGATAAAGATTATTGATCTCGGAAGCAGTTGCTTTCTGACTGACAATCTGTGCCTATATGTTCAATCTCGTTCCTATAGAGCTCCGGAAGTTATCCTTGGCCTCCCATATGACCAGAAGATTGACCTGTGGTCTCTTGGATGTATCCTTGCTGAGCTATGCTCTGGGGAAGTATGTCTTAGTTTATTGTATTTGGCAATGTCTTGAGTTAAAGTTAAAACAAATCATGCTAATTCCATTTGATGACTACTTCAAGTATCTTACAAACATCTTATTCATTTTGTAACCTTTATTTCTGTTGTTTGATTCCAATTTTAAGTAGTTGTTCCTACGGTGCAGCTTTGGCAGTGACTCATGTTAAGTGCCTATGTCCTTTTATAGGTGCTGTTTCCAAACGATGCAGTCGTAATGATCCTTGCTCGGATGGTCGGAATGCTAGGTCCGATTGGTCTGGAGATGTTGGAAAACGGGGAAGAAACATACAAGTATTTCACAGAAGAATATGATTTGTACCATATAAACGAGGTTTGTTTACGGTTTCCTTTAATCATAGAAGTTATCAGAAATTGCAATATTTTCTGGAATTTGCTGGAACTTGGAGGACCATAGCATGGCCAAAAAAACAAGAATTTCCTAATGCAGTAATTTTTGATCGATTTAATTGCATTACTTAGGCATGTATTTTCATAGTTTGACAGGAAAATTTCCTGCATAAACGGTTTGAGCTCCATACAGAAAGTAGAGGAATTTTTCTTTGGTCCCTAAATAAAATCTTTCCACCATCTATCATCTTGGATCTGTTATAATTATATCCAACTTTATGATGGTGTTTTTTATTCAACTTATTCAGGAGACAAACCAATTAGAATACATTATTTCTGAGGAGTCCTCATTGGAGCATCATCTTCAAGTTTCGGATGTTGGGTTTATCGATTTTGTCAGACATTTGCTTCGGATGAATCCTCAACGTCGCCCAACCGCTAGGGAGGCATTAGAACATCCTTGGCTTTCTTACTCATACTAAACCAAAACTCCCTGAATTGCTGGAGGAAGGACCTTTTCTGCTAGTATCATAGGTTCATCGACCAATATCTTATAAGCAGAATGGATTATACGGAGACAAGATCAGGTATATTTCCAAATTTTCAATTTTGGTTTTGTGTACAGCAATTTATTTACTTTTTTTTCTGTACAAAACTGTTTCCCCAGTTTTTCCCACTCTACTTTGCTGGGGTTATAAAACAACAAGCCCTTTTTGTTTTGAGTGACAAGAAAGAATAAAATCATTTATAGTTCATTTGATTGGAATTCTTTGTGCCATGACTATCTGTTGTTATGCAGCATAGCCAACTTATTTTTCCACTTCATTTAACTTTATCCGAATCAAGACTTGCTTGATTACCTGTTCATTTTTTTCGAAAAAGAGCTTTGTGATATTATGGTTTCAGTTACCTACAAATAAGAAAGATGCATCACTGCCTTTTCATTAAGTAACGAAGAATTAAGAATAAATTTCCAATAACAAAATTCAAGAAACAAAAGTCTTAAAAGTTATCCTTCATTTTCCACCGTCGGTTTTTGCCACCACGAAAGCTTCCCTTTTATCACTCATTTACAAGCCTGGCAAATTGGAAGTCTTGGGTTGTTTTGCAGCTATTCCTGATCTTGAGAGCAAGCAAAAACCTTGCCAGGCTAGATGGGGCAAAGGGTTTTTTCTTATTGTACAGCTTTGGAAGGAGTGAACAAGAGATGGAAAATGAGGTTAACCCTATATCAACTACAAATGCAGCAATGATTTATAAGTAATAAAGCCAAGGAGATTGGCAAAGGAAACATTTATTAAAGATTTAAACATCTGCAAAAACCAAAAAAAAAAAAAACCAGGATGATTAATTAATTTCTTCCAATAGCCTTTAATTCTGTTTGCCTGAATAGTGCCTTCATTCAATCAAGCCTCTTGTATATTACTGTTCATTAATCAATAATCTGCTGTTTCTGCTTGTCATTAAAATGAATCCACTGTTTGTCCAGAAAATGAAGTGCCTTACAGCTTTATACCTCGCAGTGAAAACGGGGGGTTCTACAACATTGACCTAAAGCTCCGCAGGTGACGGTATATTTTATCGATATCAAGAATAAAAAATTACACGAATTCATTCCTTTCTTAGAGGGGATAAGGAATCAATCAGTCAATCCAAGCTCGAACAACGTGCATGGAGGTGGTATGAAATCAGGGAGGCAAAAAATGTTGAACCCTAACTGCCAAGTATGAGATAATAAATTGCTTTAGAAACTGAATCTATGTCCAAGTCAATGCTTTCTTGACTTGTAAAAGCCAGAAAGCCATCTGCATTGCTAGAAGACGAGCTTCCAAAAAGAGCTCCTCCAAACAGATATTTAACCAACATAATAACGATTTCTTCTGCATCATCTTTGCCTCAACAACTGCTTCCGAAGAAACTTTTCCGATAATCAGAAATGTCTCAAGTGAAGAACCCTGTAACTGTTCATGAAAATCCGAGTGCAAGCAGCAGTTAAAAGACAAATTTAGTGACAAACCAAAGGGCCTCATGCAAACAAAGCACTTGATGAAATCAAAGGCTGTGGAAAAGTAGAGAAATACCAGAGAGTTATTGACTGCTCTTAAGCAATCATTCGTCTTCAGCATCAATAGAATAACACGGGGCAGTCTCCTGAGAAGCTCTGATATTTGAGGGAAATATTGAGATGCATACATCTGCAATTGAAGATAGATATGGCCAAGAAAGTAAGTGAGAACCAATCAATTTTAAAAAAAACCAACATTCCAACTTACTAATATAGCAAATGATAATCTCTAAAACTCTAAAGAGCTTCATTCCGAATCAGATCCTTATTCAGAAGGAATCTAATAAATAAGAGAAAAATTATCATTAATAGCATCGATAAAGACATCAGCACTTGTAATATCACCTGTAATTCTGAACGATCACTGTCAGTTCCCTTTATGACCAAATGATCAACAGCAGGGTCAATGACCCTATTCCAGGGCCTCATGGTTAGGATCCCTGCAAATAGCACATACAGATCCTCCCCGGCACCCAATTTGACACTATTTTCCTTTATTCCTTTAGGATCAGCAAACACCAACGCCTGCAATGGAAGTCAAAGCATGAACAGAAAACATCGAACTGTTCGCCAGATAAAATATTAAATGCATCAAGATTCAAGAACTAAATCCAAATTTTTGGGGAGAGCAATGATGTACCCTCCAAAGAGAAGCATAGCTGACTCTGGTAGAGAAGTCAAGTTCTTTATAAAGGCCATGGTCTAGAAGTATCAACTGTGGTTTTTTCTTGCCTGCATATAAAAGGAGAGAAGAAAATAGAATAACTATTCAAACCAGGAATCCTGATCTTGTATTTGGAGAAGTAACTGAAGTTCACAACGAAGCACATGAAAACCTTCAAAAAGAAGTGATCGCAAGATTATCAGATATTTAATAAGGATGAGCCATTATACCAGTTTTATCAAGGTTGTAAGGCGCACTCTAGGGCTAGAACCATTACACTGCCTAAGACGCAAGGTGCAGAAAAAGCTCTTTTGTTGGTTGGTGTTAAGGCACATTCCTTAACAACACTGCATTATACATCTCAGTGAAAGTCATAATGTTCCCTAGATTTCTCTATTTCTTTTCCGTGACCACATTCTAGAGTTCCTGAAAGAGTTAGACTGGTACAACAGGATTTAGTCAATTTATGAAGAATATACTAGAACATTTTGAAAGCTACATTTTTTTTTCACTTACAAATCACAAGCTCCCAATATATTCCTTTATTCAACGGTTGTATTATTAAAAATATAAAAGATGGCATCACAACTAGCAGTGAACAAATTCATACTGAAAGAAAGGGTACCATCCTTGATGGATCAAGCTGGAAGAGATCCGATAGCAGTCACCAAAAAACAGAAGAGTAGGACTTAGCTTAGTGAAGAAAAAAAGAAAGATCTAACATTAACTCTTCCAAATTTCAACTAGTGAAGCACTAGCAAAGAGTAGAGACATTCTCAACGTAAAAGAAACCCTCACCAAAAATGCTCCTTTTGCCAGAAGGTAATGGCCGAACTAATAAATTAGCAGCATGTGGATCACAATGAACAAATCCATGTTTAAACATCATCTCAGCAAAAGTTTGACTAACCTGCATAGAATCAGATTATATATATATATATATATATATATATATATATATATATATCAGCAAGATTATTTTCTTGTATACATTTAACAACCACATAACTGTAATCAATGTATAAACTCTTTCTTACAAATGAACAATTAAAGTCTCATTCTCATACCGAATGATTTTCCCAACATTGTTAATCAAAATAAAGCATGGGGTAGAGGAGTTAAAGAAAAACAATTGGCTACAATATCAACCCAAGAACTTACTAATCTTGCAACTTCGTTAGGTTGGATTCCAAGTCTTCGAATGGTAATCACATCATTCACTTGTGCACCATCCATGAACTCCATTGTTAACAGCTTTGAGGTACTTAAAGACCAATGCACCTGTGGTGCATATACATAATCCGCAATATGAGGAGAAAGCTTCCGGAAATTTTCCAAACATTTCACACTGTTCTTTGCCTCCATCAAAAAGTCTAGCTCCTGAAGTCAAAAGGTTAGAATAGTCAAATGCCATGCTATAGCAACTTGGATGGAAAGAAAGCTAAAAACATATTTGAGTAAATGAAAAACACGACTGAGCGAGAGACAACTATAAATAGTTGTCTAGATCTACCTTTTACAAGCAAGGGTGCATGAAAGCTATAACAACAGAAAGTAAAACACGAAGTAACATGTCATAAGGAATTGATTTTTATAATACATCTAGCCTCTTAAAAGAGTAAATTTAGAGAATTTTCCACTCATATCGAGACATAACGGAATTCCTGGAAAATGTAAAGAAAAAGATATCATAGCAACTTGCCTTGGGTAAACTTTCTCGAATTTCAGCCACCAACCATCTGCATGCATAAGCCAATAGAATTTCAATGAAACAGTTGGAAACCACATAAATTCATGAGAAAGACAGCAGAAAACCCATAAGCTCAAGTTAAGCAAATTCTGCAGTCATGTATCCCATTTATATATGAATCATAACACATAATGTAAAGGCCAATCAAGTAAAATTTAAAAACAGTACCTGTAATCAAAAGATGGTAATAACCAATGCAGAGTGTTGACAATAAATTCCACAGTGGCTTGATCTGCGGCTGCAGTATCTGTCATGTGAGTGTGCTGAACCTGAATTTCAAGAAAAATAATTTCGACATGGAACGTAAATCCTAACAAGAAAAATCTGAGTCCTACATCCACAAAAGTCAAATGGAAAAGTTTCCCAGATAAAAGTGAGAAAGATTGAAACCTTCACAGCAACTTTTTGGCCATCATGAGTACGGGCAACATGAACTTGTGCAAGAGAAGCACTTGCTATCGGTTTGGGATCAAATTCATCAAAGACCTGCACATGAAAAGCTAGTCTAAATGGACAGGTATGTATAGCTTCTATATGTCATAAGAAGCATTGATAACACTTTTTATATTGCAAATGCAGTTATCCAGCCTCAGTAATCTTTAAAATATAACTCAATTCTGCTTATGAAAACATTATGCTTCAAAACAATACCTACTTTATCAGGTGTCTCTCCAAGTTCCTTCTTGAATACCTCACACACTTGATCATATGAAGAAACTGGACACCTATTCAACATCGACTCCCTCATTGTCTGAACATACTCCTGAGGAACTAGGTAATCCTAAACAAAAAACAAAAAAACAAAAAAACAAAAA
>JBBYHK010000016.1:752441-763273 GCA_038382065.1 Adansonia grandidieri | reverse complement strand
GTTAGCTATACGTGTATGGAATTAATTCAAGTCTATACTCAGAAATCCCCTTAATCTCATCTGATATAAAATAAATCCACTTCTCGTTGATATGTTCGTCAACCATACAGTACTCTGCTCTAGCTAATAAAACTAAAAGGGGAAAAAAAAAAAAGGGTAACAATGTCGGGGGCACAGGGAGCATTGCCGAAGGAGTCGAAGACGGCAACAATATATGAATCAGTACAAGGAGGAGAGAATAAGACCAAGACGGAACTAAGGTCCAAGGAAGATCAGGGTAGCATTCAGGTTGATAAACTGGAAGAAAAGGTGGAAGATCCTACTGGCAAGGGCGGCCCTGTCTTTGGCTCTCCTCCTCCCAAGGATGACAACAACAAAGACTTGGGCGTTACCGGCACAGCCTAGCTTTAGCTATATATACATATATATATATATATATCTATATATATATATATAGCTACCTACTGCTATCTGCTACTCGTTCACATCCTTTTTCATTTACATGCAATTATATGGTAAGATGTAATATATGTATATATATATATATATATATATATATATACGACTACATGGAATTACGCAAATTTGCTTCCTTTTCGTTATATATATATATATATACATACTGTGTTCTGCAGTTCTATGGTGTGTGTCATTGATGAATCAAGGACTAAAGGTCTTTTTTGAGATTGCTTCTGCTGCCAAAAGCAGCTTTTGGCAGCCATAATAAAAAATTGAGTATGAATTTAATTGAATTTTTTTTACCTGATCGACCAATCAAAAATTCAGTTATTTTATTTACATTAAATGATTTTTCAAATTGGTCAAGACTCTCCAGGCTGTTTTTTATGGTACCAGTTGTTGCTTCATTGACTTTGCTTCGTTGCATAATTCAATTGGCTTTGTTAATAAGCTCATGATTTGACTTTGATTGTTATAGTTTTTATTTGAATTGGAGACCTAAAAATAATGAATCAATATCTACTGTAACTTTTAGCCTTCCAAGCTAACGACGCGGGTTCAATTCTCATTACTTACTTGATATTCGAATTTTATCTATTTGAATATTTAAATTTTATTTCTTTGAATATTTATTAATTTAGTTCAATAATGTTAATGAATCATTGAATTGAGTTAATAAATACACAATTTTTAAAATTTTTCATATGTTCTTTAGTTTTTCTGCAAGAGAAGAAAAAAAACTTAACAAGAAAGTCAAAATGTAAAAAATCTGTATTGAAAAGCGTTTATTATCTAATGGACAGAATAAAGATTCTAAACTTCTGGTATAGGTTCAAATTTTATTGGATCCTTGCTTGTTTGAATAGTCCTAGTTAATCTTGTCTTGTTTGATAAAAAGTAATACAATCTTTATAAGGTCCTTTCGAAGATCTATTTAAGAATGAAGAATCTCTTGTAAATACCATGAAATAAGGTTTGATCTTAAGATTCTATAAATATTTTATTTCAAAAATAAAAAGTTTAAAACAATTGAGAATTGTTTTTGAACATTGGATGCAATTATTAATTCATGGTTTGGCATGTACAAAATGAAAACTCAAATTCCTCTAGTAAAATAAGAACAACCACCACATTGAAAGCCCCTTTCTTGCCATTAGCAAGAACCTATTTTAATTGCATATCATAAGGAATTTTAACAACTGCTTCAAATACAATATTAAAAAGTATTGCTTATGGAATCTTAATATTCATGGGTTTATTAGCTAAATGGTAATTGGCACGTACAATATGTCCAATTGCTTATCGTGGATTTTCATGCTCTTATTGTTGAAAAATGGAATATGCATTTGAAATGGATATCCCGATTATTAAATAGATCATAAGCCATACGGAAATGGAATAAGTCTTATTATTGTTACATGTGAGTAACATTTTTTTGTTAATTCCAAAAGTGTCACTGCATATTTTACTTGTGCTTAATGATTTTCGACTTGACTAGAAACTTGGTCCTAGGGAGATATATAAAAGGAAATCTCGGTTACATCCATTCCTAATCTTAAATGGAATGTAACGATATAGGGATTCATATGTAAACATAGTATATATTTAGATGTATTCGAATGATCCTTTCTTATAATGAGAATGTATATAGCCCTATTTAAGTCTGGTTCGGTATGAAATAAACTTATAATTGTGAAGTATGGAGGAAGATCAAATTTAAATTTCAAGCAATGGATATTTTAGATAAATAAAATTTGAATTCGAAGCAATAGATATTTTATAATTCAATAATTACTACTGGTTTGTTGAATTGCAATTAAACTCAGTCTAATCTTTTACTAAAAGGATCTTGATATGGTAGCCCCTTCCCTAATAATGGAGGGGCTACTAGGGGAGTCTTGAATTAGATTGAATAATGGAAGTGTCTAATTGACTAATGAACGGTTGTAGAAGGGTTGGAATATACGTTGTACATAGATTGTTGATAGTGTTTCAGTGTTCAAGTATCCGATTGATATCAGATTAGATGGATAATTAGCTGCAAGCAATCCTAAACAGGTTGTTTTTTTTTTTTCTTTTTTTTTTTACTTTGAAAGCTGTTTTTTGTAATTAGAAGCCAGCCAAACTCAGAAAGTTGGAGAAGAGGTACTTTTGGCGCTTAAAAATCATGATTTTTGGATGGAAATTACCAAATGTTAAGGAATTTTTTTTTTATAAGCATGAAATAAATCTTTCAATTATATGTCGGAGGTGGTCTTAATTATTCTGATTTCTTTTACATATAATCTATGTCCGTATAATATGTTATATTATTTGGCTGTAACTTAATGATAGCATAATCATCTGGTTGTATTTTATAGTTATAAATATATATATATATATGAATTAAATTTCACAAACATTTTTATTAATTATTTAAAAAATATTTAAAATTTATAATTTGATGTATTTTAACATTAAATTATTTGAATAATATTGAAATTAATTTTTTTTACCTTTTTAATATCATGTTTAAAATAAACATTTTAATTTTTTACAATAATTTTTAATTTTTTGACAATAAAATGAAATACTCAAAATTTGTAAACTACAATTTTTCAGCCACTTCTTTACAACACTTGTATAAAATATTGTTTTCAATCGCAAGAACAACACTAGCCAGCTAGACCAGGCCCAAGTGGATATGCCAGCTGAGTTGGGAAAATTATTTGGGCTGATGGGTGGGGCTACTTCGTATCGGGTAAACGGTATGAATTACAAGTATCTCCCAAGTGATGGGGGTTATCGGTCACTTTTTCAAGACAGCTTTTTCACGGAGAAGCTCATTATCCTCCACCGTTCTTAATACAAACCTAATTAGCTATCAGTTACCATGTCATGCAAGAATGACAACTACATGATGATTAAGTTCTTGATCATAGAGTTCATAGATTTTATATATAAATTTTTTTAATAATTTTATTAACAAGTGTTTTATTATTATCATTATTATCATTATTATCATTATTACTTATAATGATGTTTTATATTAAATATAATGATTAATAGTATTTTGATGAATTTATCTAATATAATATTTTTTTTTAAAAAATGTGTTTAAAAGATTTGTTAATAAATTTTTTCAAATATTTCTACATCAATTTAGAGTTTTAGTATCGTGAATTTTAATGAAAAATATTAGAATGTGTTATAAAAAAATAAAAAACCTGTAAATAATATGTTAGGTCATTCTTAGAAAGTGGTTTAAAAATTGTCTTAAATATGTAATGTTATGATTTGAAATTATACTTCGACCAAAGTTACATATTTTAATCAAAATAAAAAGCCTCCAAATAGAAAATGAAAGCAATAAAGCAAAGCCAAATCAGAAGGATCCAACTACCAGTTTGTATCAACCACTAGTCCTTAATAAATAAATAAATGTAAATTTTTTTAATATAAAAAATTAAAAAATGTAAGTTAAAGATGTAAGAAAAGGAAATGGACAACAAAAAGACATAGTTATACACTGCCGAAAGCTCTTTCTCTCTCTCGCTCTCTCTCTTTAATCTTCGATTCCTTCGACGATTCAACTCAAAGCTATGGCGAGCCTGTGGCGGGCCGCGACGGCGCTGACGGAGAAACCGAACGACTACGAAGGCGTCGAGTTCTGGTCGAACCCGGAACGAGCCGGCTGGTTAACTAAACAAGGTGAGTACATAAAAACCTGGCGTCGCCGCTGGTTCGTTTTAAAACAAGGGAAACTGTTCTGGTTCAAGGAATCAACTGTCACACGCGCTTCTCGTCCACGAGGTGTGATCCCAGTTGCTACCTGTTTAACCGTTAAGGGAGCCGAAGATATTCTGAACAAGCAGTACGCTTTTGAGATTTCGACGAGGAACGAGACCATGTACTTTATTGCCGATTCGGAGAAAGAGAAGGAGGATTGGATCAACTCGATCGGACGTTCCATAGTTCAGCACTCGAGATCGGTCACTGATTCCGAGATCGTAGATTATGATAGCAAGCGGTGATGATCCAACGGTCAGATCCATTTCTCTCCTTTTTTTTTTTTTTCCTAAACTGAAGTTTATGTAATTGAGCTCATATTGTAATTCTGTTGTTTGTATATTTACGTTTTCTAAAATATATATATTTGTGGTATTGTAATTTGATTGCGGAAATGCTCAATCTATTTGGTAATGATCAGATTGTTAATTGTTTGTTCCTTTCTTTAATATAAATATATCTAAAGTTAAAATCTTTGCTTTAAATTTGTTGGTTGATTTTAGTTTGGACGTAAGTTAAGGATGATTGCTTTTCGTAATATTTTGATAAGATTGAAAGAGAATGCCTTTACACTGTTTTGAAGATAAATGCAGTTTTAGAATATATATTAGTGCATATTGAGTTGTGCCAATGAAGATGTTCATAGTCCAAAAGTAATGTCAGATGGTGAGGTTGTTTGTTGCATTTTGTTTATAAATGCAACCAGTTTCCTGCACTCCCTTTTTGCTTTACGTAAAGACTACAGCTTTAAAATTACTGATTGATCTTGCTTAAGAAGTCCATTCTTGATTATTTTTGGGGAAGATTCTGATGGTGAATTTCCCATAGGGCTAAGGTCTGCTTTACTTGAAGACTACAGGTTTGAAATTACTGATAGATTTTGCTTAAGTAGACCATTCCTAAGGTTTTTGGGGAGATATTGATGGTGAAGTTTCTATATTATAAGTCTATTTTGAAACTGGATTCTACAAAAGGTCGGTGTATTCACGGCTATGACCTCGTCAGTCCATTAAGTTGGTGCTGGAGGACTAAACGTTACCTCTAGGATGTTACTTGAAGAAATTTTGAAACTGACAGCTGCTATAGGTGTTTCGTTATAAGAACATTATCCTGTGACAATGGAGTAACCGAGTTAAGTAAGCCTGTGAAATTAAGTTAGCAAGTAGTTTTTTACAATATTGGTGCAATGGTGACTAAAGAGTGAGCAAAACTTCCTTGTTCGTTGTAATTTAGGATATGGCATGCATGAAACCTTAATTCAAGAACCTCTGCAGATCTTTTAATCATCTCTAATGAGAAATAGCATTAGAGGACGTTTCAGCTGACCGTGGAGATTTTTTTTTTGGGGGAGGGGGGGGAATAAAGCTTTTCTAAACATTGTTTTTGAACACAAGCTACAAGCGATGTGAAGCTGATTGAATGCCTCAAACATGTAATTGCCTACAGGATGTTCTTGATGATTATGGGGGAAAATGTTTACCATTAATGTCGAGTTACAGCAAACTTAGACATAAGCCAAGCATTCATATTGGCCAGAGAGTTTACTCTCGAAAATATCTATTTAACAAGTTTTTTTCCCCTAGTTTTTAGCAATTTATGGCATGAAAAGAATCATTGACTCAGGGAGATATTGATGATAGAGACCATTAGCTCTCTTTTCTGGATTGCTTCCATTCCGGGGTATTGCTTCCCAGCCTCTGCTGGCATGTTCATAAAGGTCATGTTGGCTGTTTTTCCATTTTTGTAGAAGAATATGTTTCTGTACTTACTGTCTGTTTATAAAGCCAACTTGACTGTTTTCCCATCATGCTTTCCAAAAAGCAAAATTGCTAGCAGTTTGCTTTACTTCCAGGTTTCACAACTAATTTAAAGGCGAGACTAGAGGGCTCGGGTCTTAGGAGCAAGCTAAAAGAAAACCAATTACACAACCACAGATATATATATATATATATATATATATATATTTATCATTTACTTTGAATGGATGCAAAGTTATATTGAAAAATATCAATTGTTGACCCAAAATATATAAATTCTGAGTATTACTTCAATTGGTTGATGCATTCTCTGTTAAAAGATAAAATCCAACAAATTTAACTTCAAATCTTGAAATCGACAATTTTTTTTTCTTACCTAAAATCCGGAAGAATGAGAAGTTTAATGTCTGAAGGATAACCTTATTACATAACTGGTATAACAAGTTGAGATTTTACATTTATCTGATTCCTATTTTCCCTCTCTTCCCACATGAGGCAACTATATTTTAGACAATTTTCCAAATAACAGAAAGAAAACTTGAGCTAATCTTGTTTAGCTAACAACTCCTGTTGTTGATAAAAGTTTGCATCATTTATAAACGAATGCAGACTCTGCCAAGTCGATGGAACGAGCAAGGCCAGCAGCTTTGTTCTGGCATTCGAGGTACTCGGCATCAGGATCACTGTCGGCGACTATACCAGCGCCAGCCTGAAGATAAGCTACCCATTCCTGGCGTCTGCTATCATCTTTGTACGAGTACATTGTGTCATAGCGGGTTCCTCTAGTGAATACCATGGTCCTGAGAGCCAAGGCAATATCCATGTCGCCAATGAAGGAAATGCCCCCGAATCCTCCGCTATAAGGGCCTCGTCTTGACACCTCTAACTCATCAATGAGCTCCATGGCCTTCACCTATATCAACAGCCCAAATTTATCAAAAATAAGGAGGAAAAAAAATTATTTCTAGATTAAAAAGACCATCAATGATAGAACGCATAGCAATGAGCAATGCTGCGGGGACTTGTATGGTCTGCAACTTGTGTCTACTCATGTTGGCTGGACATTAATGCCAGAATTAATGGAAACTTGAAAGCATTTAATCATCATTTGCAAAAACAGGATTTGTAAAACATGTAAAGGAAAAGAAGTAATCAACCTTTGGTGCTCCACTAACAGTTCCAACGGGAAGTGCAGCACGGAGGGCATCCCAACTACTGAGATGATCATGCAACTCACCAGTAACCTGCATAATAAGTTTCAAAAAGAAAAGGATCTCTTACTTGTATGTTTGCATAACTAAAAAAATTTTTAAAACAAATTCTTTGGATTCTGGGACATTAAGAGCCGAAATGAAGCAAACAACTAATCAGAATATTCTAACGCATTTGAATTCACAAGTTCCTTATTTGAATCAAAACATATCAGTTAGACAGTAATAGGTAAGAGGACACTATAAGTTACAAAAGTGCTACAAAAGGTAAAATGGACTCAAATTGCAAAGAAAAAAAGTTTCATATTAGTCTATTTAAAAAAATTTTCATGCCTAAATCCTAACAAAATAAACCAACTGAAACCCAAAGAATCGAACTTGATTAACATCACACCATGAGTGGTGTCGGGAAACAAATTTTGCTTCTTTCTTAAGCCAACGACAATTTGGGGCTACCGTAGATGATCTAAAGAGTTTAATATTGATTCATCTGTTCATGCATAGAGACACTTAGGACCTTAAGGATTTCTCAATCAAGGTTTTCTCAAATCTACAATATACAAAAATGAACAATCGCAAGTCTTTGCCTGACGTAAAACTAACCTAAAGAAGAACCATACATATTTCATTTCATATAAATATGTCAATAAATGTATAGTTGATAAAAACATAGTTTCTTACCGTGGAGCTTATGTGCATCACATGTGAATATCGTTCAATATTCATTAGCTTCTCCACCTTTACAGAACCATATTTGGAGACCTACACCAATAACATGAATTAAAAGACAAATGGTTACACTCCTCTCTCTCGAAAAAGAAAGATATTGGTCTTCGGAAGTACAAAATTCATTTCTTTGGACAGAAAATCTGTCATGCATAGGAAAAAATGGAATGAACCAACTACAAAGCTAGAGCACAGAAAATTTTCTCAAAACATGCATGGCAAGAAATATATATATATATATATATAATTCAAATTTCTTAGAAAAACCTTTCCAACATCATTGCGTCCCAAGTCAACAAGCATTATGTGTTCTGCACATTCCTTTTCATTACTTAGCAGTTGCTTTTCTGCTATTTCATCTTCAGCTGGTGTCTTTCCTCTCCTTGCCGTTCCCGCCAGTGGCCTATTCACAACCTTATTCTGTTCATGACAATCCCAAAAAATTAAGATCATAAACTAAGTGTAGAGCTTCATGATTTCAAATTTGGGGGAAAAAAACAGCAACCAAAAAAAAAAATGTGTGAGTTTACCTTCTTTACCCTGGTAAGAATTTCTGGACTTGAAGCAACTAGAATACCTCCTCTAGCCTGAAAAGCATATGAAATCATAAAATTCACAAAATGCAACTGCTGAAACAATTCATGGATTCACAGCTAAATAAATAATTAAAGAACGAACTAACTTGTAAGTAAGCCATATAGGGACTTGGATTCACGACTCTCAAAGCTCTATATATTTCAAATGGGTCAGCAAATGTTCGCCGTTCAAAACGTTGACTTAATACAATCTGGAAAATATCCCCTGCCAGAATATGCTCTTTTGCCTCTATTACAGCCTTCTTAAACTCTTCTCTTGTCATATTTGAATTCTTTAACGAAGGGCCAAAGTGATGAGTTTGTAAATCTATGGAACCTGGAGATAGCTTTGGGCTAAGAATAAAATTAAAAAAAAAAAAATTATATGAATGTCCGAGAAATTTGAAGGAATCTGAACTTAATTATAACTAATGCTACAGTATAAAAGTTGCTCACAGGTCAACATCCTGTACTCTAGCCACCAACTTCTCTAGATGGTCAACTCCTTCATTATAAGCTTTTTCAACAGAGGAGTATCGATCTAACCTCACCCAGTGAATTACATATGCTTTCTGCAAATAAAAGGATGCTGTATCTATTAGATGTATATATTTCTAATAGAATTGATTCATAATCGGAACTAAAATCTTAAACTCTGTACCACTTGCAAGACAAAGTATATTGTTGATGTTGGAGTAAAAGGAATACCTTTTCCACATGATCGAATACAATTACGTCGCTGTAGAGTCCTAGATGTATATCCGGGAGGTTTCTGTCATCATGTGGTGCCTTTGAGAATGGAAGCTTTTTCTTTTCCGCATAGCGAACTGTGTCATAGGAGAAATAACCAATCCATCCACCTATGCATCACATGAATTACTACAAAGTGTGAATTTAAAGATATTATATTGAAACCGTATCAACTAGCAAGGAACCGACATCTGAGTTTTCCTACACTATTATGAAAACTGAGTACTTACAACAGGAGAATCTTAATAAAATTATGCACCTAAGAAGTTAAAGACGCTAGACAAGTTGCCTGTTCAATACCAGAAAGTAGCTTAATTTCAACATTCTTGATTACTGCTCCTTATATAAATCTACATATTTGCAAAAACGGTACCTTCATTCATGTTCTATCATTTCTAGCCAAAAACAGAAGTTAAGAGTGCATTTACGCCCTATTTGAACTATTCTAACCTTCTTTTGCAAGAATATGCACTGCACACATCACATTCTTACAATGCTCAAATTTTTTAAGATTTCTTTGATCAATAAATATAAAAGGATCTGTTTTTAAGTTTTGATTCCAAGGTATTCTAGGCCAACCCATCATGCACTTTTGAACCATTAAAATCCGTAGACTTTCTTAATTCACCCATTATTTGAATGAAGTGCCAAAATCAATAAATACACCATATAACATACAATAGCCTTAAAACCTGCTAGCAAATTATGAAAACCATGAAACTCTATTTTGCTACTCCTAAAAATCTAGGTACGTAACGGATCATATTATGACTGTCAAAATAATTACAAGAAGCTAAGCTGGGATAGCTATATGTATTGAAAATCTTTAAATTGCTTAAATTGTTTTACGACATATGATCATGTTTTGTTGATAACATATTAACTTCTAGTCTACTCTTTTCCATGGAAATATAAGCATAGGTTTTGAACAAATCGGCATTCCAAATATGAATGGTGGCATGAAAAACTCCAAAACCATAATTTATTGCATTATTTTTCTACCCGAATAAGAAACTTGTCCCCTTTTTTCCAGATGTACAAAACCATACACTTAAAAGTTCTACATCAAAGCCTCAACCTGCAATTGTCATTAAAGAGCAAATAAGCCGTTAAAAACTACCAACAAGGCGACAACAACTAACTACTTATTAATCGACTTTTCTTAATTTGAGCATACCAAATTAAAGCAACCAATCTAGAAACTTCACTGGCAATCAAATAAGGTGCGAACGTGAAACAACTTACAAAAGCACGATCGATCCGTATTTAATAAGGATTAATGATGAGAAATGTAAACTATCGGCATATTGTTGTCACTATATATGACATATCAAATAGATATTTACAACAATTAGACATGCAAAAGATCAATCATTCTCACCGCAAAATGCATCAGGAAGATCATCAATGAGTTGGGGCTTCCAAGTCTCTGAGATTCTCCTAGGAATCAACATCGGATCTTCAACGACCTCCTTAGTCAAACAACCTATCTCATGATCCATAACAGTAATCTTTTTTTCTTTCGCTACAATTTCAATTGTCGGTTGAGCCCCAACCACACTATAACGACCCTAATACAATCAAAA
>JBBYHK010000016.1:681198-696544 GCA_038382065.1 Adansonia grandidieri | reverse complement strand
TTAATTCTTTTACTTGCTATAAAAGAAAAACTTGGCTGAATTCATCAACTTTTCAATTGCCTTGGAATGTAATGATTATAAAGTGATTGCTTTTTTTTTTCCTATTGGGGTTATGAAATTGCAAATCTTCTATGTTTGCAATGATAAATGTATTAAACAGTGTTTTAATAGGGATAATTTGTTCTTGATAATAGCTGAAGGAAAGTGAAACTTCGAAAAATCATGGCATCTAGAGTTGAGATATCAGAAATTTGGTCATTGAACTGGGCGTTTCTTCTTGTTGGAAGTTACATCTGCTATCGTAGGGCAAATTTAGTGAGGAAGATTGATATTTTTTTATGCCCCTTAAGTTAGAATCGAGAGAGTACGTTTTCCTTTACATTCCGGAACGATTCCCTCTTCTTTTCCTCGTCATAAATCTCCTTTTATAGAATGGAGCATCGTGAATTTGTGTTGCTCCAACTCTTCACTTTTTTTTTTATTGGTAAAGTACCCGTGTCCAACACATTTTCATACATGAGTATAGAGATATGACCCTTCAAGGACCCTCCAAATACATGGAAAAACTTAGAAAAAAACAAAAATCAAACATACTAGTGTCGGACAAATACTCGTATCTGGCACTCACACTTGAGTAATATAGTTGTGAATATTATTAAAAGGATGATTCTATATCTTCATGTAATTGTCTGTATCTCTTCTAAGGAATATAAACACTGCATTCATGTTCTAAAACACCTTACGATATTATGGCCGAGTACTATCATCATAGTTAGATGTATGTAAATCAACTATGGTAATATTTTAATGCTTTTATTTTGTGTGACTGAAGGAACCGTAATGTTTAGTGATCCCTTTGTCTATCCTGTGCAGAAGCATTTGAACAACAGCCACCAAACAACTGGAAGGGAGTCTTTAGTATCTCATCGTACATGCAGTATTTTAACGTGGATACAGATGTTGTCATAAACAGATTGATAAGTTCTTTTAATCCTGTCGCTGTTGATTTCTTCAGCAAGATTGATGCTAACCCTGACCTGTGAGTAAGCTCAACTCGCCCCCCCGCCCATACTTCTTTTGCACCATAAAATTAGACATTCTTTTAATGTGGGTGAAAAAGCTGCCTTTGTCAAAGCTTCGATTCTATTTTTGGAATGGAAAGTTATAGTTTGGAAGAGAAAAGTTCGTGGAGGTTTAAGACATTATAAAAGCATATTATCTATAGTCTATATAAATTAGGATGAAAAGTGGATTGAAAGCTATCAAAGCATCCATTGACTTAGGCGTTGTTTCATTTGCAAGAAACAAGCTTTTTGGAAGTCAGGACCAGCTCACGAATCTTATTCATAAACTTACCAAGTTAGAAAGTTTAGTTATTTGGTTCTTTATTTTGACATGAACTGTAACAAGTGGGAAAAACTGTAAGAAGCATTAAAGGAAGCATGCTAAACATGACAAGTGCATGTGGTATTTTTTGAAGGGAATAAAGGCCAGCGGTAATACAAAAGTTATAAACACACATTGGTTGGATGTTTGTTGAATCATTGCCTATAATTCTGATTTTGGTTTGACCCTTTGCATTGCTGGTCATCTTTGTAAGTCGATTGACGAAAAGAAGCCATTTATTAACAAAGAAAATAGGAGGACAACTAGAAAAGAGATAGAATCCTTCGATTATGCAAGTACATAGGATTTTATAGTTTTTACTTTTCTCATACTAGAGACTCTTCATTGAGTTGTTTGAAAGGGAGACCGCAGATAATCTGCCTTCAATCAAAGGATCTTTTCTGGTAAGCTAATCAGTGTATTGTTTAACGTATAATGCTACGATAAAAGCAGTAAATCCTCTTCTGATGGCTTTCTAAAGGTAACCAGATACATGGTCCCTTTTCTTTGTTTTTCTCCATGGGAATATCAAATTCCTTGTTACTATTGTGGTGAAATATAAATCTGATTATTTAGAAATCTTGACGGTATAACAGCTATAACTAGATAATGGTGAAATAATGTGCGGTAGCAAGTGTAATGATTATCTGTTAATTAGTTTATTGGTTTTGATTTTTGCTGTTTGTTAGTTATGGGCTTATCTGGATCTCAACTACGTTGGTCTTTATGCTTGCTTCGTTTGGAAACTGTGCCACATACCTTATGCAAAAGCACAGTAATGATACAACTTCTTGGAGCTTTGATGTTGGCTATGTAAATGCATCAGCTTGTGGAATCTATGGTTATGCAGTTGTGGTGCCAACGGCATTTTACTTCTTGCTTCAATATCTAGGCTCAAATGCTAGCCTTATCCGATTTTGGTGCATGTGGGGTTATTCGCTCTCCATTTTCATTCCAACTGCCGTAAGTTTTTGTCTTTTTAAAGGAAAAAGGGAATACTGACCACCTCCCCCTCTCTTTCTCTATCTGAACTGGTTTGAATTTTCCATTCAAATCCGAACTGGTTTGAATTCTTGTTAGTTATTCTCTCTTATTTCTGTGTATGAGAGCTTTGTTGCTTGGACTTGGGTTTGAGTGTCGGATGTGGGTATGGTCAATTTTTTTTTCAAGATTTCCATTTATTTAGAGGGTCCTTTGAGAATTATATCTCCATACCCATGTCCGCATATGTGTCAGGTATGAGTGTCAAACATGGGTACTTCATGAAAAAAGAAGATTAGGAACAACATAGGATGAGAGAACCTTAAATGCTAGTTCTCAATTATTTAAGCCCCAGGGTTAGCATATTCTTCTAGATTACCTAATGTTACATTTTGCATCCTTATGAAGATCAAATTTATCAGTTATTCAGTTTTTCTTTTACAATCATCTGATCTGTACCATACGACATATTTGCAGTTTCTACTGCTTATTCCGGTCGAGATTCTCCGATGGATAATTATACTCATTTCTGGTACGGCCTCAGCATGCTTCGTTGCCTTGAATTTAAGATCTTATATTGAGGGGGGAAACGATCTTACAATGATAGTAGTTGCTGCATTCTTGTTGCAAATGGCCCTTGCAATCTTCATCAAGGTCTGGTTCTTTCCCTAAAACCTCACCAATTCATCCTATACGAACCATCTGAGCATCTAAAATCCTAAACTTTTGTTGTGTTTAACTCTGTTTCTGGGAAATATGCAAAAAAAAAAAGATTCGTTTAATCGAAATTCCTCTCGAAGAAAAGCTTCTGTGTGTCTTTTAGGATTTCATTACTTGATGAGCTGTATTTTAGTGATGAATTTGAATCATGAAATAGAAAGCAAGGCCCTTAAATTTGGTTTTGGAGTCTTTGTTTGATCTACTTTGATTAGGTGTTGTTGGTCTACGACTTTTAAGAAGCCAACGTCATCAAGCAACCAGAGTAAATGTCAATGTAATATTTTAAACCCTAGAAGTAAATTAATTTTTTTTTAAAAAAAAAAAAAAACCTAAAGGTACGTGTTATCTTACTAATCGTGTTTATGAAAATCTAAATCTTAGATGTCTTTTTTTTATTGAAATATACCCTAAGAAAGGTCATCTTGCTAATGTTGTATATGGAATCCAAATACTACGTTGATGGTGGATGAGATGATATCTAGGGGTAAGAATTAATCTGATTGAATCGATTTAATTGATCGAATTGATCAAAATTAATTAATTCAGTTCAGTTTATTAAGTTTTAAAATTAATTGGTTATGAAAAATAATTTATTAGGATGGATTATAAAGGAAAAGAATTAGTGAATTAACAAGCCTGCAGAAGATTCGTTGAAAATGCTGAAATAAATGAATACTCATGTTTTCGACTCGAGCCCATTGGCCGGCGGTGGAGTGCCATGTGACGATGCTACCGGATATGCAAGCATGTGTCATGTGCGTAGGCGGGTGCATGCGGCCAACGCCTCGGGTGGGCACAGACCCCGTACGCTGGCTATGACACGTGCAGCACTGGCAGCCTGACCCCAGACTCGACCACGCAGCCCGGACCAATGGCTACATCGGGTCCGGTCAAGGATCCTTCCCCAATTATGGCACTGTCATTGATACATTTAAGTATTTTTGACAAAAAAAATTGTTAATGATACTCAAAAATCAATCAACAAGTAATTTTTATATTTAGTTAATTTAATTAATTCTTTTAAAAATTTTGACCAAAATGTATCATCGACTAAAATCTTCATCTGAAAAGCTACTATCAATGAAAATTTTGAAAAATAATAACTTCCTTCTATCCGAAATGACAAATCCGTAAAAAAAATAAAAATAAAATAAAAAAGTTTCATAACAAATATTCAATAATAAAATTTTATATTTTATATTATTATTTTAATATTCTATTCCGGTTTTATTTTCTCTAAAATTTTAATATTTTTTAATAATTAATCGATTTTTTAAGTGAATTGTAAGAATAAAATTAATATAAATCAGACAAAAAAAGAAAGGAAAGGAAAGGAAAGGGAAAAGACTTTTTTTAACGGTTTTCTATCTATAATTATTTTATGATGAATTTACGTGCGAATGATGCTTACAAAACAAACTATAACTGTAAACAGACAGAAAGAAAAGCAAAGTAAAAAAGGGGTAATTCATGAACAAAAATGGAAAAGGAAAGGGAAAGTCATCATTTTCAGCATTAATCTATATCCATAAGATTGTTTTGAGCTTCACTGACAGAATATTCACCACTATGGTTGTTAGATTCAACATCTTTGCCATGTTCTTGAGCGTCACCACCAGCAGCAGCAGGTACCCAATTCGAGGAATCAACATGCACACGAGCGTGTGCACTCGGAATCACCCCTGACAGAGTCTACATAATTGTAGTTCCATGCTGATGATTTACATAAACATTAGGATTGTATACTGGAATGACGACGTGCGGGTGTGGAAAATCAGGACTACTGCCGCCAATGAAGAAGGAAGCTGGAGGAAATCCGGTGTAGTTAGCAAAGAATCCCTCACCTTCGCCGACGGTGATTGGAGCCTCAACATTCACAGTAGGTTGTGCAGTTGGAACTACAGAGATCATATCATATCGGACAAAAAATCCGATTCGATGATTGCCCAAAATGATTGGTTGATAGACAGCAACCAAGAAATGACGCGAAGGACAATCATTGCTGGTACCTCCGATGATGAGGATGGGTGCGAAATTGTGAGTGTAGCTGGTACCAAAGAAATTTGAGGCCATGGATTGGAATCAAGAAGGGTTACTTATAAGCGAAATTGAAATGGGTGGAGTAAGGTGGGCTGGAGTAGAGAGGGTTTTATAGTGGAATGCTTGCAGAAATTATGACTAAAAAAAGTGACAATGACGCTTTCCATGCACTACCTTTTATGAGATTCTAATGCCAATGAATTCTTTTTTATTAGACCTTTTGGCTGTTGGTATATGTTGGCTTATTATATGACAGGGCTTAGTTGCCGTCGGCGTTATGCTGATGCAAAAATAATTCAACAATCACCTTTGTTTTTCCTTCGGACAATGTAGAAATTCGCCTCCACCATTTCAACTTTAAAGCAGCGTGTTTAATTTATACTGCCATCAACTTGCAAGTTTAGATTTACCCGCACAATCCCAATCCTTTTTGGACCCACCTTTCCTCTTTCATGTTCATCTACTTTTACCTAACAAACAGAATATCTATATTGGAATGTCAGCTTGAACCCTAGTAGAGTCAGCTTTTAACCTTAGTAAATATAGATATCTAATATTATCTAGTTTTCATACAAGCATCATGGGCATTATCTAAGGTCAAATGCATAAGCTCATATCTCATTTTCATCGTTCCGAGTTAAAGTAATATCACAAATTATTTAATTTAAGATCAAACTTTATATATTAGATAAAATATAATCTATGTTGTTATTTAATTCATTTACTTGATTCTATTTTATTTAATTATATTAAGCCAATTTTACAAATATTTTAAATTTATGTCGGATTTTATTAAAATTGTTTTGATTAAAAAATCTACTTATTTAATTAGTTTTAGGCTTATTAAATTGGGTTAATAAATTTTTAAGATCTAATTAGTTAAATATTTTTAAAAGTACATTCTAACTCCAAATATGATATTAATGTTTTTAACGCTAATATACATATAATTTTATAGGACCATGATATGTATAAAATAATCATGTTATATGTTAAACTATAATAACCATGTGTATAATGAATATATTCTGTGTTACATTTACATATATTAAATATGGAGTAAATTTAGTAATCATAATTAATATTTATATAATATATTATATAACTGCATAAACTTAAATATTAATAATATGTAATAGGTATTGCATGTACTAAATACACAGTAAATGTATTAATAGTGTAATTTAATAATATCAATTAATATTTATATAGCAATACAGTAACAGGAAATATATAGTAACTCTATAAAATTAAAGATTAATAAGATACATAAATAATACATATAACATATTGTCTTAATAATGTATTAATATTATAAATAGACCTATATAGTATACTATGGTTACTTAATGTGAAAGATTGTATTATATACCATATAATTTTACATTATATATCTTATATTTTGCATTAATTTAAATATTACATAATATAAACATTATAGTATCAATAGTTGTAAAAAAATTTACTGTATAATACATATATTTACCTATTGATATATTAGATTATATATTATGATATTATATAAATATTTACTATTTTATGCAATATCAATAGTTATATAAGTATTTATTACAATTATACATATTTGTATAACTATTGAATATAATATTTTACTATATTATAATATAAAAATACATTTAACAATGATATATATAATCACTATAGTTATAATATTATGTAATTAATATATATTATATCTTGTCCAATATGTTTGTAACTACATTATAAATATTATAATACAATAAATTATATCATATTATGCTTATATGATAAGTATATTTAAGTTTTTTATATCTTAATATTTGTTTTAATTAACAAAAATACATAAATTTATTGCAAGGTCATTTTGTAAAATAAAAATAAAAATAAAAATAAAATAAATTTTTCATTAGATTAATTGAACTAAGTAAATTGATTAAGTTATTAAATCTTGTTTTATAAAAGTACTTGTTTTTTTTTAAAAATTAAATGTATTTAACATAATTAATTATTATTATATTTTATTATAGATGATATAGCTTTTAAAAGTAGAGAATCGAAAACTAAAACAGCCATTAAAAATTTACTAAAACTGGATTTTATCTTTATTTTATTATTCTAGGTTTTTTACAGCCCAATTGACAATTTTGTTAAATTCCGAACCAATTTGTTAAAAGGTCCAAACCATTAACTAATTTTTAACTCATACCCAATTTGTCCCATTTCTGTAACCCAAGCCTCTTAGAGTTCCCACTTAGAAACTTTGAAACTGTCGTTCACAACACAGTTTGTTATTTTATTTGTTTATTTTTCTCTTTTTTTTTATTATTATTATTTGTATAGATCTATTATTTGCTGTATCAGATTATTTGCAATTCTGCATGAGTTTCCTTTTGGTGGTATGGGTTTCCTCAGAGATTATTGATAAAACCTATCATAAACGTTCCTATGTAGGAATCATTTACAGAAACAAATTGGAAACATACATCTGCACAAGTTATTTAGGCTTCTTAATTATTTTGAATTGTTTATATCACGTTATAGTTGGACCGTCCAATTCAACTGGTTAAACTTAAATCGAAGGTTTGAGCGGTTTAACTACTGGTCCAGTTTCTTATTCCTTGGCTAAAAGAGAGGAAAAGGAAAGGTTGAAGACTGTTTCTTCGGTATATTTTCTCGTCTTTTCTCTTTATTTTAGCACTACATCGCATTCAAATATCATTTTTAGAGAGCTTTATTCATGTGCCCATGACCCCAAATACTATGATTCATGCATTTTCTTTGTGATAGCTTGATATGTTCTTGAGCTTTTGCGATGTTGTGAGAGTATTTGAATGACCAAAAATCCCATTTTTCTTTGATCATCTTAAAACAGCCCTTTTTGTACTTTCCAATAATATTTTGCTCCATTTTTCATGCTTAATAAACGATGGTATGTGTTCATTTTATCAATGTCTCAATATGGACATGCCCTGTCCCAGATTTGGATCATGTCTTGCTTGCTTAAATATTCTTGATGATGCCATTTTCATGCTTGTTGATGCTTGATATTTTGACATGGTTTTGGTTCAATATGTGCTTGTCAAAATATGCGTCAAAATCTTTTTTTTTTCTTGGAAAATACCCCCAAATATGCTAGCATTTATCTCAAAATAAATGAGATTAATGTTAGTTTATTAATTCTAAAAATTTAGCATTTTAATCTTGAAGAAAAATCACACATATATGTTTGGTATTCATGGGCTAACAAGGTTAAATAAAATATGTTTTTCAACTTCAAAATGTGATCATCTAATACTTTAACCTTGACTGTTACTGTTATTGTGGCAAATGACATGGTCAATGGGCATTCGATCGTTCCACTTTCCAGCATTTCAGAATGGGCCTATGAAGCCTCTATTATGGACCCTTATATTGAACATTCACATGCCACAACCCGAGTTTAGCTTTAGAAAACCCAAAAATAAATTATTGCATTATTTTTTGCACTGATAGCAGTGCAACCCTCATTTGAAAAATTATCTTTGACCCCTAAACAATTGTTATGGATTTTTTCTGATATTTTTCTTTTGAAGGTTATCTAATTATTTATATTTCAGGTTACTTACATATTTTAGTAAATTCAATCTGAAATAAATTACTACTTAATAATAAAAAAATATTTTTATTTAAATTTAATTATAATTTATAAATATTAATATAAAAATAATATTTTTTTATTTTTATTATTTTTAACAAACACATGCACACTAAATTATGGATAATGTTTTTGTCTTTTCAGTTCAGTTTTTTTTTTTTTTAATCAGCTTCAAGGAACAAGTACCGGGTGGTTAAGATTTGACAAGCCGCCAATTTAAAGTTTCAGTTGGATAGCTGGGGTCTGATCGGACCATGTACATAGGTCCAATCATTGTAGTTTAAGATTGGGTCCTTAGGCATCGGCCTAATGGACAATAAAGTAAATTGAGCTGTATTGTAATTATATTTAAAAATAAATTTAAATTTAAATTTATTAAATGCTATTGTCAGAGGATAACTACATGCATAGGTTGGATTAAGATTCAAGTTCTATATTAATTTTATTAAAGCTTAGATTCAATTGTAACCGACTATTTGATTCATCGGTGCATGTATACGTTCACAAAATAAGGTTTAAATCCCCGTTTCTCAAAGAAAAGAAAAATGCTTAGCCCCAACTTGCTCCGCCAAATATTGTAGTTTACGTTTAGATCTTAAATGGATTTGGGCTAAGGTTTTTACTTAGCATCGATTGAGAATTATAAATAGACCTGCTAAGTAACTACCTACGAATTATACAATATTACATCTAATAACTGCAAAATAACTTGTTTAATAAATACAATCAACATGATATGTTTAAGTATTATATTTATGTTTAAAATTTTAACTTAATTATTTTTTGGTTGCTTAGGCACGACAACAGTCAAAACACCATCTTCGATTTTAGCCCTTATGGCCTCGACGACGAAAGTCTCGGGCAACTCGAATTTCCGGTTATACTTTCCGAGCATCCGCCCCCGATGAATCCACCTCCTCATCGGCCCATCGGCAGCCTTGCCTCGGTCCTCGTTCTTCTCCCATCTGACGTGCAAGATCTTCCCATCTTCGACTTTCAGCGCCACCTCTTCCTTCTTCAACCTCGACATGTCGCCTCTGAACTCGAACGTCGTTTTGGTTTCTTTCAAATCAATGCTCATTTTGGTCAACTATGACCAAACAGAATGCAATTCAATCAATAATTATATATAGGGTAAAATCAAACAAGAATATAACTTATAATTATATTAGGAATTTAGGATATAATTAAGTTTATAAGCACCAATAAAATAATAACACGTTATATTATTTAGAAATATATAATTATTATATGCTTAGTTATTACGATAAGTCCCAGCCTAAGTTTAGAAATTTCGGTAGACCACGTTTAAATATTTTTACTCTTTATTTATTTAATTAATTATTAATTTTTAAAATATTAAATGGAATTAAATTGAGTTAGAGACTATATTTAGTGAGGATTAGTATATTATAAGAATTACATATCATATAATAATATATCATTATTTTATTTGTGTTTAAAAACCTCAACTTTTAGAGTGATTCAAATATAAGTTATTTTTATATCAAATAAGATATGGTCTTTTAAATATACAATTATATATTAATTTTTACTTATACATTTAATTTCATAAAAAAATTATTTACTTTTACACTTTTTTTTTAAAAAAATGTTTATAGAAAAGAAAGGAAATAACATTTCATTAATTTCATGCGTTAAGATCAAAGATCAGTTCTATTATAAATTAAATTTGATTTATTATGAATTATAATAAAATGATCAGACTTATAAATAAAAAAGTTTTAATTATATTAAATTATAAATTCAATTATAGTAAAAGGATATTTAATTACATTAAGTTGCGGTTATTATGATAGAAATGTTTTTTGTAATCATTTTTAGATGACTTCTAACTTATTAAGTTTTATCACACAAAAATGGAGTTAAAATCCATAATTAATTACATCTCCTGCCACTGCACATATTGTCAACTTTAATTCCAATATCTATTACTGTTTTTTTAATAGTTTCAAGAAATAATTAGGTATATATATATATATATATATATTCACATATTCTATTTTATATTGAAAGACTCTTTGCAGCAATTTAGATAATATAAATTTATTTTATTTATTTAAATAAATATCACATCTATATAATTAATTTTTATTTTATGGTAAAATGCATCGGATTTCAAGTAGACAGAAGTATTGGAACACCAAAATGTCTAATATGCTAAACTAATCTCTCTAACTGTTTTTGCATATCCGTCAATTACAAAAAAAAAAAAAAAAAAAAACCTAAGATATGGAACTCTTATTAAAGTATTTTATTCATTCATGTTTACCGAAATAGAAGTATTCATTTCGTTGGCTAGATCGAGATGATTCAGGTCGGGTTCACATATAGCATTATTATCATGTATAATTGCTTAATTTTAGTTGAATCTAAAATATAATTTCAAATTTTATCCGTCCATATTTATATTTATAAATAAATAATTTAAATTCATCAAAATCTATTCATTTTATTTTATAAAAAAAAATTAAAAAACAAGTTTTTACTTATTATATATGTTGCGAAGTTCTTCAACATGATAACTTGACATATTTTTAATATTTATATTATAATATTATATATTTAATCTTTGTATGACATATATTAAATAATATAAAAATATTATTTCATAAAATTAAAAATAAGTTAGATAGAAGTAAATTCCAACTTTAATTATTAGAGCTAAAGCCTTCACCAAATTTTTAAATGGACCTCGTTTTTTTAGTTTAACCTTAATTTCAAGTCTAATACTTTTATACGAAGAAACCTTCAAATAACGTAAATAATATAATGTTTATGCATAAGAAAGAACTGAAGACTAACAAAACGGAACCATAGTAATATCGTGAGGATCTAAATCAAATAATAAACATAGAAAATCCGATTATAAAGAAGAGACCCTAAAATGCAACATTGGATCGAACGAAATGAAACCATAATATCATAAAGGATCTAAATCAAATAATAAACATAGAAAATCTGATTAAAAACAAAAGAAACCCTAAAAAGCAATATTGAAACGAGAAAATTAAAACCCAAACATTATTTAATCAGAAATTTGAATAATCCTGACTTCACCCGTTCTTGGTTGCTTAGGCATAACAACAGTCAAAACCCCATCTTCCATCTTAGCCCTGACGGCCTCGGCGTCGAAAACTTCCGGCAACTCGAATTTCCGATTATACTTTCCAAGCATCCGCTCCCTATGAATCCACCTCCTCGTCGGCCCATCGGCTGCCTCATCTCGCTCCTCGTTCTTCTGCCATCTGACGTGCAAGATCTTCCCATCTTCGACTTTCAGCGCCACCTCTTCCTTCTTCAGCCCCGGCACGTTGGCTTTGAACACGAACGCTGTTTCGGTTTCTTTCAGATCAACGCTCATTTCCCTGATTTAGCTCGGCTGTGAAAATACCGAATACAATTTAATCAATAATTGTACATAAGATAATATCAAAATATATACAGTAATAATTATCATTATTATCCTATATAATTATACATAAAATGGGAAATAATATCTCCTTGATTTCATGTGTTACTTGCAATCGAAGATTTGTTCTATGGGAAATAATTAACTCTCGAATACTTAATTCCAAAGAAAAAAAATACTTCCAAACTTTTTCATAGAATAAATTAAAATTAAAAGTCATTATAATATCGATAATGACATGAGATTTAATCACTTAGCAACTATTGTTTAATAGAATTTAATTCCTGAAGAAATTTACTCCTAATTAATTGTTAAAATTTTTATTTAAAATATTTTAATAATTATTTATTTGATAAAATTTAACTATTTAAGAGTTTTTTTTTGTAATTAATTGTTAAAAGCGTTATTTAAAATATAGTAGTAATTATTTTTTTAAAATTGTTATTTGATAAAATTTAACTATTTAAGAATTTACTCATAATTAATTGTTAAAAGCATTATCTAAAATATTTCAATAATTATTTTATTAAAAAATTATCATGATATTGAAATTTTCAACTTATATTTATAATAAAAATCATAAATAAGAATGAAAGAAATCTTATTACTATTAATATTATAATATAAAATATTAATATTATAAAAAATTTTATTTATTTATAAAATTTTATTTTTTCTTCAAATTTATAAAATTTAATATATTGAATATAAGGATACATATTATATAAATAATTAAAATTTGTATTAACATTTAAAATTAGATTAATGCAATTTTTAAGTCAATGAAAATTTACAATTTTGAAGATAGAGTAATTAAAAACTTAACTTTTGTTTTAATAAATTATCTAACAAATTCATTTAATCAAAGTCATTCAATAAAATTAAAATTCTTATGTGATAAATTTTATTATCAAATAAAATGATTTAACCAAAGTATTTCAATAGATTAGAAGTTTTATTTATAAATGTGATTAATAGTAATAATAAATTATTTAAAATGACAAAATTAATAATATAATGAACAACAATAGATATTTTGATCAAATTAAAATATTTTTCACATTCGCAATTTTATATATATTATAGATATAAAGAGATTATAGATTATAGATAAAATGTAATTTTTATTTTATTTATTTAAATAAAACTATATAATTAATTTTTATTTTCTATAGTCAAATGTATCAGATTTAAAGTTGACAAAAGTATTTGGACATCAAATATATAAATATGTTTAACTAATCTCCATAATTGTTTCTGCATATCCATCAATTAAAAAGTGCCTAAAGATATAAAACTCTATTATTAAAGTACTTTATTCGTTTCATTTGTACAAAGAAAGCCGTAATTTGAAGATAAAAAAAAGATTGTATACATTAAAATTTAAGTTTCAGACTTGATGGATGCTAACTAACTACATGGACCAACTATTATTTTTATGTCCATAGGACTAGAGCTGTTCATAGAAAAATTAGGTTTGACTCAAAATTTAGGTTAAGTTTATATATAGTATTAATATTATATATAATTATTTAGATCTAGTTAAGTTGAAATATGAATTTTAATTTTTTTATATCCGTTCATATTTGTAAATGGATCACCTAAACCCATTTAGGTCCGAGCATATTAACTTTTGTTAAAATGTTTAAAGAAAACGTAATTATTAATTTATTTTTTTGTAATTTTATCTATTAGTTTTTAAAAATGGATGACAAATATATTTTTTTAATATTTATACTATAATATTATATATTTAATTTTTATACGATATAAATTATATAATTTTTATAATATAAAAATATTATATTATATGATTAAAAAATGAGTTAGGATATCAAGTTTGGACTTGGAATGTTAAGTTAAGATCAAACTTTTTTTTTTAAACTATTTAAGCCCATATTTACGTCTAATATGTTTGTCTAAATTTTTTAAATATTAAATAAATTTTTAATCGTAAATAAGTAACTTGCTCTTAAAGAAGTGTAAAGGCGGAAATTAATATGAAGAGTCTTGAACAGTTGGAGAATGAAGCTCATGGCCCAATTTTCGTATTATAATCAGTTCAGGGTCCGTAACAATTGAAAAAGAAGGGTAAAGAATATAGGGCGCAATGGCGAAAATTACTTCTAAAGTGTAATTAATGTCATTGTTAGGGTTGTTTGTTTGTTAGCGTTAAAACTTACAATCAAACCATTTGATATTTGATGATAAAGTAAAAAAGAATAGCAGCACACAATTTGTTTTTTTAATATAATAGTCATTGACCAAATTCCATAACGTCAATAATCAGTTATAAAATATCTATGCTTCGTAACTATAATTAAAAACTATCTCAAAGTAATCTCATTGCTTGATTTGAAATTTGGAGGCCACATTTAGGGGACAAGTAAGTTCTATTATAAATTAAAGATTTGATGCTTAATTTGGGTATTAAATCATATAATTAATTTAAATTTAACTTTTAACATGATTTAAGGTTAATGGGGATATATTTTTCGAATAAAGGAGATAGAAAAAGCAAAAATGGAAAAAAAAAGTTCTTTATTATTGTGTTTTAATTAATTTTTTATGTAATATTTGTACTGTATTTTAATTTAATTCAAAATTTTTACTTAATTTATTTTATGATTCAATTTAAAAATAAAAATTGTCTGTTCATCTCATGTTCCTATGTTATAATTTATGATATATTTTGCATAATTTGTAATAATGATTCAATTTAAAAAAAATTACATCATGACGTGTTTTTTTGGTATACTCAAAGTTTTATAAATTGTTATATATTAATAATTTATTTTATATAAATTTTGACATATTTTTTTTATTTATGCTGTGTTTATTTTTTTTAGTTATGTTATGTTTTAATTTTTTTTTATTATGTTGAGTCGTGTCTCATTTTATCTAATATTTTGTAAAGTTTTATAATGATTCGATTTTAATTTTAAATTTATTTACTTAAGAATCGATTATTACATCCATCATAAATTAATAATTAATATAAAAATAATGTTTAAAATTTTTAATCTTATTTTTCGAACTACAATAGAAGTGGTATTCTGATACTTATTCTTACTCCCACCCCCTCCCCCCAATAAAAAATTGCTG
Organism: Adansonia grandidieri; assembly: GCA_038382065.1. Classification (NCBI taxonomy): domain Eukaryota; kingdom Viridiplantae; phylum Streptophyta; class Magnoliopsida; order Malvales; family Malvaceae; genus Adansonia; species Adansonia grandidieri. The sequence continues at coordinate 681,263 of JBBYHK010000016.1, read as the reverse complement.
CAATTTATGTAAGGCCCACTTAATTGATGTTTATAAACATTAATTAAAAAATCATCTATATATAT
>JBBYHK010000016.1:665797-681098 GCA_038382065.1 Adansonia grandidieri | reverse complement strand
TTTTTTCTATCAGTAATTATAATTTTGTTTCACTAGCTATTAACTTATTTGAAACTGAAAAGTTATATTATCTATTTTTTAAAAAAATTAACAAAAAAACCTATTAAAAATATATTTAATTATTAAAAATTAAATTAAAAATATATTTTAAAAAATAAAAATATATAAATTTATAATATATTAATATCTTACGTGAACCTAATCAAATTAACTTAACCATAAATAGGTTTATTTATGAACACTACAGTAAATTTTTTTTAAATGCGGTACTAGCTATCAAATATTTTTTTCAATTAAATATTATGAAAATAACAGCAAAATACAGCAAACCGAATCTAATTTGGAGTAGGACAGTGACGAATACAAAAGTAGAACAAAAGAAAGCCCATCCAGATCTCATTGCTTATTTCCCTTCTTCTTTTTTTAACGATTCGTGTTTATATTCTAAGAACTTATATATATAAATTTAAATACGTTAATAATTAATTTTACGTAAATTTTAATATATTTAGCAAAGATTGCTTTTGTTCACTTAAATGTAGTTCTTAGCTCAAGAAACCTTTTCCAGAAGAATTCTGGCGTTTTGCTTCGGTAGGACTTGCCAACTTATCAATTCTCATAGAATTAGGAAAATACCATTATCCAAATCTTAGGCGTTAGACACTGAGGCTATCCCAAGAGTGCAGGTTGGATTAATAAAACCTTGACGTTAATACATAATTTTACTAGTACCTTAAGAAGCAAACAAAATTTTATAGGTGATTATTCGAGCCAGGGTACTCCAGGTTAATGATGCTGTGATATCGTATAGAAATATCAAGTGTTTTATTCTATATACTACGTTAACTGCACTCTTCATTTTTAAAGTATTCGTGTTTGATGCTTATATCTAACATATATCCAGATGAAAAAAGTTCAAAAAATCTTGAGGTTCAAGTAATTAAAACCTTGATTGGCATTTAGTTGTTTTTGTTGGATAGTATTGTATTTGGCCATCTAAAGATGCAAGTTCAAGTAACTACAACCTTCGAATTTGGACTTATAGTTCCTCTGTTGACCTAATGGAGCGTGTAAAAATTTTATAGTGCTTCTCGTGAAAGTTGGAAAAAAAGCTGCATGGCCTCCTCTAGCGACCCTATGATTTATTATCTATCAAAAATGGCATTCTAATTCATTATTTCAACATAGAAGACCAGGAAATTGTATTCCCTGTGTTTGCCTCAAAAAAAAAATTCCTACACTTTGAAAGAAAAATCTATGAATGGAATTTTTAAAGAAAGCTGGTGAGATATTAGAAATTAGTAGGGGCCTTTCCTTGTGCTCTTGTATGAATGAATTTCTTTAGGGATCATTGCTGATTATTTACTGGATGGATGGAAACACTAGCAAAGATTTACCCCAATAGCCAGGTATCGTATTTGGTGAGAACCTCCTTTTCAACTTTTGTATACATTTCTACATTATATTACTTAGACTCGAGTAAATCTCGAATACAAATATGTATCAAACAAGAGTAAATATTTAAAAAAAAAATTTCATATATATTTGAAGGATGTATTTTCATATTTGAGTTAGGTGTCATTTGCAAGAAAACAACAAATAAACTTAGCTCACAATTACTTGGGCATATATGCTTTACATTGCTTGTTGAAGTCTAACATCTATAAATTGGATATGCTCTAAATTGTCTGCAAATAAAGCTCAAACTGCCAAATGATAACTTAGCTGCCCTAGATAAAAGATTGGTAAACTTTAGCTATCAAGTTTATAATGGAATTTTGAACAAAAAACTCTATTGTCACAAATAAACAACACTCATTTATCGATGTTCAAGGGGGGAAAAAAGGCCAACGAAGTTAATTCGTCGCTGCTCTTATTGTCTTTGACATTGATGGTGAATCAATTGAGAGGCTGCTCTCGAACTAACACTTGGACTTTTAACATTTTCAATCATGAAAGTAGCTTCTTGGCCCCGAAGTTAGAATTTTGGCTATCAACAACTCTTCTTCAGCTACGCTTTGCTAACTTACAATCTGTTATGTAAAGGTATTACAAAATTTTCACTTCCATGATCACAACTTGAGACATTCTTCAGCAAAGATTTTACTGTGTATTTAGTATTTACATATTGCATACAATTCTAACCACAAACAGCGTTTAGTTAAACAACAGTATTGCTTTCCACCAAGTTACTTGGATTCTCCATTTCCTTGAAATCTGTGTGTATGATATCTACATCCGATACATAGTCGGACAAAAGTATTAGACTATGATTCGTCGAATATATAGCAAACTTAGAAAAAAATAAATATACCCATGTTGGACATGTACCCATATCCCACACTCACCCCAAGTCCCGGTAACATAGGCTTCCCCTTGACCAAAAATATGCCTGAAAGAATTCTATCCTGCTCTACAATGGCTGTCTGCCATTTTCTCTTCCAGAAATTGATAGAGGTTTGGTTGAACCTGCTTCAACATCAACATCCCTGTCCTCAAAGGTTGATGAGTACGTGCTAACCTTGTCAAAGTGCGATGCATTTGGATATGAATGCACATAATCTTCAAAACCAGTACCACCACTTACATTACCCATTTTGCTCTCATATCCGCCAGGTGATGGCACCATTTCTGGCAGTGTCAACTCGCCCTCCAGGTACCTTAGTACTTGCTTCATTGTAGGCATTGCCTCCGGCGCAACATTAGAACACATCAATCCGAGTTTGATCACAACAATGGCTCCTAGCTCAAGAACTACTCCAGTTTGCTACCTTTCCCACACTCAGCCCACCAAAATCAGCTCCTCGGGCAATGCCTTTGGCTCAGTAGGTATCGTTCCACATGCCAGTTCAAGCAAAAGTGTATGAAATGCATTATAGGTTTCGCAGTTTTAGTAAGTTCACGTGCTAGGCGCCCCAATGTACCAACCAACCTGGTCGTGCTTGGGTTCACTCCGTGCTCATATAACTTGGCAAGACCGAAGTCCACCAAGTTTGCCGTTTAGCTCAGAATCCAACAGCACATTGCCTGCCTCGATGTCTCTATGAATTACAGTGTTTTCCCATTCTCCATTCAAATGTAAAAGACTTGAAGTTACACCTTTTATTATCTTGAACCTCTCTTCCCAGCGGAGAACTTGTTTAGCTTCATCAAACAAGTACTTGTCCAAGCTACCATTAGGCATAAAATCATATACGAGTAGAAGATCGCCCCTACATCGACACCATCCTGGCCGCTGAACTAGATTTCTATGACGAAGCCAGCCAGTACTAGCAATCTTAGACGCAAATTCTATTAGCCCTTGTTTTCATTCATAAGGAATTCACTTGACAGCAACTTGAGTATTTGTAATTGGCAGAGTTCCTTTGTAAATTCTAAATCCACCAAATCCAAGTAGCTCTTTGTCTTTGAAACTCCTTGTTGCTTCTTGAATTCTTGGTAACAAAATCTGTGAAGACCAACTTCCAATTCCGAGGCCTCAATTATGTCTGCATTCTTCATTTTTCAGACAAAGTACAGTGATATGAAAACAATTGACATTATTACAAGAACAGCTGAAAAGGTAACAAATAGGATCAGGACAGTGTGATTCTGTTTAGGCCTTGGAAGAGAAGGCAGAGAAGATAGAGCCAAAGATTCAGCCTTTCCAGAAATGTTAAAACTCCATCCCAAGACATAATGAGAGCTTGCAAGCAAGCCTGTTGAAGCAGAAAACCCCACAAACATGGAATCCTGCAGAATTGGTGAGAGACTCACATCAATGGATAAAATGAAGGATCTTGGTTTCTCATAATATGAAGAAAGTTTCACCTCTAATCGATTTATGGCTGAATCACAATCAATCCAAGCTTGAATCATTTTCTCACTCTTGAGAATTAACTCTTTCTTTGTTGAGTTTTCAAGAAAATACGCAGCAGAAGCTGAAGCAATTGACTACATGCTATCCAGATTAATACCAACATGGTTATCATCTATATCACCAAACCCTAAATCTTTAACAATATCAAACTCTACTGCAAAGTTCCCATCGTCAGTTGCATTGAGCAACCCTAGATATTGACTAGGATAACTTGAAATTTCTTTTAAATGAGAAAGAATTAAAGAAAGGCCATAGCCACCTAGCATTGGATACTCGGGAACCATGGCGAAAACAAAAGCAGTTGAAAAGGAAAAAACTGTACTGTTGCTTGAGTTCTTGAACAGAATTGAAGATGAGTAAAAAGCATGGCCACTTACACGAAAAGAAGTATTAGTTAAACGAAGTTAACCATTGTTTGCAATGTCTGCAACTCCATTTAAGCTCATCTTGTTGCCTGAACCATCAAAAATCTATTGAAAATGAACTGATATTGCTCAGAAAGAAAACTTGTGATGAAAAAAACAAGGAAAACCCAGAAAAAATCAACTTCTTTGCCATGGAAAAGGGATTGGAACACTGATTTTTTTTCTTTTTGAAGATTTATAAATCAGAAATTTGGTGGCAATAAGATTTTGGACTATAGATTTTGTTTGCAAATTTAGTTTTGCTTGGTTGAAGAAGATTCAAAGAGAAAAAAGAGCAAAAGAGAGATTTATAGCAATGATTGAGAATTTTAATAGGAAAATTTAGTGGTTTTTGATCTCTCACAATTTACAGCCAAACTTATTTACTACAAAGTAGATAGACACAACCACTAGTTAAGCCTAATGTAAAGATAAAGATAGGTGGACCTTTTTTTTGGGAGGTATAACTAAAATGCTTCAATAATTCTTGCCCTGTACTTTCCATAGTTTCTTCTTCTTCTTCCCTTTTTTTTTTTTTTTGGTTGTTTCATTCTTTCGTTATGGTGTTGTTAGCTAATCTACGTTTATATCTATATTATTATGATACTTATAATTAAATTTAGTATTATAAATTAAATGATATTAAATTAGTAAATAAAATTATTTAAAAAATTAAATAAACTAATAATAGTATATATAAAATCAAGGATATTTTTATTTTTATAATTTTTAATATTTTTCTTAAAAAATTAGTCACATCTTCACCACTCACCCGTCCTTCCCCTTGGTCTATTCTCTGCTCGACGCCCACTTCTCGGCTCTCCTCACTCTCCTCCGATACTACACGACCGAACATCTCACCTTGGCTCAATTGCCCCCTATCGCCCTTACCTCATTTCCCACTTCTTCCAATCTCCCCTTTCTCGCCACCGACTTCACTAATATCTTCTCCCCCTAACCATGAGCCCTACCCAAACCTACCAGTAAAGAAAACCACGAACTTACCAGACAACGATCCTCCTCTCTTGCAATCTTCCTCTTCGCGCCTCCTCACGCACGTCTAGTGCCACCCACGCAACCCGTTACCACCGCTTCAAACACAACGACTCAATCTTTCAAACAAATCCTGACTCCCTCGCACAAATTCCTCAAAGTTTTACTCTACTTTCTTTTCACAACTGAGGAGCACCCCTTCAGCCCATCCCCCATTATATAGCCATACACTCTCGCCCCTTCCGCTCCCCCCTTCGCCACGTGTCATAATCCTCTTCGCCGCAATAACTGCCCCGCGCCGACACGTGTTCCCCCGCCCCTTCGAATCCCCCAAATGCGCCCCTACAAATCCCCTGTCAGGACACGTGTCCTCCCCTCATTCCCTCCCCCTTTTCCACGCCCCTCTGTTACCTGCCATAAATGCTGCCATTACTGCCAAATTGTACCTCTGTACCTTCTCGCGTGTTCGACTCCACACGCCCATGCCTACTCCCCATCTCACGCGTCCAAAACGTCAGGTCACTTTATGATCGCCTTTTTGGACCTTGGGGGGGACTATTGTTATGACCCGCATACGGCAACGACCAAAATGACACTGTTTAAGTATGTCGACCGCCAAGTCTCACTCGATAATGATTTGACCCACCGACAATAACAATAAATGCTGATTGACATCCTGACCGGCGGCCGACTGGCTGAACCGATCACTAGGCTCCATAGCCCGACATCTAGCTCGGCGATGGTCATATCACCACCAAACCATCTGACATAGTGTCCCCAGGCAAATTCTATAAAGAAGGCAAGCCCACTCACCGGTAAGTATTCGAACTCCAGAAAAATTTACGAGAATATACGGCATATACCACTCCTCTAATTTAACCATCGAAGAGGGCTCCCCGAGTACAAACTCCGGCGTCCTTCTAACTCTCTTTGTGTCACAGGATACTGTTCTACTGCAGGCTCCCAGCAGGAAGACCTCAACAAGGTCCAATCCTTTTCAAAACAACCAATTTACACTTTTTCATGAATTCTTTGATTTTAACTTCAAATTCACCTTTTCATCGAAAATGCTCAAAAATACCAAATTTTTCATCCATATGGGTTTTCAACTCCGTTTTTCAAAATTTTCCAAAAATAAAAAAAAATGACAAAATTTTCTCTCCCCGATTATTCGTGAATTTTTCAACCAAATCACGGTTTTCATATCTGAATCATCCAATGAATCCAAGCACGTCTCCAAGTTTAATTGATTATCCCTAAATAATTGACAACAATTCTAATATATAACTTAATTGGTCCTCCTTCTCTTTATGCCTTGTATGTTTTACTTTCACAAAATATTTAGTATAATGTTTTTATGCCGTACTAAAATATTTCTTTTGTTGGCGACAATTTTCATCAAATTTTTAAACTAAATCTTAAAATTGAAAAAAAAAAAAAAGAAATCATCGAAGCAATATTTCATGTCAACATCCCTTTTGCTCTTGATATGGAACATCCTTTTTAAATCAAATTCATAGAGGCAATATTACATATGATATTACAATAGATACCAATAATAACTATGCATATATAATTAAGTTTTTTGGATTTCAATTGATAAATAAAAAGTAAAATTCATCTGTAATTCATAAGCTCGTACAATTTGTGTTTGTTTGTTCCCCCCTTATTTTGTGCATCCTGATGTTTATGAGGAGTTGCTGTTTATCACTAAATTATGAAACTTTGAGAGCACTTGATGTTGACAATATTCCCCAGCTGCTTCAATGAGTGACAAACAGATAAATGCCTTACCGGTTCACAAGTATAAGGTCTCTGCTCCACAAAAGTTAGTGTCAGATACAGCCTCGTGTCTAAACGGTTATGATCATTTTTTCTTTAAGTTTTTTCATATATTTGGAAGATCATAAGTCCATATGCATGCTTGAAAATATGTCGAACACAGATATTTTTAAAAAAATAAAGAGTCAAAGCAACACAGGATATACTTATTGACTGCAGAGTTTTACCTGAGCTGTTGCATTGAAAAAGTAAATGTTAAACAAAGCTTTAAAAAAAAAAGATTAAAGGAAAATTTAGACAAGTTTGGATTGTCTTTCTAAGTCAAAGATGCACATTAGCATCATTTTGGGTCTCTTTTTTTTTTGCATAATATTCACTTCACAATCTTTTTCTATGGATCATTCATGCCAATGGCAAATGATATAGTTCGTCTACGGGGCTATAAGTTTTGAATTTTTGCTGTTTAATCTTTGGTTGATCGAGCATTCTTAGTTTACCTTTTTCTCTTTTTTTTTTTTTTGTTGGTGTCGATATTCTTTCGAACCTTAAGCTAACAATCTTACGAGAAGTTGGTTTTGCTTACAACAATGACTCTTTAATAGTACAAGCATCATCTTCACCTCTGGGGTTTGGTCTCTATTGTTGCTTATCAGGCCGTGCTTTTTTTCTTTTGAATGGGTGGTGTATAATTTGGTAATTTTTTCTCTTCCACAGAAGAGTTAGGGTTTTACCAATCTAGTTGGTGCCGTAAAGGGATTGGAAGATGAATTAACCTACAATGTTTGCTTAGAACAAGTCAATCTCAGACACAGTATCTGCAGTTTGCCCTGTTTGCAGTAGGTTCCTTTCCCCCCTGGCAATGGCTGTTATTTTTCATCTTTTTGTCCTTTTTTTCGCTTTTTCCATAGAATGCTGATGTTCAACACATACTTGAAAATAGGTATGGAAGTATGATAATCCAAATATATAGTAGAACTTTAATAAAAAAGAGCATACTCACGCCGGACAAATACTTTATCCAGTAGTTACCTCGGAGTCCAGGTTCTTAAACTCTCTTCTTTTTTTTTGTCTCCACTAAACTAGCAAAGTTAATGCTGACAAATACTTAAGAGGCAAATCTTGAATGCCATTGTAATTTTATGGATTATGTTGTCATAATCATATACAAGTTTTATGATGGATTATTACAAATTCAGGACGGTTGCATTTACTTGCGGTTGCGATAACAAGGTAAGTGCCCCGTTTGTAAATTCCGAGCAAGATCGGGATGGTAGGAAACCAGTGGGACAGATACATCCTACATGTTTTAATTTTTCAGAAACTTGACTAGTATGAAATGAACAACTATAGTATTGTAAGCAAAACTATGATGTTTCATTTTGGATGCAAAATTTATACTCTTTGCATTTCATCAAACTAATTCAATCATTCAACTACAAACTTTAACTTTTTCAACAACATATGAGTTAATCATATTTTTTTCGAATTCATAACTTTTACACATAGTAAATAAAATAACAGAATTTTCTAATTATCACGTAAAAAAATAATATACTTGCAGCTTGCACGGGCTTTAAGCTAGTTAATTTTATTTTTTAGTAAAATATATCGAATTTCAAGTTGACCGAAGTATTGGAACAAAAAACATCAAATACGCCAAGCTACACTCGCTAATTGTTTTTACATATCTGTTAATTAAAAAAATACCTAAAGATGTAAAACTCTATAATTGTAGTATTTTATTCAATCATGTTTACAGAAGTAGAGATATTCATAAGCTAGATCGAGATAATTCAAGTTTAGTTCCCATATAGCACTAATATCATATTTAATTACTTAAATTCGGTTGGATCCAAAATATAACTTCAAATTTTGTCCGTATACATTCCTATTTTTAAATAAATAATCTAAATTCTTTGAGATCTACTCATATTATTTCTTAAAAAAAAAATTAAAAAACAACTTAATTTTTAGTTATTGTATATATTACAAAGTTATTAAACATGAAAACTTAATATATTTTTTTAATATTTATATTGTGATATTAAATATTTAATCTATATGTATTACATAATATAAAAATAATATATTATATAATTAAAAATTAATTAAAAGAATTAAATTCAAACTTTAATTATTAAAACCAAAGCCTTCACCAAATTTTAAACAACCGTCAATTTTATTGGTTCAAAACTTAATTTCAAGTCTGATACCTCCGTTTAAAGGAACCTTCAAATGAAGTTGATAATATAATTTATACACATGTAGGAATGAATACGAGACTAATAAAACGAAAACATAATAATATCATAACAATCTAAACCAAATAATATAGAAAATCCGATTAAAGACGAAAGAAACCCTATAATAATCATAGAAAATCCGATTAAAAAAACAAAAGAGACCTTAAAAAGCAACATTGAAACGAACGAAACGAAACTATAATATCAGAAAGGATCTAAATCAAAAAATAAACATAGAAAATCTTATTAAAGGGGAAAGAAACCCTAAAAACAAACATTGAAACGAGCAAATTAAAACTTAGATATTATTTAATCAGAAATTTGAATAGCCCTGACATCACCCGTTCTTGGTTGCTTAGGCATAACAACAGTCAAAACCCCATCTTCCATCTTAGCCCTGACGGCGTCGGCGTCGAAAACTTCCGGCAACTCGAATTTACGGTTATACTTTCCAAGCATCCGCTGCCGATGAATCCACCTCCTCGTCGGCCCATCGGCTGCCTCATCTCGCTCCTCATTCTTCTGCCATCTTACGTGCAAGATCTTCCCGTCTTCGACTTTCAGCGTCACCTCTTCCTTCTTCAGCCCCGGCACGTCAGCTTTGAAGACGAACGCCGTTTCGGTTTCTTTCAGATCAACGCTCATTTCCCTGATTTAGGTCGGCTGTGAAAATACCGAATACAATTTAAGCAATAAGTATGCATAAGATAATATCAAAATATATACAGTAATAATTATCATTATTATCCTATTTAATTATATATATAATCGGAAATAATATCTCCTTGATTTCATGCGTTACTTACGATCGAAGATTTGTTTTGTGGGAAATAATTAACTCTCGAATACTTAATTCCTAAAAAAAAAATACTTTCAAACTTTTTCATAGAATAAATTAGAATCGAAAGTTATCGTAATATTGATAATGACATGAGATTTAATCACTTAGCAATTATTATTTAATAAAATTTAATTACTTAAGAATTTTATTTTTAATTAATTGTTAAAATTATTATTTAAAATATTTTAGTAAATTTTATTATAAATTAAAGGTTTGATAGTTAATTTGGGTATTAAATCATATAGTTAGTTTTTATTTAACTTTTAACATGATTTAAGGTTAATGGGGATATATTTTTGGAATAAAGGAGATAGAAAAAGCAAAAATGGAAAAAAAAAAGTTTTTATTTATGTTATATTTATTTTATTTTTGTATTGTATTTTAATTAATTTTTTATATTATGTTTATATCATATCTCAATTCAATTCATATTAATTAATTTTTCAATTCATATCTTAATTCAATTCATAATTATGAAACTTTGAGAGCACTTGATGCCGACAATATTCCCCAGCTGCTTCAATAAGCGACAAATAGATAAATGCCTTACCGGTTCACAAGTATAAGGTCTTTGCTCCACAAAGGTTAATATCAATTTTCTTCATTTGTTTGCCTACATTATTCAAGAGCATAAACCTTCCTCTCAATGGATGTTCGAATTACTTCCATCTACTTTTAAAAAAAAAGAGGTATACTTTATGTTTCTCGAACTCGAATGTGAGCATCGGATATGGCCTTGTATCTAATATGAGTATGATTACTTTTTTTTTAAGTTTTTTCATGTATTTGGAAGGTCGTACCTCTATATGCATGCTTGAAAATATATCGAACACAGATATTTTCAAGAAAATAAAAAGTCAAAGCAACATAGGATATACTTATTAACTATAGAGTTTTACCTTGAGCTGTTGCATTAAGCAAGTGAATGTTAAACAAAGCTTTAAAACGAAGCTTGGAGGAAAATTTAAACAAGTCTGGTTTATCTTTTTAAGTCAATGATGCACATTAGCATCATCTTGGCCCTCTTTTTTGTATATAATATTCACTTCGCAAGCTTTTTTTGTGGATCATTCATGCCAATGGTTAATGCTGTAGTTCGTCTATGGGGCTATAAGTTTTGAAATTTTGTTGTTTAATCTTTGGTTGATCGATCATTCTTAGTTTAACTTTTTCTCTTTTTTTTTTTTTTTTTGTTGGTTGGTCTCTATATTCTTTTAATCCTTAAGCTAACAATCTTACGATAAGTTGGTTTTGCTTACAACAATGACTCTTTAATACTACAAGCATTGTATTCACCTCTGGGTTTGGTCTTTATGTATTGCTTATTGTGCCGTGCTTTCTTTGTTTTGAATGGGTGGTGTATAATTTGGTAATTTTTTCTCTTCCATAGAAGAGGCAGGGTTTTACCAATCCAGTTGGCGCTGTTAAGGGATCGGAAGATGAATTGACCTACAATGTTTGCTTAGAACAAGTTAATCTTGGAGACAGTATATGCAGTTTGCCCTATTTGCAGTAGGTTTTTCCCCCCTTGCAATGGCTGTTATTTTTCATCTTTTATTCCCTTTTTTGGTTTTTTCCATAAAATGTTGATGTTCAAAACATACTTGGAAATGGGTATGGAAGTATGATACTCCCAATATATGGTAGAACTTTTTAAAAAAAAGAGCATACTCACGTCAAGCAAATACTTTATCTAGTAGTTACCTCCAAGTCTAGGTTCTTAAACTCTTTTTTTTTTTTTTTGTCTCCACTAAACTAGTAAAGTTAATGCGGTCAAATACTTAAAAAGGCAAATATTGAATGCCATTGTAATTTTATGGATTATGTTGTCATAATCTTATACAAGTTTTATGATGGATTACGCAGGTTCAGGCATGTGTAAATTCAAAGCAAGATCGGGATGGCAGGAAACTGGTGGAACAGATGCATCCTCCATGTTTTAATTTTTCATAAACTTGATTAGTATGAAATGAACAACTATAGTATTGTAAGCAAAACTATAACGTTTCATTTTGGATGCAAAATTTATACTCTTTGCATTTCATCAAAATAATTCAATCATCCAACTACAAACTTTAACTTCTTCAACAACAAATTAATTAATCCTCTTCAAAATATTTTTTTCGAATTCATAACTTCTGCACATAATAAATAAAATAACAGAACTTCCTAATTATCACATATAAAAATAATATACTTGCAACATTGCATGAGCTTTAAACTAGTTAATTTTTATTTTTAAGTAAAATATATCGGATTTCAAGTTGACCGAAGTATTGGAACAAAAAATATCAAATACGCCAAGCTACACTTGCTAATTGTTTTTACATATCTATCAATTAAAAAAAATACCTAAAGATGTAAAACTCTGTGTTTGTGGTATTTTATAAACTCTATAATTGTAGTATTTTATTCGGTCATGTTTACAAAAATAGAGATATTCGTAAGCTAGATCTAGATAATTCAGGTTGAGTTCCCATATAGCACTAACATGTAATTGCTTAAATTCAGTTGGACGCAAAATATAACTTCAAATTTTGTCCATATACATTCATATTTTTGAATGAATAATCCAAATTCTTTGAAATCTACTCATAGTATTTTTTTAAAAAAAAATTAAAAACCAACTTAACTTTTAGTTGTTGTACATATTACGAAGTTATTAAACATGAAAACTTAATATTTTTTTTAATATTGATATTGTAATATTATATATTTGATCTATATATATTACATAATATAAAAATAATATATTATATAATTAAAAATGAATTAAAAGAATTAAACTCAAACTTTAATTATTAAAACCAAAGCCTTCACCAAATTTTAAACAACCGTCAATTTTATTGGCTCAAACTCAATTTCAAGTTTAATACCTTTGTTTAAAGGAACCTTCAAATGATGTTGATAATATAATTTATACAAATATAGGAACGAATACGAGACTAATAAAACGAAACCATAATAATATCATAAGGATTTAAAACAAATAATAAACATATAACATCCGATTAAAGACGAAAGAAACCCAATAATAAATATAGAAAATCCGATTATAAACAAGAGATCCTGAAAAGCAAAATTGAAACCAACTAAACGAAAACCATAATATCATAAAGGATCTAAATAAAATAATAAACATAGAAAATTTTATTAAAAACAAAAGAAATCCTAAAAGTAATACTGAAATGAGCAAATTAAAACCCAGATATTATTTAATCAGAAATTTGAATAGTCCTGACATCACCCGTTCGTGGTTGCTTAGGCATAACGACAGTCAAAACCCCATCTTCCATCACAGACCTGATGGCCTCGGCGTCGAAAACCTCTGGCAGTTCGAATTTCCGATTATACCTTCCAAGCATCCGCTCCCGATGAATCCACCTCCTCGTCGGCCCATCGGCAGCCTCGTCCCCATCCTCGTTCTTCTGACATCTGACGTGCAAGATCTTCGCATCTTCGACTTTCAGCGTCACCTCTTCCTTCTTCAGCCCCAGCACGTCGGCTCTGAATACGAACGCTGTTTCGGTTTCTTTCAAATCAACCCTCATTTCCCTTTGTTAGGTCTACCGTAAACATACGGAATGCACTTTAATGAATAATTATATATGGGGTAATATCGAAACGTATACAGTAATAATTATCATTATTATTCTATATAATTATATATAAAAAGGGAAATAATATCTCATTAATTTCGTACGTGACCTAGGATCGAAGATTTGTTTTATGGGAAATAATTAACTCTCAAATACTTAACTGTAAAAAAAATCTATATTTTCAAACTTTTCAATAGAATAAATTAACATTAAAAGTTATCATAATATTGCTAATAATACGAGATTTAATTACTTAGTAAATTCTTAAACTGTTATTTAATAAAATTTAACTATTTAAGAATTTTACTTTTAATTAATTATTAAAAGCATTATTTAAAATATTTTAGTAATTATTTATTGGATAAAATTTAACTATTGAAGAGTTTTTCTCATAATTAATTGTTAAAAGCATTATCTAAAATATTTTAATAATTATTTTTTAAATTCTTATTTAATAAAATTTAACTATTTAAGAGTTTTACTATGCAAAAAAAGTTATCTAAAATATTTTAAAAATTATTTTATTAAAAAAATTATCAGGATATCGAAATTTTATTTATTGAATATAAAGTTACATATTATATAAATAAATAAAATTTGCATTAACATTTAAAATTGGGTTAGTATAATTTTTTTACCTTTTTTAGTCAATGAAAATTTACAATTTTGAAGATAAAGTAATTAAATATAAACCTTATCTTTTTCCTTTTGGTATTATCAAATAAATTCATTTAATCAAAGTCATTCAATAAAACTAAAATTCTTATGTGATAAATTTTATTATCAAATAAAATCATTTAACCAAAGTATTTCAACATATTAGAATTCTTATTTATAAATGCGATTAAGATTAATAATTAATTATTTAAAATGACAAAATTAATAATATAATGAACAACAATAGATATTTTGATAATTTAAAAGATTTTTCACATTTGTAATTATATATTATATATATATAGATTATAGATAAAATGTTATTTTTGTTTTATTTATTTAATTAAACCTATATAATTAATTTTTATTTTTTATAGTCAAATGTATCCGATTTCAAGTTGACAAAAGTATTTGAACATCAAAATATAAATATGTTTAACTAATCTCCATAGTTGTTTCTGCATTTCCATGAATTAAAAGTACTTAAAGATATAAAAATCTATTATTAAAGTACCTTATTCATTTTTTTGTACAAAAAAAGCTGTAACTTGATGATAGAAAAATTGTTCAAGACGTTAGGATTCGAATTTAAAATTATATGGACCAACTAATATTTTTATGTCCATAGGACTAGAGCTGTTCATAGTCAAATCGGGTTTGGCTCAAAGTATAAGTTAAGTTTATATTTGGTATTAATATTATATATTGTTTAGATCCAGTTCAATTTGAAATATGAATTTCAATTTTTTTTAGATCCGTTCATATATGTAAATAGATCACTTAAACTTATTTAGTTTCGAGCATATTAGTTTTTGACAAAATATTTTTTTTAAATGTTATTTTTAATTTAATTTTTAGTAGTTTTATATATTAAGTTTTTAAAATTTAGTATTGTGTTTTAATTAATTTTTTATGTAATATTC
>JBBYHK010000016.1:642593-658529 GCA_038382065.1 Adansonia grandidieri | reverse complement strand
AATATATATTTTTATAAAGTATTTACTAAATTAAAACTACTTATTTAAGATTTAATTACTTTAATTAAACAATCCGGTTTAAGCCGAGGAAGAGCAATTATAAGAACAATCAAACATCATCAAAACTCGTTAAGATTTTGTCAAATATCCTATTAACAAAATGAAGAAAAACAAACTACAGAAAATCTCTGCTTCCTTTTCTAAAGTTCAATGATATGAATTACAAATTTAAAATCAAAAGAATTGGGGAAACAAACGTACCGTAAATCTGGTTAGAACAAACTTTATTTTCATCGAATCATTTACAGAAATGTCAATGGCTTCCAAATTGGAAGCTGGCGATGAATCAAGTGAGTGTTGAGAATATTACATAAATGTAAAACCACTTTGTACAATTGTTTTCTTTCACCCTGTTCTTGTCAATGTTTTACCCTTTGGCTTTTTACATCAAAACAGTCGGAATAGCTGCAACTCCGTTTCTGTCAGCTTGGGGGTACGTAAATCTCAAAGTTCCGGGATGATGCTTGCCTTGTTGTTTAGCTTGATGTTGAGACCAGCACGCATGAGCAGCCAAGACCCTGTCCAACAGTTCCTGGGGTACCGGCTCTCCTCTTCGTTGCTGGGGGGAAATTTTTGCAGTGTGAACCAATGTTTTCCATTTATCCTGCAAGCGATCATGACACGTGATTAGTAACATTCAATGCAACTAATACCGACAAGATATACCCAGCTGTGCAAAACACGTTACTTAATGAGATATCCATCTGATAAAATGCGAATATAAGCTCGAAAATCAATGAAAAAATTGAAAGAGGAATGAAAAGAAATGATAGGCACCCAAATTTTATGCGCTTTTGTAGGAAGCATTTTAAACACCCCAAAGACATGTATCGTTATATAAAACTTGGTGGTTATCTGGCAGCCAACTGATTACTTTCTCGATGGTAGTTCCAGAAATCCACCCTAATGGTTGTCTGTCGTTCATGGTATCTCCCATTCATTCATCACTCATGTCCTCTTCATAACAAAAGAAATAGTAAGAAGTAAAAACATGGAGTATTTTACCTTCAAATCCACATAAGTTCGATGGTTAGCATTCTCAAAAGCTCGCAATTTAACATCCCGCCACCTGCAGAAGCCGGAAGAACTTATTTTTAAATCTCGACATCTTTATAAGCCGCGCATCGTCTTCAACAAGCCACTTGAAATAATTGCTTTTACCCCTTCAGCAAATCCATGAAAAAGAGTACGGAGCATAGGAAATGTGAATAACATAGTAGAGCATAGGATACTATACCTTCCAGTACCAAGTTCCTCGACTGCCTGTACCAATGCTTCTACTTCAGATACAGAAAATGGTCTCCTGGTTCGACGCTGTGCAAGCTCGGATTTCTGAATTTTCTGGTTGACAGGAATGACAGCTAGCGCTTCAACATTCATTGCAGGAACTGGAACTGGAACCAGAGCTCTGGACTCCGACAGAATTTGATCAGTTAGCATATCAATTTGGGAGGAAACAGGCTCATGGTTATTATCCACAGGATTAGCTGAATTGGTCAGTAAAAGTGGGTCAGGTGTGGCATCAGTAGTCCCTGCATCCATAGCCAGAGTGGCTGGAGAGCTGGAAACCGAGCACTAATTAATCGAATTATCGAAGGTACAGGTAAATCACAATTTATATACACAAAATAAAGTGATTTAAAAGCCGACAAAAATTCATAACAATCTATCATGAAACATCGAAAATCACCTTGTTAAATTTTGAGGGGCTGTATCACATGATAATAAAAGAGGTGGTTTTTCGGAACACACAGGTGGAGGAGCTATTGTAGGACCAGGCTCCAAAGAGAAATCAAGAGCATCCAGACTATGTTCACTAAAAATACCAGTCTGCGATAGAGTTTGGCTGTCGTCTCTCACCTTCGTCCCTTGAAGTAGTAACCCGATACGCATCCCACCTCTAAGTAAGGCAGTCACAGCCTCCATTACTGTCCTCTACTCAAATTTAAGTAACATCAATAGTAAAGATTTAGCAACTATCCCTTGATTTCTATATCTTCAGTTAACAATATTCATTAATGAAGAAAGCATAGTAGCATTAGGCATTTCTATACCTTCAGGGAACCGACAGTTGCACTTTCCGGCACCTCAACATAAAGTTCCGGAATCCTAAAGGACTTAATGCAAAATTTCACTGTACAAACAAACAAACCTTGAATAAGACATTCCCCAATACCAGAGAAAAATCATCCGCAATTGATACACAACAATCCATCAAAATTATCCGTACCATGAGAATCCTTGGACCGGTGTGACACTTGATTACCTGTAAGCAATGAGGATATCCCACATGCTAGTTTAGTAAGAGTGGTTAAGCTCTCAATCGTAAAATCCGTAAATTGTAAAATACTAATAACATAATTGCAGAAAGTAAGCACCTCCATATGACATTGCAGCTATGCTACTCTTATCTCCATTCATAACCTTCTCAGGTGAATTAGAAACACTGTCACTACTGATCCCTCCATCAGTAGTTACAATTGAGCTACGGTCAAAGAACTTCCTCCTTTTGTAGGGTGTGTCATATTGACATCTGTCATAATTATAGTAAGTCTTCCGCTTGCGATATAGAGGCTTCATTCCTCCATCTAGAAATATACGAAACATAAACTCAGTAAAGAATCATAAAGTTCAAGTAAGATGTAAACTTCAGTTACAAACGGAGGCACATAGAAAGAAGCATGCTATGAATGCTAAAACTGTCGGAACCACTCACCAGCTCTAGAATGTTCAAAATCCTTCAACTTTGGCGCTACCATCCAATATTTGGATGTCAGCAACTTCCTTATTTTTCGATCTCCTATATGTGTTGGAGGCCTAGAAGCCTTAAACCTGTTGGTAAGTTTATTAAACCTAGGAAAGTTTTCGTCATCATCTCTACAACCTAACTTAACATTATTCCTATGCTTTGAAAAAGAAGCATTAGGAATAGGGTCCCTGCGTGACGGGAATTTGACATCTCTATTAGAATTAACAGGTGCAGGAAATGCCATAGACAATTCAACCAGATCCTTTGAGGGGCAAGTATTAGAAATACTCAAAGCCCCAGTCTCCGAACCCTTAGCATGTCGCCCTTGTTTAAACCCACTCTCACTTTTACCATCACACAAATCCCCAATATTAGGGGAGCATTCATCTAGGTTACCAGGAAAATTACCATACGTTACATTGCCGTTGCAAATTATAGGCTTCAAATCACCATTGATTTGCTCCAAGCAAGAAGGCTGTTTCTTTATTGAAGTGCGTTCCAAAATGGCTTCATTTCCAGCATGCGTAAATCCCTTCAAATTGTCGCTGTTTTCAGTAGCCGACTCGGAGGCAACAACACTCACTTCACAGCTTCCATGCTCGGCACATTTGGTTTTCAACTGTTTATCATCATACTGAATTTCCTCTTTAACAAAATCTTTACCTATTGAAACACCATCATGCCCTTCAGACGCGTTGCTAGAAGCCGAACTTTCACTCTCCTGCAGTAGCTTCCCAGCTAAAGAAGCTAACAATTCAAACGCGCAAATCCGATTCTCCTCAATTACCCTCTTACTCTGACACCTCCTCTGAAACCGACAACAACCATCACTTTATTAATCAAGTTAGAACTAAATTCAACATGATCAAACCAGCATAAAATCAAACAGACAACCTTAAAAGACAGAACTAAAATAGATCAAAACAAACCCGAATAGATCGAGGGGCACGGGGCACATTCAGGACATCGAAGCCACTAAATCCATAATCTAACCTCTTCTTAAACACCATATCTCAGCATGTATGACAATTCAACTCATCAACCATAAAAAAAATATATATATTAAACTGTCCAGATTCCAATTCTCTGCATATAAACCAATCCAAAATTAGAAATACAAAGATAAACCTCACAAATCTTATAATTTAAAAATAACACAAATTAATTTTAATTTAATCTATGAATATAAGATAAGCAGATCCATAAGCAAGAAAACCCAGGAAATTAAAAAAAAAAATACTATAAATTCCAGAAAATAAAAGAAGATAAAAAAAATGAAATTAAATGGCCAGAATTTGAACAAAAAAATTGAACCAATCAAATTACAGATCCCAAAGTCTAAAATAGTACATCAAGAGAAGAATATAGTTGCTTAAGTTTGATCGATTTCAAAATTCTGTTAAAAATATAAATTTCCACAGTAAAATATAAATTTAAATTGATTGAAATTTTCAAAGGCAAACAAGAATTTAGACCATTAAACACAGAAAAAGGTTGAAATCGTTCTCTTTTTTTTTTTTTTTCTTAAATAAGTAGTAGAAACTAATTCAAAATCCCATAAACCTCATAATTCACCAGAAAATTCAAATTTGGCTTGATTAACATCTTCGAACCAAAGAGAAAAACCAGATCAGATTTCGATCCAAATCACAACTAGAATCGAAATTCACTTATTTAAAAGCCAAATTGCCTTCAAATTTTGCATAATTCACCAAAAAAAAAAGAAATTAAAAAGGAAGAAACCCCAAATAAATGAAGTAAAAAACAACCGAAAAAATAGAATGCAAATATAAAAATAACTCACCTTTTAAATTGAAACGATCTTCATTTTTTTAAATCCCAATATACATATATATACAGAAAAAAAATTTTAAAAAAATCCTCAGAAAAATTCCTTGGAAAATTTCCTGAGAAGCAAAGATCGGAGAATCTAAAAATCCCAAATTAAATTCAATTGAAACTCATTGAAATAAGATCCAATTTTCTCTTTTTTTTTTAAAGTTCTATGTGGTTTCAAACGTAGAAATTTTGAGACAAAACCCCTTTAAAGAAAAACCACCAAGAAAAAAAAATAAATTAAATAAATAAAAAAGAGAGCGCTAAAACCCCATACAATTATTGACCACAAAACCGGACCAGCCGGTTGATCAGAGACGGACTTACCGGTAATAAAAGGTAAAATTATTAAAACCCCCCTCTCTTTCTCGCTGTGATCGGTTCTTAACCCTTTCTTTCTATCTAAAAACTAGATGGTGATGCCACGTGGCTGCGCGTGATTGTAGCAAACCTTGTCAGATTTATTTTATTATTTATTTGGATAAGAAAAATATTAATATTTTTTTGATGTACGATATTTGTTGTGGGCGTTTTCATTATTTGTTTCGTGAACTCGTTTTGTGATTGGTTCTATTATTTGTTCACTCAATATTTGCTGGCTTTATTAATCATATTATATTTTTACATAACAATTTTAGTGATATTTAATTTATTTAAAAAAAAAGAGAGAAAGATGAATTTTTGTTAACCTTTTGATGAATTATCAAATTACAGTGACAATTTTTTTTAATTAAGAAAGATTAAGTATCAATAAAAAATTATTTTATTTTATTTTTGAGTTATTTCAATGCAAATGAAATTAATTAAAAGAAAGAATAATATATGTAAAACTAAAAAAAAGACTAAAAACAACTACATATAGTTTGGTAGTTGGTGAACATAAAAAAAAAAAGTTAATATGTATGAAAATTTTTAATTTCATAAGCTGAAATTTTGGATGCAAATCAAAATTTATTTGAGTAAAATAAAAAATTTTAAAATTAATTTAAAAATAAAATAATTTAAAATTTTTTTAATATTTTAACTAAAAATACTATAACATTCTTCTATAATGTGTTTTAATATTCTTTTAATATTTCATTATTTTAAAATAATAATAATAATAATAATAATAATAATAATAATAGGTTATATTTATTATATATTATGTGAATAGAAAAAGCCGAAATGTTTTTTTTTTTTTTTTTAAAAAAAGGTAAAAGCCTAGAAGGTATCGAAAACGAGTGGCCCAAAAAAAAACTAACAATTATGCCATGAAAAAAAGGTGTGCAGGAATTCGGAAATTAATTACTGCCGGTTGTCCGGTTGCCAAGTGTATCCACAAAGTCAACGAAGTGTTAGGTTTCAGAACGTGTCAGTCAATTACATGCGGTGTGCATGGGGAGGAAGAATGGAAGATAAAGAGGATTGGGTCATTGGTGCGTTTGGTGGGTTTTGGTTTGGTACATATTTAGATTAAATTACTTCAAATGTAATATAATTATACGGGGTAAAAAAAATTAATTAAAATATTATTTATTTATTTATTTATTTATTATATCTCACATTTGATACAGAACAAGTAGATAAGTATAAAAGTTCATATCCTTAAAAATTATTTATTTATTATGTATCATATTTATGATACGAGTCAAGTTAAATTTAAATTAATTTAAAAACTTATATAACTAAAAATTATTTATTTATTTATTTATTTATTATATATCACATATATAATATAAGTTAGATTAAATTCGGACTAATTCAATTATATTACTATTTAAAATAATATTAAAAATTATTTTTATATTAATATTTATAATTAAATTTAAATTTTTTATGTAATTATTATAAACATAATTTTTATTTAAATTTTTTACGTATTTATAATTAAATAAAAATAATTTTTATTATAAACAGCAATTTGAGATAGACGTCTAAAATTCTTTTACGTAAACTTCGTCCACAGGTAGATCTAGACAAGAGAAGAAGATTCTACCACTTTCTGGCCTTGGAAGGATTTCCTCAATAAAAACATGTCAAGTGTAGGGTCAATCTTTGGGCCCTGCTATTCAAACTCGTTCCCCAATTCTTCGTCAAATTATGGAAACTATATCAGAAAATCAGCATTAAATATATTGCTTGGGCTCGACTAGCAAACCATATTGATTGGGCTCGACTTTGAACATTAAATATAAATATATATTTGATATAAATATATTTAATTTTTTAAAATTTTTTAATGCATTTAAAAAATCATTTCATTTCTACATTCAAAAATATATCAAAAATAAATATTTTAAAAAATTAAAAAATGGCAATAACACAACCAATAAATATATAATCACTATGTATACAATCTAGTGTCGCATTGTCCATCATATCCATGATAAGTCCAATTCCTACACAAAGTCAGAATATTCAACATTCATGGAGTTTCATACTTTGCACCAAGCACCTATACTATTTGAACTTTTTCTTTTGTCTAAACTATTAATGTCCAACATATATTTGAACTTGAGTATAAAGTATAATTCTCCAAATATATATAAAAACTTAAAAAAACATATATATATATATATATGAACACATATCAATATTCGATACTCACTCGAATCTAATTAACATAGGCAGGCATAACCTAGCTACCAGCTTATAATTTAATCATAAAAAAAGATCATTTTTTTCCTTCGTCAAAACCAAAATTTTCCAATCTCTCATTGGCCAACCATGATTAACAATGGTAATGATTTATCAATTGATTCTTTCACCCTATTATAACTGGATTCCGTATGGATAAATTTTAACTCTAAAAATTGAAGTACCTTTTAAAATTTAAACCTAACCAAAAACAAGTGGTTACTTCTAATTAGACTTTGATCATACGGGATTGAGCTTTGGATAAGGTTTTCGTAAATTAAGATTGACCCAACCAAAATTATGATTTTAATAATAAAAAATAATTTTTATTTAAATTTAATTATAAAAATATATAATTATTAATATCAAGAATAATATTGTAATATTATTATGAATAATAAAATGAGTTTTCGGGCTAGTCTTACACGTGGATGGGTCTACTTGTAATGTACTCTCTGGTACTACCAATTACCAAAGTTCCATGCAACGAAAAAAAAAAAAAAATGCAGAAGCTAATTCAGAAAAATCTGACAGCAAAAACTATCTCAAGTCTAAATAATGGATGTCCAGGGAAAAAAAAAAACTCTAAATTGCAATCTGAAAAAGAAAACAAAGCCATGAAGATGAACATCAAACTAAGCACAAAAATGCAAAGAAAACAGAGAAAGAGATGGAAACTGACCTACACAAATTCAGGAAAAAATTGGACCATTGCTCGATTTGTGCATGTCATCCTTGCGCAGGGGCCATGCTAATCGTCTCTCTATCGTTCCAATTTTATTGGATGTCCTCGACGGGACAAGCGAAGTTTGCTGCTCCGGTGGTCCTGAGCAATGTGGGATATTGGGTTAACTTCCAACTAGAATCTGAACTAGTCTACCTCATTCTGCCTAAGGCCCATACATGGCCCAGGTTAATTTTGTATTAATTGATTCCACAACACAATCATAAGTAGATTTCCGACGGATAAATTTTTAACCTTTTCTGCCAACTAATTTATATGGAACATACAATGTAAAAAGACGTAAGATAAATCAGCAAACTCTGACAGCAAAAACTATCAAAAATCTGAATAATGGATATTGAGGTATTCACAAGCCAAATCCAGAAGAACACTCTAAATTGCAATCTGAAGTGAGCAAAACCCATGAAAATGAACATCAAACAAAGCAATAAAATGCAGAAATAGATGGACACAAAGCTGCAAAAATTCAGGAAAAAAAATTTTGGACCATTTCTCGATTTGTAAATGTCATCCTTCCCAAAAAGACAACCTCTCTGGCTGCTTTCACGTGCATAAAAGCTGTCATCATCATGTTCCTAGCCAATAAGATATATTTGGTTGGTTTGAAACTAAAACTCAACACATGGGATGGTTGAGTCCTTCGGTTGGCACAAAAAGCATAGGCTTAGGGTTGTGGGAAACCTTTCAGCTGCAAAAAGAAAAGACTTCGCTCAATTTGGGATACTTCACTGTTTCCGAAACACAGCATTTCCTTAGAATCTTCCTTATTTTCTACAATACATGACAGGAAACAAACACAACTTATGAGAATTCAGCTCAAGACAAGCACAATCTCATCCAATACAAAGCGTCAAACAAAGAATATTGGATAAGAAAGCAAAAAAATCTAGTTTCTACGGTTCTACCATCAACTATTAAACAGTCAAAGATTAAAGCAAGTAAAGCTTATAGTAGATGATGCATCAGTTGCAAAAA
This sequence comes from Adansonia grandidieri, assembly GCA_038382065.1. Lineage (NCBI taxonomy): Eukaryota > Viridiplantae > Streptophyta > Magnoliopsida > Malvales > Malvaceae > Adansonia > Adansonia grandidieri. The sequence continues at coordinate 649,545 of JBBYHK010000016.1, read as the reverse complement.
AGAACATATTTTCAATTATGGATTATTCATGTCCTTTAATATCGAGTCAAAACAAAAGGAAAAAAGGCATAATGAACAGAGAATTGACTAACCTCGAATCATTAAAAAAAGATCAACGATTCCAGACCAACCTAAATTATAACTACCATGAGTCAGTTTATCAGTTATTATTCAGCAAGGACTGATTCTGTTGCAATATATGAAGCTCAAAGCTTTAGTATCTCATACTTAAAATTTCTCCATAAAGATGTTAAAAACTTTGTTTTCCACATCAGTCATCACCAATTCAATATTCATTTTTTTCATATGAAATGGTCAAACTTTCATAAATATCTTGCAATAATGCATGTTAATGTTGAAAATGGTCAGAGTTGACATTAGGAAGATGAGAAAAAAAAAAGGCAGAAAAGTAACTAGATTGAAAATGGGTCCTCAAAAAGTCAGGTACATGCAGAAAATACAAATCAAGTACTAAATTCCAGGGCTCAATCTTCAATAAGCTCCCAAGAACCAAAAAAAATAGTTTTATCTTTATTACCAACTCAAGAAAAATAAAGGAATTTTTGCAAACTTTAACACCTAAGCATAACGAAGTATAGACCACATAAAAATGCAACGAAAACTGGGAAAGAGATAGGAAACTGAGCAGTTAAGATGGGAAAAAAATTCAGGCAAAAAAATAGGAAAAAAATTTGGACCATTTCTCGATTTGTGCATGTCAAGTTAAGCTTGCTGCTTTCTGCTATATAAAAGATTTTACCATGCTATTCCGGAGACGTGGGATGTTTGGTTGTTTTCCAACTAGAACCTGATCTAATCTGCCTCATCCTGACTAAGGCACATACAAGGCCCATACAAGGTTAATTTTTTATCAATAGCTTCCATAAAACAATTATAAGTGGATTACGTATGGGTAACTTTTAAACCTTTACCACCAACTACAAGAACATACAATGACAAAAAAAAAAAAAGTTAAGCTAAATCAGCAAACTCTGACAGTAAAAACTATGAAAAATCTGAATAAAGGATATTGAGGTATTCACGGGCCAAACCCAGGAAAACAGTCTAAATTGCTACCTGAAGTGAGCAAAACCCTTGATCATGAACATCAAACTAAGCATAAAAATGAAAAGAAAATAGAGAAAGCTGCCAAAATTAAGGGAAAAATGAGAAAAAAATTTGGACCATTTCTCGATTTGTGCGTGTCATCCTTGCGCAGGGGCCATGCTAATCTTCTCTGTATCGTTCCAATTTTATCAGATGCCCCCGAGGGGACAAGCTCCTCATGCTGCTTTCTGCTATATAAAAGCTTTTACTATGCTGTTCCTAAGTAATGTGGGGTATTTGGTTGCTTTCCAATTAGAACCTGAACTAGTCTGCCCACCCTGACAAGGACCTTACACGGCACATTCAAGGTTAATTTTTGATCAATTGATTCCATAAAACAATTATAAGTAGATTCTCTATGGATAACTTTTAACCTATTACTAATAACTACAAGTTCCATAGTTATATGGAAGATACAAAGAAAAAAGCCAGAAGCTAAATCAGCAAACTGTGACAGCAAAACTACCATGAAAAATCTGAATGATGAATATTGAGGTATTCACTATTCAAGAGAACATAACAAATCAAACCCAGAAAACCGCTCTAAATTGCAATCTTAAGTGAGCAAAACCCATGAACATAAACTTCAAACTAAGCATAAAAATGCAAAGAAAACAGAGAAAGAGATGGAAACATACCTGCAAAATTTTAGCAAAAAAATTTGAACCATTTCTCGATTTGTGCATGTCATCCTTGCGCAGGGCCCATTTAGATTCTCTATGGATGATTTTAACCTTTTAGTAATAACTATAAGTTAGATAGTTATATGGAACATACAACGAAAAAAAGCAGAAGCTATATCAGCAAACTCTGACAGCAAAACTATTTTGAAAAAATCTGAACAATGAATAACTATTTTGAAAAATTAGAATAATGAATATTGAGGTATTCACTGTTCAAGAGAGTAGAACAGACCAAACCCAGAAAACTGCTCTCAATTGCTACCTTAAGTGAGCTAAACCCATGAACATGGACTTCAAACTAAGCATAAGTAACTGCTCTCAATTGCTATCTTAAGTGAGCTAAACCCATGAACATGGACTTCAAACTAAGCATAAATTGCAAAGAGAACAGAGAAAGAGATGGAACTTCAAACTAAGCATAAATTGCAAAGAGAACAGAGAAAGAGATGGAAATAGAACGGCCAAATTTTAGGAAAAAAATTTGGACCATTTCTCGATTTGTGCGTGTCATCCTTGCGCAGGGGCCATGCTAATCTTCTCTGTATCGTTCCAATTTTATCGGATGTCCCCGAGGGGACAAAGTGGACCAGCTGCTTTCCTGTATATAAAAGCTTTTGCGGTTTTGTTCCTAGCCAATATGGGATATTAGGTTGGTTTGAAACTAAGACCCAACACTTGGGCTGTTGAGTCAAAAACCATAGGCTTGAGGCTGTGGGAACCCTTTCAGCTGCAAAAATACTCGCTCAACCTTTCACTGTTTCTATAGCACAACATTTCATTAGAATCTTACTTATTTTCTACCATGCATGACAGGAGACAAGCACAATTTATAAGAACTCAGCACAAGATGAACACAATCTCATCCGATACCAAAGCATAAAAGAAATATTAGTTCATTAGCAAGCGAATAAAAAACGTTTTGATGGTTCTTCCATGAACTATTAAACAGTCAAAGAATGCAAGTATTAAAGCGACCAAAGCATATGGCAGATATTGCATCAGTTCAATCCGCAATAAGCTCCCAAGTCCCAAGCACAGCATCCAAGCACCAAAAATATAGTTTTATCTTTGTTATCAACTCAAGAAAAATAAAGGAATTTTAGCAAATTTTAAAATCTGAGGCATGATGCAGTATAGAACACATAAAAATGCAAAGAAAACTGGGAAAGAGATGGGAAACTGAGCAGGTAAGATAAAAAAATGGGGGGGAAAAGATCAGAAAAAAATTTGGACCATTTCTCGATTTGTGCGTGTCATCCTTGCGCAGGGGCCATGCTAATCTTCTCTGTATCGTTCCAATTTTATCGGATGTCCCCGAAGGGACAAGATATTTGAGCTACTTTTTTCTATATAAAAGCCTTTAAACCAAACCTTCAAACTAAGAACCAACATGTGGGCTGGCTAAGTCTTTGAGGTGGCACAGAAACCATGGGCTTTTGGTTGTAGACCCCTTTTGTGGACTCCAGATGTGACTCAAACCTAATGAATAGGTCCGAGTCCCAGACAGCTAACCCCAGTTGATCACTTTTCCTGAAGGAAGCCGGAAAAATTTCATGGTTGCATTAACATGGTAAAACAAACCAAAATAGCTTTACTCCACAATTGGTAAAACCAGCTTAGGTTAAGTTATTTGCTGGTATTGGTTATGCTCTATAACAAATAGCAGTGATTGCCATAAAGACTGAATAGAATAAAAAGGAAGAAACTTGACATAATTTGACGATCCCAAGTCAATCCTTCCATACGATTTTTTTCAACAGTTCATAATATCTATGCTGGCTGAAGTGAGAATTAAGGTTCCTGAGATAAATGAATCTATAAGTCATGATACTCCAACTTTTCATTTCTCTTGAAGTATCCATGTTCCGTGTCTAACACCCATGTCTGACACATTTTTGGACAGGTAGATGGGAATATAACCCTCTAAAGACCCTCCAAATGCATGAAAAAACTTAGAAAAAATTGAAGATACCTATGTTAGACACATACTCATATTCGACACTCTTAACCGAGTCCGAGTAAAATAGTCTATTAGGCAAAGAAAAAAAACCTGATCCGCCCATCTATCAGCTACCACTGCAGATTTGTAATGCGGCTCTGCCATAAAGAGCATAACTTGGTGGAGTTGAGCTCCCAATCTCCATTGAAATCCTTCGTGCACTCATCTTTAAAAGGTTGCGATCAACCTCTCCTATCCCTTTACCAATCTTGGTTTGAGAATTCCAAAAGTCCTGCAAACCTTACATTGCAGTAACATAGAAATCAGTTCATTAATAATTTGGCAGCACTGCAAACCTTACAAAGAATTTCTTTGAGTAAAATGCAGCATAAGGGAAATAAGGGAAATAGAGAGAGTCTGCATTTCTATATATAAGATAAACTCTTATCTTATCAATTGTTTGCGCTCACGTTGCAACTCAAGGTTACTCATACACTCTAAGCTATGTTGATCCAACTCTTCGTTCTTCTTAAAGTATACATGTCTAATACCTATGTCCAACGCATACGCGGACATAGGTACGAGGTTATAATCCTTTAAAAACCCTCCAAATACATTATAATCTTGAACAAAAAAATTGAACACACGTGTCCGACACTCAAACCAAAGTCTAAGTAACATAGCCACTAAGTATAAGAGTTTGGTTTAAGTTAACCATACCTTGCAATTCATTCAAATCCTCTCTCAAAATCATCAAGCTGAATAATCAGTGCATAGTTGCTCCGGAGAGCTTTGAGCTTTCAACTACCAGGGAGATAATGCGTCAGTTTATCTTATAACGAAGGTAATAAAAAATAAAATAAAAATATGTATTTGAGCTCAAATTAAAATTTTTTTTCAATATTAATTAAAAATAAAAAAGCTCGATTAAATCGGCAAATTATTCCAATCAAATAGTAATTACTTGAATTCGACTCGGTCTATCACTCAAGATTGACTCAATAATCATGAGCACGGATGTCCCTCGCTTGCGCCCTTAAGCCAAACTGACTCCAAAACAGCAATTCATAAGGAAATGTAAAAACAAAAATGGTTGGGAAAATGGGAACCTTTTTACTCTGAAAAAAAAAAATGAACTAATCATGCTAAAGTACAGAAGTGATCCACTTACCTCCAAATATACTCTTTGATTTGGCCTTTTTTTTTTAATCTTTCAGCCTTAGAGCTTCAGAATTATCCAATTTGAATTCCATTTCCAGCAACTTTTTTCATTTTTCTAAAATCAATCTCCTTTAGCAAAGCTGACAACAAGATTTTTCCAGCTCTTTCTATTCTTCGATAATCAAGGAAATTTCCTTTTTTTTTTTTTCCTTTTTCCCATATTTGTTTTGAAATTATTAAAGAAACAAAGAGAAAATAAATGAAAGAAAAAGAAAATTGAAGCCTCTAAAATAAAACAAAGAAAAAAGAAAATGAAGTTTAAGACTTGCCTTCAAAGGAAAGTTCCCAACGGAGAAAAGGAAAGAATTCTTTAAATATTTTTGAAAGAAAAGTGGGTGAGAGCTATGTCTCTTCACCAGCTGAATCCGAACCGGTTACAGTTGAGTTTAATTATTATTTGTTATAATTTAAATCGATTTAATTTTATCTTGATCATTATTATTAATAAAAATAATATTTTATTTAAATTTAATAATAATAATAATATATAATTATTAATATTAAAATAATTTTTCGAATCGTTAAATCTAATCAAATTTGATCAAATTCAGAATGAAATTTAAATTTTTAATTTATTTTTGATTCAATCTATAAGAGAATTTAGTCAAAACTAATCTATAATTAAGTTTAATCATAGTCTAAAATTTTTTTATTTAGTTTATGGTTAGGATGTGTTTGAACTAAATAAAAATCCATTTTATTATTATTAATAATATTTAAATATTATTTTATATTAATATTTATATATTTTTATAATTAACTTTAAAAAAAATATTTTAATCGATAATAGTGAGGTGATTCATGCTGATCAAAATTTCGTACCTATACATCTCCGACCTAATATAAATTAGGCCTAGACAAATAGTCAAAACAAAAACTAATACGGTTATCATTAATATTTTTTTATATTTTTTGAAACTATTTAAAATTCAATATTTGGATTATTGTTAAATCAACCGGTTCAGCTTTAAATGATTTTTTTATTAAAATTTATACTTTATTCATAAATTAAATTGAATCAAATCAAGTTTAATTAATTTATAAAAAATTATGTTGAATGATGAATTAAAAAATTTTATAAAATTTACATTGAATGATGAATTAAAAAAATTTTATTTCAAAGTTTTATTTTTGAACAGATTTAATATAATTTATTCGGATAAAATTATTATAAAATTATTAAAAAAAAGCCAAATTTTTGTAATTTTTTTTTTGTTAAGAATCAATAAATTTTATAAACATAATAATGAAATTTAATAAAATAAAATTACAACGCACAAGTTTTAAAATTAATTCGGAAAATATTAACAAATTTGACCTTTCCATAAAAAAATAAAATACTTCTTAATCTTATTACACATTAAACCTATCTATTCTGATCCGAACTCGAAAAGCTTCATTAGTCTATCTAAATCTAAATTCGATTCAACTTGATTTGATAAAAAAGTAAAAGGCTCAAACTTGACAATGACCGAGCTTGAATAACTTCAATTCAAAATGACTCGAGCCAGAATGATCCCAACCTAAAATAATCTAAACAATTGCCTCGAAATGATCCTATTAATCTAAGTCTTAAATCAAAATTAACCCAAACCCGATTAACTTGAGTAACAAGTTCGATTTATTTAAATCTAAATTGATTTTAGCTCAAAATCACTCTAAATCAAAATAATTCAAATTAAAAATAACATATAAATTTTAATATCCGAATTAATTTAATTCAAATTAATCCGATCAAATTTACTTTGCAGGTCTCGTTACACCCAAACACTAATTTTACCTTTTCTCCGCTAATTATCCAGCATGGAGTTGACGTAATCCGCGACTAGATTTCCTTTTCGCGATAACCAAACATCCCATCTCTAGCTCCACAGTTGCCCCACTCCCTCAAAGCTCCCATTCTTATCTCAGAGATCAAAAAGTTTTTCTCAATTTGTCAGTTGAATTAAATTTCAAACGAAACTTTTGATAATCCTTTAGAAAAAGAAAAAGAAAAAGAAAA
>JBBYHK010000016.1:611672-642493 GCA_038382065.1 Adansonia grandidieri | reverse complement strand
AGAAAAAGAAAAAGAAAAAGAAAATACTAATCAGAAAATGTTTCCGCAATTCGGAGCAACGGCGGAGACCTTGAGCAAGGCCTCGACGATGGTGTTCCGGATCGGAACCGATGCTCATCTCTACGACGATCCGGAAGACGTCAGCATAGCGCCGCTTTTAGACAGTAAATTCGATTCGGAGAAATGCGAGGCTCTCAAGCGACTTCTCGCTCTCATCGCTCAGGGCTTCGACGTCTCCAATTTCTTCCCTCAGGTCATTTATTTTTCATTTTTTGATTCTTGTTTGTTGAATGAAAATGCGAAAATATTATTTAAAATTTAATATTAAAGTGTGCTGGATTTTGAATTTTCTTTGAGTGCTCTCTTTAGATATCCTTGTTTAATAAAAATTGCAGTGAACTTTGAAATTATATGAATCGGTTGTTTCAGTTTTCTGTTTGGTTGCTGAGAAAATCACAGGAAAAATGACAAACAAAATTAATCTATTCAAATTTGGGAGTTATAATTCATTGGATCTCTATTGGTAGCTATTTTTTGGATAGTTAAGAAATGGTTGAATTGAGTCTGGGGGTGTGGATATAGATGGATATTCATATTTGCATTCTTGATAGTGTTTAAGAAGGAAATCAAGGTTTGGTAATGGATACTTTTAAATCTTGTATTTTGTTTGTTAATTATTGAGGAGTTTATGTTTTCATCTCTTTGGTTACTGGAATTACAGGTTGTAAAAAATGTGGCATCTCAATCTTTGGAAGTAAAGAAGCTCGTTTACTTGTATCTACTGCATTATGCTGAAAAGTATGCTTTGCAAACTTCCCTTATTTAGATTGAATATCCTTTTAGCATTCCTATTTCCTCATCTATATGTTAAAGAAGCAATATTCGTAAACTAAGGGAGTACTGGACTACTAGTACAACCAGAAGACATGCTTGCTTCAAATATATCTCTAATTACATTGGATAGAAATGGGATCAGTTTGTTGTTCATAGAATGTAAGATGAGAGAAGTTATTAACTTCTAGATGATGGTTTTTTTATGGGCTTTTCGAGCTTAATGTATTAATTATCATTTGGAATCACTGTTTGGTTTCTTAATTAAAGTGGTGCTTGAGAAGGTCGAAACTCATTAGCTTAAAATAGGACAGTGGCTCAAAGGGGTGACTGGATTGTATTGGTTATTTGAAGCAGGAACATTGAACTTGTTACTAATCATTTCGGTATTTAATTATGTAGGCGTCCGAATGAAGCATTGCTGTCAATTAATTGTTTCCAGAAGGATTTGGGGGATACGAATCCCTTGGTGAGAGCATGGGCACTTCGCACCATGTCTGGAATTCGTCTACATGTTATTGCACCTCTTGTTCTGGTGGCAGTGGGCAAGTGTGCCAGAGATCCATCTGTCTATGTTAGAAAATGTGCTGCCAATGCTCTTCCAAAATTGCATGATTTGCGCCTAGAAGAACATACCTTGGCAATTGAAGAGGTTTGCTTGATAAATTTATTTCGTCATAGTTGTTTCTTCCACGATTCATTATGATCTTACTACTTGCTACTATTCATTTTCCATTGTTAAGAAATGGTGAAAAATGCTTGAAATGTTGGGTGGCTTTCCTTAAAAAGTTTGGTTATTTTGGAAAATAAGGTTTTAGACAAGTTTGACATGCAGTATGCACAAATTATATCTAAATTTATATTTTGTGCATGCATTTTTCTGCAATGTCTATAGTTTGCAAAGAGTATTCATATTTTTTTTTATGTTTATATATTTATATAAACAATCGGCTTCATCTAAGATGTATATAACTTTCAGACTTGAATAAACATTCATAGATTTAGGCTTCTTTAATTGGATGTTCAATTGTAGATGTCTTTAGTAGCTTGAAACCTCAGACATCTAGTTCTTGTTATATTACAGTTTGATAGGGTTGGATTTGTACTATTAAATATTTATATACTCTGCAGATTGTTGGGATATTGTTGAATGACCACTCGCCTGCAGTAGTTGGCGCTGCTGCTGCCGCATTTGCTTCTGTTTGTCCATATAATTTGTCTTTGATCGGGAGGAATTATAGGAAGTTATGTGAGATTCTTCCTGATGTTGAAGAGTGGGGTCAGATAGTCTTAATAGGAATCCTTCTACGCTATGTTATTGCAGGGCATGGGCTTGTGAAAGAATCCATTATGTTTCCTCTGCAATGTACTGAGAGCTCTCATTCTGAAAAAGATGGCTTAGATGTTGATTTTGGACTAGTGAAGGAATCCATTGACATGAGTGGGACATGTAATTATGAATTTGTAAATATGGTTTCCAGGTGTTATATTGAGGGCCCGGATGAATATTTATCTAGGTCAAGTTATGCTAACAGGGTTCCCTTTGAATTAAGTGGCGCACAATTTACGTCTGGAAAAAATAATGATGATGTAAAGATCCTGCTTTATTCTACATCTCCACTGTTATGGAGTAACAACAGTGCTGTGGTACTAGCAGCAGCTGGTGTACACTGGGTTATGGCACCAAAGGAGGATGTTAAAAGAATTATTAAACCACTCTTGTTCATACTGAGATCCTCTAATGCCTCAAAACATGTGGTATATTACATTCCTTATTTCTTCTGTCTCATGCATTTATAGTATACCACCTTTTTACTATGTTTTATGTTTATATGACACATGGTTATGTACTTGTGCATACAAACACTATGTAAAATGTGTTTACTTGTATATCTATGAATGTTCATAGGAAAATGCTTTAATTCATTGTGTAGTTTTCTATTTTAATGAGCAAGTAAGATTTTGCTCTATTTTGTGCTTACGTATTTATTTCAGGAATCTATCAATTAGTACTTGTTTTTACTTTTACGAATTGCACAAGAATTGTAACTAGAAACCTTGTGTTTTGGGGTAGCAAGTAGATTTTCATTTGCTAAAGGCGAGAGGCATAAATATAGTAAAATTTGTGTTATCTCTAATCAGAAGCGAAGTGTGATTTCAGTTGCAATGCAAAGTTGAGTTTCTAGCATGAAAGTACCATGAAATTACTAAACCTTTTTTACATTTTAAACAGAAGCGATATTGCATAAATATATGAGATTTTCTCGATATTGCATAAATATATGAGATTTTCTCATAACCTGGGGAGAATTATGTTTTAAGTGTAGATTAACTAATATTGTTAGAGTTGAAATACTATAGCACACATATCATAAGCATGCAGAATATGGTTTAGTCTTGCTTTATCCATACCGCTAGCGGATACACATAATAACATATATACGATGTGGATAATGCCACATATTACAAGGTTCTCTTGTAATTGGGGTTACATAATTTTATTGTGCTGGGATTCCTACACTCTTGACATTTCCTTTGGCAAATCCAGTTAATTAGATTTTGGTTAATTACCTAGTTTGTGTTTCTAGTTTATTGCTGGGAGAGGGTAAGAATGGTTATTTTGATTTGCATGAGCAGGTTCTATGCAACATTCAAGTGTTTGCTAAAGCAATGCCTTCTCTCTTTGCTCCACATTATGAGGACTTCTTCATTTTTTCATCTGATTCGTATCAAATCAAAGCCTTGAAGCTTGAGATACTTTCTTCCATTGCTACAGATTCATCCATTTCTTCTATTTTCAAAGAGTGTCAGGTACTAACTGCCTTCCTAGTGAATTTCTTATCATTGTTGAGATTTGCAATATGTAGATATAGAAGATAGAAGAAATAAAAGTCATATTAATACTGCTGCCCGGTTTATTGCAAGGAATTTCCTACACTTCCAGATATTCTAGAAAAAGACATTACTGCAGTCCTAAGTATCGGAGAGGATGCGATTTTGGGCCCGTTTCATTCTATGCAAATCATTTTGTTTTAGGAATCTTCTTCTGATCATTGAGACATTGAGACTCTTTTTACTGGCAAAAGCCTGACCAAGTAGCTGAAACTAAATGTGTTATATGGACCATTTCTGGGTCATCTTAACTTTAAACATATTAGGTTTGGGTTTGGAATATACTTTTTTTTTTATTTTGGTTCAATGGAATATTCAGATTCTATTGAAAGGAGGTTGCATTTTATTTCACCTCATTTGACTTACCAAAGGTGCTTGGCCTAGCTGTATCTATATTATCCTTTTGGTGCTTGACTGTTCAAGGCCTCTATCATTACACTATCAACCTTGAAAAACTGAAAAAAGAAATGAAAAAAAAAGAGGAGTGATTGTATCTCCTGTGCTATGTTAGGAAGAAGAAAGTAATATGGATGCGATGGACTTGGAAAATTTTAATAATGCTTGGTTTCCATTTTTGAGCTCTGACATTAAGCCATTTCCTAGTTACTGTCACAAAAGAAATAATCTTGAGGCCAGCTGACCAGTTGAAATTGCATTTGTATACAAGTATGCTGATCCCTGATTGCATGAATTGTTACTTATATTTTAGTTTCTTATTAGGATTACATTAGAGATCCAGACAGGCGATTTGCTGCTGATACTGTTGCTGCAATTGGTCTATGTGCGCAACGTCTTCCAAATATGGCACATGTATGTGTAGATGGGCTGCTGGCTCTGACTAGACAGGGTTTGATCCTCTTTCCTATGTCTTATTGTCTAGTAATGTTCTGAAGAATTGGTTCCTTGTTTTCTGAAGTGATGCAGAATTTTGCAGAGTTCATGAATAAGGATTTTGGATTTGGAGACCAAGAAGCGGGTGTTTTGATTCAAGCGATTATGGCGATAAAATCAATCATAAAGCAAGACCCACCAAGTCATGAGAAGGTATTCTTCTCATGCTTGTTTCATGTCAAACTTTGGCTATGTGTTTCTGCTTTCCTTTCTGTTTATTTTGGCTGAATATTTAAATTATTTGGAAAAAGTAGAGACAAGCGCAAAAAAATAAGGTCAAGGACAATATATAACATGAACTATATTTGGGCTTATGGATGATATTCATCCTGTGAGCCGTTCAAGATGTTTATTTCTATTTGTACTGTTATAGCTTTATGTGTATGTTTACTGTTATTTTTGTTGGTAAGGCGGATTTAATGAGATTGTTTGTTGCAATGGTGCTCAATATCATGCTTCTCCATTACTCTATCCAACTTTCTAGCTTTCGTTAGTAAGCCTTGCAGTATTTTCACATGATCATATTAGTTGGTTGATAATGGACTTTTTATTATTATTATTTTTTTTTGGTGTAAAGGTTATAATTCAGTTGATCCGTAGTTTGGATTCAATAAAGGTGCCTGCAGCTCGTGCAATGATTATTTGGATGGTGGGAGAATACAGCAATTTGGGGGAGATAATTCCAAGGATGTTAACCACGGTGCTGAAGTATCTTGCATGGTGCTTTACTTCAGAAGCATTGGAAACAAAGCTTCAAATTCTTAACACAGTGAGTAAGGTATTTCTAAAAGCCATAATATTCTCCTTTGTAACGAGCTATGGTTGCTTCCTTTGTAATATGTTCCTTTTATACATTGATTTAAATTAACACTCAGAATGCTACTGCTACTCCCTTACAGTAGAATTTTTTTTTCCTTTTTTTTTTTTTTAAATTAACACGTCAAACACTCAATGTTTGAAGACCATGCATTTATTGGACCCTTCAATAGAATGAGGGAACTTTTAATGGCAATTGAAGTAGACATGTGAGTAAGATTTTGTCACCAGGCTTCATCTTCGAAAGGAAATGAGGAAAATTAAAACCTGTAAATTTCCTCACAAAAATTAGATCAATGGGCAAACTGGACATTTACCTGTCTGTGTGGCCTACCTTGGTATACACATTAGCATCTATACCTTTTGAATTGTCTAGCAGTAATTAATATTGTTTTCACTTGTAATTGCCGAGTGGTTATGCAATATATTCTGGTTTCTTTTGATGTCTGATGATTCTGGTGTTTGTCACTAAGCCCTTCCAGTTCTTTCCTTGCCCTCTAAGTTAAGGCAGGCATTTTCTGCTGTCAGATCAAGATCTTCATAATCAATTCTAGAGTAACATAATAGCATGTTCGATTGTTTATGGAAAAAGATATTGCCCTTCCCCAGATTAATCAGTTTATGCTTTACTTATGATTTGGAAGGAGGTTGTCTGGACAAGTTGCAGCAAATAGCATATCTTATTAAGAAACCAGGCAGCAAATTTTTGCTGTTGCGTGTTACCTTTAATTCATTGTAAATTTTGTAGTTTGTTAGTTGTTTTGTTTGATATTAATGTTCAGAGAAAAAGTCTTCAGTCGTCTGCATTTGCAGGTTGTTTTAGCTGCAACTGGAGAAGATCTATCGACATTCAAGAAAGTTTTCAGCTATTTGGTTGAGTTGGCTGAATGTGATTTGAACTATGATGTCCGTGACCGTGCTCGTTTTTTAAAGAAACTTCCATCATGCAATTTAGTCTCTGAAGGACCGGAGAAAGGAACAAATGGTCTTCCAGAAAAAGACCTTCTGCATATAGTTGCAGAATGCATATTAGGGAGGCAAACAAGAAAAGTGAAAGCTGAATCGATTAGTTACCGGTTTTATCTACCTGGGTCTCTCTCACAGATAGTTCTTCATGCTGCTCCAGGGTATGAACCTCTCCCAAAGCCCTGCAGTTTGCTACTGGATGATCTCAATGTGCCTGAAGGAAGACGTGCAATAAAGAAGGGGGCGGCCGATTACAGTGGGACAGATGATCATGGCACATCATCTGATCCTTCAGATGAGGAAAGTGCTTCTGATTATGGTTCTCAGGGCTTTATCACTAGCTCTAGTGGCAGTAGTCGTGGTGATGACAGTGAATTTACAAGTGAAGAAAATGATAATGCCAATCCATTGATTCAGATTTCAGACATTGGCAATGCTTCTGAAAATCAGAATGCAGTTTCTCAGTCGTCCTCTGCTAATCTGGGGGAACTGATGTCAAATAGAGCTCTGGAGTCATGGTTGGAGGAACAGCCTCGTTCATCAAACCCAGGCATATCAGAACAAAGTCAAGTCCGTATATCATCGGCAAGAATAACTGTTGGGGATGTTGGAAAGCGGGTTAAACCAAAAAGCTATTCACTCTTAGACCCTGCAAATGGGAATGGTTTGAAGGTCGATTATTCTTTTTCATCTGAAATATCGAGCATATCCCGTCTACTAGTATGCATAGAAGTTTTCTTTAAGAACTGTTCATCAAAGACCATATCGGAAATAACCTTCGTTGATGAGGAGTCCAAAAAAGCCTTAGATTTCGCAGACCAAGCAGCCGATGTAAATGAGAGGTAATTCTGCTCTGACATCTATGCTTGTCTCTTAACTTTCCTGGATTTCATGTTTATATATCTTTATTAACTATATGATTGCTTAATTGTTGAAAAGCTCTATATTATTTTTCCAACAGATATTCATATATTCTATCACATATTTATCCTATATATTAGCTGAATATATTGCTGAGTCATGATTTAGTAATCAAAGAGTGGAAAGTAAATTTACAAGCTCAACAAAATTCACTTCCGATTCCATTTGTTCATCTAATTTCTTTTATGGTAGACGAATTAAAGTATCTCATTTCAAGAAGTTCTACCTTATATTCTGCAGTTGAAGGTTCTATTTTCTTGTTACAACGGCTGAGTTTAACCCCTTGTCATTGTTGTATATTCTTAATTAATGTCCTTTAAGTGTTAGATTTTGTGCTTATTGCCATCATGCTATGTTATATGATTTAGAGTCACTTGGTCTCCAGAATAAATAATATTTTTATTTGGAATGTATTGTTGGAAAATGTGGATTTCTGCAGTTTATAAACTATGTTTAGTACTTAGAAGTTAGAGGTCAAGGTCTATGTTGCTTCGGTTATTTCATTTTTCTTGAAGTACCTGTTTCCGACACCCATGTTCGACCTATATCAGGATATGGGTATGGGGTTATGATTCTCTGAAGATCCTCCAAATACAAATACAAAACAATAAAAATAAAAAATAAAAAGAAATGGACATGCCCAAACGCATGGAAAACCATAAAAGAAATGGACATACCCATGTCAGACAAATATCCATATCCGATACTCACGTCTGAATCCAAGTAACAATGGAAAAGTTTATTAAAGCTGCTTTATTTCCAGTGTATAAATTTAGTGAGTTCTGAATGATCCGTGGGTGGTCAATGTCCTTTTGGGGCTTCCACGAACTTTTAGCTGCTCAAGATGTAGTCCTTTTTTTTTTTTAACCTTAAGCAATGCTCAATCTGACCCTAATTTCTCGACACTGCAGCTCCTTGTCATCTTACGATAACGTGCCAACACTAGTTCCGATGGAAGAGATTGCTTCTTTAGAACCTGGTGAGACAACAAGAAAGGTTCTTCAAGTTCACTTTCATCACCATCTATTGCCTTTGAAGCTTGCTTTATTTTGCAATGGGAAGAAGCTTCCCATTAAGTTGCGGCCTGATATCGGATATTTCGTAAAGCCTCTACCAATGGATGTTGAAGTCTTCATCGATAAAGAATCTCATCTCCCGGGGATGTTCGAATACACCAGGAGGTTAGTCGTCGCCCCTCTTAGTTTTGTTCTTTCTGATGGATATTCTGACTGGAAATTTATCTGTATTTACAACTTTAAAAAAAAAAATGATCGTAAAATTAATACTTGTTGTATTACACGGTGTTCTTCACTGGATTCTCATCTTTATGTATAACAGTTGCACTTTCACCGACCACATCGAGGAGCTAAACAAGGAGAGTGGAGATAGCTTGTTAATCAAGGACAAATTCCTTGCAGTCTGTGAGAGCTTAGCACTAAAAATGCTTAGCAATGCGAATCTTTGTCTCGTATCAGTCGATATGCCCATTGCTGCGGCTAACCTAGACGATGATGATGCATCGGGTTTGCGATTACGGTTCAGCTGCGAGATTTTAAGTAACGTGCTTCCTTGTTTAATTACCATTGGTGTTGAAGGTAAGTGCTCTGGTCCTTTAAACTTATCCATTAAAGTTAACTGTGAAGAAACTGTTTTTGGCCTAAATCTGTTAAATAGAATTGCAAATTTCTTAGTTTGAGACTCTGCCCTTTTTTTTAAATCGTTTTTTGGCTATTGTGGTGAAATCTAAAGGCTTTTTGTCAATTTGAATTCATTGCTTTTATTCTGAATATTTGAAGTTATATAACTCTGTACTGCTTTTTTTTTTTTTTTGTGTGTGGAAAATGTTTGAGTTTTTATTCTTATTGCAAGATCTTTTCTCTTGATTCCTTGAGATGGTGTAATATCTGTTTCTAAATGTCTGCTGAGATCAATTTTGGAAGAAATAACTAAAATACAATTTGAATATATAAACAATTTAAAATTTATACGACACACTATTATATAATATCTTAAACTAATGTTAAGAAAAACTAAACTGGACCAGCCGGTTGGACCTGTTCAGTTGGGAATTGATGGCCCATCCAGTTCAGCTTAGACCAAAGAATCGAGAACTCAATGAAACGGTAGAAATCGATAAAAAACTGATAAAAATTAGAATTAAATTGGTAAAAGTTTTTGTTTTGTTTTTTTATTATTAAAATTATTTTGTAAGTGAGGGGATTTGAATTTTTATTTAAACTTAATATATAGATAATTATAATATTTATTACTTATTCAATATCGAATCACGTTTAATTTTAATTGAATAATCAGGTTCAATCGGTAATCTGAAGGTAACAACGGTTTGATTCTCAGTCTAATTTTTTTTCATTGCTTTGAACATAATTATAACTCTGTTAATGGACATGATAAAATTAAACACGATTGGATAAATATAATCTGACTAAAAGCTCTTATTTAAACCAAATATATAATTAATTATAATATTTAATACTTATTTAATATCTTAAATTTTAATCGATTAATCAATTTCAATCGATAATCCGAAGGTCCCATTGCTTTGATTTGCAATCTAATTTTCATTCATCGCTTTAAATACAATTATAACTGTGCCAGTAGACCTGATAAAATTTTACATGATTGGACAAATATAATTCTTATAAAATATTAAAAAATGATACGATATAAATATATATTTTAAAATTTATATAATATGTATTATTAACATAATAAAATATTTTAAATATGATTATGATATGATAAAATACTTGAATATGAGAGAAAACATAAATTATCAATACTAATTGTTAAAAACTTCTATCCATGCCCGATTTAATACAAACCAGGCAAGTACCCCGATCTTCGGAGGGATCTAAATTCAAATATCTTTGGACGGATCTAAATTCAAGCAACTTCCTTATTCTTTGAAATGGAAACAATCAACGAATTTTCATTATTTTTTCAAATCAAGAGAGCTTCAAGCTCATCGCCATGAATCATGATAATCTTTGCAAGTTTAGAAATTGCTTAACCAAATATAAAGTTTCAAAACATGGAATTTGCTTAGCTACTCTGCTGCAGTTACAAATATAAAGCTTGAACTATAAATTGATTACTGTGAGTAAGATTTCCTTTGTTCCAAACTGAAATGCAAGATAAATGCAGTCACTGAGTTTCCCACTTATACATTGCCGGCCGGCTGGCCGGCCAGAGGCAACCATCCAATTTTGCCAGCAACTCTGTTGAAGTTCAAACCCATCGATTATATATGCAACAATTTCTGCATCGTGTGCCAGAGAAACCTGTTTTCGCAGTCAATATCCAATCAATCATATGCTTACTGCGGATGCATAAAAACAGATGGGGCTAGAGTGCGTACATATACAAACAGAGATGGCAGAAACTGCACCCGTCCCAATAGAGGCAGCAATGCTCAACATGCAACTGCAACGTTCGATTGTGATTGCTGCTCGTGGTCAGATTCAGTAAGCAGAGGACTTTTCTGGAAGTTATTTCTTAGCTGACCGCAGGCAGCGCTGGCATCCAGGCCTCTTGTTTGACGTATGCTGACAGTTACTTTACGGGACTCAAGTGCACCTGCAAATGCCAACACCTGCGAAATTGAATAAAGGATTAATGTTTATGCTCAAGAAATTAAAGGGCTTTATATTGGTTGAAAACGAGGGGAAAATGATGAATATTCGTTGGCATACTGCTTTTTTGTATGGCCGTCGATACTCGGAACCCTCTATCGGATTGAAGGGTATCAGATTGACGTGATAACCACGTCCCCATTCATGAAGTAGCTCAGCTAGCTCTATTGCCTGCTCTACTGAGTCATTCACTCCAGCTGCATTGAAAACAACAAAAAAGGATTACAACTTTAAACCAATGTTAAGAAGACCCGAGGTTAAACCGGTGTGACCGGAGGTTAAAATAATTTTAAATGTTAAAAATACTTTTAATGTTAAATATTATAATAATATTTACAGAAAAAAAAAAAAAAAAAAAAAAAAAAAAAAAAAAAAAACAAGGTTTTTCCCCTTTTTCTCTTTTTTTTCCCCAGTTGAACCGATTTTAGCCAGTTTAAACATCACTTAGTTCTACATATTGCAGCTGACCGGACAGACCACTGGTTCTCAGTTCAACCAGTCTGACTAATTGATCAGGGCCAGTTTTTTTCATCACTACCTTAAACCACTTAAGTCCCTAAAGTAGGCATGCACGGAACTTGTGTGAAATTTCAGTACCTAGAAGTGCATATTCAAAGGAGACTCGTCTACTGGTTTCAGCAAAGTAGTCCCGGCAATCCTTCATGATTGCATCAAGGGGGTACGATTTGGCACTGGGCACAATCATCTCCCGGAGTTTCTGGTTTGGAGCATGTAAGCTGATGAAAAGAAAATGAATTAAAATTAACATTCAAAATAAAGGCTTAAGATTCGTTTAAGAACGAAGTCAAGTTGCAGTGTTACATAAAAAGAGACCTGACGGCCAATGTCGACTGAAGCTTGTGAGAAGCCAGCTTTTTTATGGTGTTTGGAACTCCCACAGTAGAAATTGTAATCATTCTTTGCCCAATTTGTACATCCTGCAGAGAGGAGGAAAACCATAAATGAGCTTAAATTGAAAGCCACATACAGTCATTTACTGCAGCATTTCAACAGTTTTACGAGACTTTATTCCGAAAAGAAAATTGTGACTATAAAATTAGTTCGATAGAATAGAAATAATCTACATTACCAGAGGGACACAATGGAATTCGGCAACATCTATCTCAAAACAAAAATCTATGATTTCATAATCTAGAAAACCAATTTATACGAAAACTTCATCTGACTCATTTGTTCTATGTTTCTTTGATTGTGTCCGACACATTTTTGGACATAGGTATAAGGATATGACTCTTGAAGGATCCCCAAATGCATAAGAAAACTTAAAAAATATTGAACATACCCATGTCGAACACATCTAACGCTTACAACCGAGTTCTAGTCATATGGATTTTGTTTGTTAGGTCCAGTTTATAGGCACATTATAATAGCACCAAACATTCGAAGAAATATGATTTTTCATTAATATATTCGAAACAAAAAAGTTGCAAAAAAAATGCACCTTATTCAAGCATCGATGAGCGTCAAGTACGGACTTCAAATTCAACATGGGCTCCCCCATTCCCATGAATACTACATTTGTCACCCTGTGCTTGAAGATATCCTCGATAGCCAATACCTGTTCGCAAAATTTTTGTTTACATACACGGTACCCAAACTATGATGTCTTCATCATAAATTTGTAAATTAAAACGAAAAAACAGCCATTGATTTTCGATAAAGGAAAAAGCATGAACATTCAAAAAAAGTTGAAGAAATGGATTATGTACCTGCTCGATAATTTCATGCCTTCGAAGATTCCTTGAATACCCTCCCTTTCCGGTGGCACAAAATGAACAGCGCAACGGGCAGCCTACCTGAATACCAGAGTAAAACATGAACACGAGAACAGTCGAGAGCATTGCATGAGATAACACCAAAGATATATAACTAAATGACGAAGATCTTCCCCAACCAACTCCAAGCAACTAAAAAAAAAATGTAAATCACCTGTGATGACACACATGCAGTAAGTCGCATCGAACCCTTTTCATCTTCAACCGGTATGCCAACTGTTTCAATCAATCTGTTGTCCTCCAACTTTATCAATAACTGAAAGATCCATTAAACACATAACTAAGAATAAGAATTGACAACAAAATCACCAATACCTCAGCAGCCAACTATCTAATTT
Source organism: Adansonia grandidieri (assembly GCA_038382065.1). Classification (NCBI taxonomy): domain Eukaryota; kingdom Viridiplantae; phylum Streptophyta; class Magnoliopsida; order Malvales; family Malvaceae; genus Adansonia; species Adansonia grandidieri. The sequence continues at coordinate 629,389 of JBBYHK010000016.1, read as the reverse complement.
ACTAAAAAAAAACTCCAAAGAAACTCATGATAAAATCTAAAAACAGAAAATGCAGTCAAAATAGAACTTCCCTATTTAGTTGTTACTTTTCGCTACTTCCTTTTTGCTTTAAAATTGCTAAAAAAAAGGTAAAACATGTGATAGAAAATAAGCAAACAACTAAAATCTAACACATTATAATCATTTCAGGTAAAAGTAAACACATACAAAAGAAAAAATATGGTTCAGCTTGTATACATTCCAAAAATCATTTGATTTTGTCTCTAAATGCAGTTTTTACTCCATGCTTTCAGAGTTAAAACAAAGTAGTAAAATATGTTATCTGAACTCTTATTTTTCCCAAAGTAAATGTATTCAACACCTAAGCATTTAGTTCAATGGTTGGAGCAATTAAGCAGAGTTCAAATCTCCTCCCCCAAATCTTACCGTTGGCCACAAAAAAACACATATATCCACTGCATATTCGGACATGAGTATAGGATATTATATTCTAAAAATATGAAAAAACGAGCATATTCGTGTCGTACTTATATCCATATCCTACACTCAGTCCCAAATTTAACTAACATGGACAACAACAATGAATATGTAACATTCAAGAGTAGAGTAAAAAGGGTTTTTTTTTTTCACCTTAACAGTTCCATCAGCAGCGGTAACAGTGTGGTAAATTGGAGACCTTCCAATTCTCCAACCAGCTTCTATAAGATCATTTCTAAATGCTTGAGGCACTATTCAAAACCAAAAAAAAATTCCAAAAAATAAGCTAAAAACTTCACCAAATTAATAAACAAAAATAAATAAAATAAAAGTATATAAAATGATTCTCACAGTGACTAAAATCCTGAATTTCTTTTGCCTTTCTCTTGTAAATTAAATGGTGTAGCTGCTTCCCTCTGTAACTTTGCTATATTATAAATTAATAATAAAAATGGAAAAATAAAACAGTATGAGACTTTTTTTTAAGTGTAATAAGTAAGTATAAATTTAAAGTTGTGTAATTACCTGGCCGAAATCGACGGCGAGTTCTTGAAGCTCATGTTCGGACATGCCGAGGAGGACGCGGGGGTCCACGTGAGGGGCACGTGTGGAGGAGGAGGACGAAGGGGAGGAGGAGATAGTGAGACTGCGCAACGGCGTGACGGTGGTGGTGGTGGAGGAGGAAGCGGAGACGGTGAAGGAACGATGGCGGGCGACACGTGCGAGAGGGAAGGAGCACAGGTGCTGAAGCATGGAAATTTTGGTGGCAATCATAGCTTCGTCGTCGTCGTTCGAGAGCAAAAGAAAAAGAAATGAAAAACCTCTGTGTAACTGTGAGACTGTTTCAGCCTCATGAAATGGCTAAAACCTCAGCTTTTGTTCAAAGAAGACGAATTTACCCTGGGCTTGGGAAATTCATATGGGCCCTTCTTCTTCCCTCTCTCCGAAGGAAATATGTGCCTTTAGTGGCCCTTCTTTTATAAATTATTTTTTTAATTTTTTTTAAACTTAATATTTTGTTTAAGCCTTTCAAATATTATATGAATCTTCAAACTCGAACATCACTTCGACCTATAAATACCTTTAATCATCAATTAATTTGTTACACCTTCACATTGTGGATGGACAAAATGATAAAAGATTATAATATTTACATAAACATTCAGAAATATTTAGAATTTTGTTAAAAATATATGAAATAGGAGAAGTTATTTTGCTTACTACCGATGTAAAAAATATATGAGTAATTTTAAAAAAAGATTTATTTTTAATTTGAAAATTAATAAAAGATAGAGTTAGTTTCATTACACTCATGACGTCAAACTCAATGAAAGATTCTTATAATAATATAATTATATAAATACAAATGCAAATATAGATTATTTATTATTACTACAGATACAATAAAAAACTATTAAAAACATTTTCAAGCCTCTCATATCGGGTAGAGTTACTAATTTTAGACATGATTATATGAATATTACATGTATAAATCAATAAAAATATGACATGACACGACACGACACAAATATATGCCTAAAAATCTTATAATATAAATTATTAATGTATCAAAGTTGATAAAAATATAAAACACCTTAAACATGATTATGACACAATAACATATATGAATATGATACGAATACATAAATTGCTAGATCTAATACTAGGTCAAGCCTAATTATTTTTATTTGTTTGCCCTAGTTTAGTTTGGATTAGCTCATAAGCATACCTGTTTTTTTAAAAATACTTTATTTTTTTCAATTCGTCAACCGAGTTAGTGTTTAACTTATTCAAGAGTTTTAGAATAATATAGATAAAGTCTTCGATCGAATTGATGCAATGAATCAAGTGGGTTAAAATATCCTTAAAGTCCTTGTACTATGTAATCTTATGCAAATTAGTCCTTAGACAAAAAAATATAAGCGAACAAGTTTCTTTACGTTTTAAAGTGAAATAAAATGGTAAAATTGGTAACTGATATAAGAAAAAAAATTTAAAAATACTGATTTGGCTGTTAACATCCGTTAAAATTATGAGATGAATTATTAATATTGATTTGGCTTAATTAAAATAATATATATTTAATGATGACATAGGCTTAAAAAATTAACACGTATAAAATGCCACATAAAAGTTTTCAAGCAACGTGGCAAGGTTTAATCGGTTATATTTTGCAAGCAAAGTGGCGCTCGCCCTACCAGCGACAATTCACTCCCGACGATATTAGCTGCAACGTTTCTTCTGGAGATAAACAGTGCAACGGGCATTTAAGGAGGCTGCAGTCTTCTCTTCAATCCGAATTCGAAGCAGAACGACTACTGAAACCGATAAACATCGATAGTCACCAAAGATTGAAACGTGAAAGGCAGAGGCACTCTTCATTCAGGGCTCTTTGACATGTACAAAGATGAATTCTTTTGCCGCTTTTCGTATACTTACTTATTTCCTTTGATAATAACAAATAAGTATGGACCTCGGAATAAAGGGCAGGTTTATATAGCTAACAGCGGACGACAATTCATGCCATGCTTTGTCGTTCCGGCCTATTCATTTCTCATCTCGAGTTGGAGAGCCATACATTTGCTCATCGGTATTGGTTTCTGAGAACTTCTGCAGAATTGTTTGGCCCAAAAAAACTCAGCATCTTATCCCTCATCTCGAGTCGGGGAGCCATACATGTGCTCGTCGATGTTTTACGCGACGGTGAGTATGTGCTGCTTTCCGAGAACTTCTGCCGAATTGTTTGATCCGAAACGACTCGTAAAGCCTTACTGCACTACTTGAATCGTCATATTCACATAGATTCATATTTGTTTTTCCTTGCCTCGTATTTTTTTTTTGGGCTTAGGAAAACTTTTCTTACTATTTTCTTTCTTTCTTCCATGATTTCATTGTGGAAAATGCGTCTTCTTATCATCTGCAGCCATCAATAACGTATCTGTTTGGATTACAAAATATACAACAAAAAATGAAGTAGTATTAGTTTGCTTTTGTTACTTTTCTTGTTGATTTTCCTGTTTTGTTCTTGTCTATGTTGCTCGGACTCAAAAGTTTCAGATATGGGTATGTATCTAATACAAGTATACTAATATTTTTTAAGTTTTTTTATATATTTAGAGGATTATATACTTAAATTCATGTTTGTATATATATATGGAATAGATGTTTACACAAATACTTTAAGAAAAATAAAAAAATTGATATAATACAGGTTTTTGACCCTGTTTCTTTTCATTTAGAAAATAGCAGAAATCGAACATAAGAGATGACATCCAACAAATATCAGTTCGAAATTCAAAATTTTTAATCTCTTTCTTCATTTCTCAAGTTGTGATCTATTTTCTATCCCCAAAAATAGAGAGAAACCCCAACCCTTGTTCTTTGATTTGCATGTTGTATTTGTGTATCATATTTGTATTTAAGATTTTAATACATTTATTAATTTGTGTTGTGTTTAGTTTTACACAATGGGCCCAAGATATTACATACATATAGGAATTATTAAATCTGTCACTTTGGTTGATTTAAAAATAAGTTCATATGATATTAGGTCTTTTGGTATACTTGGCAATATTGGACGTGAGATGATTACACGGCATAAAATAAAATACGAACATGATGCATACAAAAATGTCTTAAAATATATATAATATAAATTATAAACGATTAAAATTTATATAAATATGAAATACTTTAAAAACGATCATGATATGGTAAAATAGATAAATGATGTGAGCATACGAATTGTTAGGTCTATCTCTTGGTTATTTCACAAACTAATGTCTATAATAAGATCATTCAAGTAGGTTAAGTAATTTTGAACATGATTTAATTATATGTTATAAAAAAAATTAACTAAAACAATATATAAAACACAATAAAAAAATATAATATGAATATGCACAAATGTAAGAATGTGATGAAATTTAAATGATATGAATTATTTATATATCAAAATATATATATATATATATATATCAAAATATAATATCTTAAATGCAATTAAAATATTTAATAATATTCAAATATAATATAACTATACGAATAAATAAATATTAAAAAAAATTAGAAAAAAAAAAGGGGAACTCAGAATTTAAGATAGGCCCATTGTTTGGGAATTATTTATTAGATATTCTAAAAGAGGCCCATAAAATCGGAAAAAATAAAATAAAATTGTGAACTGCCACCATAGGTTCGAACCTACGACCACGAGGTAAATAGCCTTGCGCTCTCTACCTACTGGGTTTCAATCCTCGTTGAAGAAAATCACTGTTAAATCTTGGCTCCTGCAACCAATTGCTAAAAGCTTGAAAAGGGGGAAAAAAAATAAAAAAAGGGGGGAAATGGAGTTTTTATTGACGATGATGGAGTTTTTGGCTGCTTTGGTTTTAATCTTTGTTTTAGGTTTAGTTTCTGTAATCGTTTTTGAAGCTTACAGAAGACGTCACAGTAATGCGTACTTTTCTCTAACCCTAATTTTCTCGTTTTCGGTATTTATTTTGCTATAATCATTTCATTTTGTTTTAATTTTTCACTTTTTAAAAAAAAAAAAAAAATTAGTCATGTCGAAGCGCCGGTGATCTTTGAGGATCCGAAATCATTGAAACGGGTAATCGCATTTCCTTTTTTGGATTGTGCTCTGTATATAGCTTGTTTGGTTGCTGAGAAATAGTCAAATTTCGACTCTTTTTGTTTTCCTTTGATTTTGGTTAAGAAATTAATGGAAAAGAGTCAACTTTGAGAAGCTAAATATAACTAAATAATTAGTAGTACTGCATGATTTAAATAATGCCCGCAACGCGATGTTAAAGCAGTTATTTTGCGGTTTCAGCTCTCTCGATTGCCAATATTCATCCATAACTGCAATAAATGTGAAGCAACGTAAAATGCATTTGCTATCGCGATTAAAATTCTCAATTGTTCCATAATTCCTTTTATTTGAAGCAAACAATTGAATGGAAAAAATTGAAAGGGTTAGAATTGATAGTCTTTTTTTTCCTTCTTCTTTTAAGTGAAGAAGTCTACGTTATTATAAATATATGCAAGAACTAATGATACCAATTAGAATTTTCTAATACCATTTTCGAATTCGTTTTGTTTAAAACGAGTTTTCTATTTTAATTTGTTTATTTATGGGATAATGATATGTATGAAGTGGGTACGGATGTTAAGAATTTGCCGGCTGCATTTTTTTTTTTCCAGATTCCTTGTCCTCGTATATTTGATCCAGCAGAGAAATACTTGTCTTTGATAATTCCTGCTTTCAATGAAGAGCATAGGCTTCCCGGTGCCCTCGACGAAACCATGAAGTAAGTCAATGCTTCTTTTTTAAACCACTTCATGCGTGAACAAATGTGCTTCAGTTGACGGTATTTGGCAACAAAATTAAGTTTTACATGTGATAATGCAGGATTTATATTTTTGATAGTTAGTAATATCTTGAAATGCTAACATGTCAATCTGAGTTCTTGCAATTGTTTGATTTTGATTTCCCACATCATAACAATACAATTAACTGAAATTTCTTTCTGAAATTGATGTTGGTACTGACGGTGCGCCATTGTTACTGTTCATTATGTCATAGCCCACTAAAAGTTTTTACCATATTGTAATTGTAATAATATTCGGTCTTAAACTCTTTATAACTCGGAGCATGGTTTCTCAAGCAATAGAATTGATCTTCTCTATCTGTAGATTAATTAACCGTTGTCTTGTTATTTTCAGGATTAAAAAAATGGTTTCTTAGATATGTTTCACTGAAGTAATTTAAAACTATATTCAATTTTGTCACTGAAAAGACTATGACATTAAATAGGAATGATGTGATGTTGTTACTTTGCAGTTATCTTCGACAACGGGCTACGAATGATAGGTCATTTTCTTATGAGGTACCGTTTTGTTTCTTCTACTAACTGGAACAGCTAAATTGGTTCTGTGAAGTATATTATTTTCAGCTACCTATCATGGTGTTTTTGGTTCACTGCCTCAGGGTAGAATCTATGTTACTTGGACTCGGATATGTGTGTTAGATACGGGTTTGTGTCTGACACGGTTATGTTTAATTTTCTAAGTTTTCCATGCATTTGGAGGATACATGGAAGGTCATATCTCCATACCCATGTCTGAATAAATGTTTACTTTAAGAAAAATGAAAAGTCAGAGCAATATAGGGTAGAATAGCCATTTTTTAAATGGACCATTTAACTGTGCTATTGCATAGCTGCATGTCTCTTACATGAATGAGATGCAGGTATTGATCATTGATGACGGAAGTAGGGATGGAACAAAGAAAGAAGCTTTTGACTTCGTAAAAAAGTATGGTGTAAACAATGTAAGGGCTATCCTTCTCGGTAAAAACCATGGAAAAGAAGAAGCAATAAGAAAAGTGAGTCTAACCTGAACCATTCATTTGAATATTTGCAAACATTTTCCGATGCTCCCTGAAAGTATTATTATGCTTTCCTGCGACTGCATGATAAATAATTGATTGAAGCTCTTTACCTCTGCAAAAGCATTGTAAAACAGGGAATGCTACATTCACGTGGTGAATTACTTCTAATGCTAGATGCTGATGGGGCTACCAAGGTTACCGACCTCGAAAAACTTGAAATTCAGGTTTGTAAAAGATTGACCCTTGGTGGGGGTATACTGTGTGACAATGTTGCTCCAACTCTTAATTTTTTTTTTCAGTATCCTTGTCTGAAACCTGTGTTTGACACCTATCCCGACGTGGTTATGAGGGTATGATCCTCTAAAGGCCCTTCAAAATGCATGAAAATCTTAGAAAAATTTGACATACTCATGTCGGGCACTCACATCTGAGTCCAAGTAATATAGCTGTGTGGTATAGATTATCTAATGTTTTACACTTCAGATCCATGCAGTTGCCAGAAAAGATCATAATCACAGTGATTCAGCAGCCGATGACACAACTTTTAGAATATCTGATTTCGCAATGGTTGCATTTGGTTCTCGTGCCCATCTCGAGGAGAAAGCTCTTGCCACGGCTGAGTTTACGGATGATGCTTCCTATTTAGTCATATTTTAATTTTCTATTCTAAGTTGCACATTTCTTCTTGCTGAATTTGTTCAATCTTCTATGTTTCAGAGGAAGTGGTACCGCAATTTTTTGATGAAAGGTTTTCATCTTGTGGTTCTCTTGACTGCTGGCCCTGGAATCTGTGATACGCAGGTGTGTTTGTTTTATAGATTTCTATTTTTTTGGCCTAAAGTCTATGATCCGGTACCTATGTTCTATGTTACTTGGAACTTGGGTGCAAGTGCAAGATGTGAGTATGTGTCCGGCACGAGTATTTTTAATTTTTTTAAAAGCTTTTTCCATGTATTTAGAGGGTCATCTCCTCATATCTGTGTCCAAATATATGTTGGATAAGGGTACTTTAAGAAAAATAAAGAGTTGGAGCAACATGACCTATGTTCTATTTTACTAACTAATATCTACCCAATTCTTTATAACTATTTTCCTGATCTGGATATCTTCATACAATGCAGTGTGGTTTTAAGATGTTTACTAGGTCTGCGGCAAGGAAGCTTTTTACGAACATCCGTTTGAAAAGGTGATCTCTCAAACAAATCTATACTACTTGCTTAGATTATTGTAATGCCATCATACATGCTCATTTTCTCTTTTCGGTTGAGTGTCGGATATGAGTACGTGTTCGACATGGGTATGTATGTCTATTTCTTTCTATGCCTTCCCACGTATCTGGAAGGTCCTTAAAGGATCATATCTTCATATTAATATCTTGATACGCATTGAACAAGTATACTTCAAGAAAAATGAAGAGTTGGACCAATATAGAGAATGCTCTAATAAATCCCTTTGAAAATTTCCATAATTGACTTAGCATCGTGGATTATACGTGCAGGTGGTGTTTTGATGTCGAACTTGTTTTCCTTTGCAAATGGTTTGGTATTCCAATGCTTGAGATATCTGTAAACTGGTCTGAAATTCCTGGATCCAAGGTAAATCGTTTGAGCATGCCAAACATGCTCTGGGAGCTTGCCCTCATGTCCGTAGGATACCGAACTCGAATCTGGAAAATTAACCCCTGATGTCAGGAATTTCCTCGGATCCATTCGAACGAACAAAGAGACGTGGTTCAGCTGATTCGATAGCCTTGGGTTTTAATACATTCTTGAGGAAAAACTTTTACAGTTAAGATGAAATCAGTTTTATCCAGGCTGGTTCTTTATGCAAAGCCATGGCCAGAACATGCAGTCTTTTCCAGTTAGAAATATTAACTGAGGTAACACTGTTGTATTTACATTTTTACTGTTTTTAACGTTTTGATAATTAAATTACGAATTTATTCCCTGGATAAGTGCCTGAAGCAGAAATTAGAGCAGATTAACTTGGACTTGGCAAATCATGTATCCTTGTGTATCCTAAATAAATTACGAATGTTGGAGTACCCGGCCGAAACGTTGAACAGATCTTCAAGTTTGGACGAGAAATGTCCACTAATTAACACATCCCAACAATTTCATATTTGAACAACACAATATCTCTTATTTTTTAAAAAGAAAAATACTATAATAATTGTTATAATTTATAATAAAACACAAATAAATTTAAAAAAAAAAAGAAAAAGAAGCAAAATCAAAGGTTGGAAAATTACTGGTAAATGGCTAAATGCCTCAAAAACAAATGGCAAAAAGACAGTGAAATTAAAAAAAAATGATTGGAAAAGCATGAGAATGCATGTTCAACCCAAAAAAATAAATAAATCATAACGGCCCATATTCAGTCTCTTCCACTTCTTAAATTGCTTTCGGCCTGTGCTTTCGATTCCTCTCTCCTTTCAATGGAAATTTCAAAAACATTTCATCCTCACTTGACTCTTTTTACTCTTCTTTAAACCCCGCACTCTCTCCACCAAAAACACATTCTTTTTTCTCAAAGGTCATTTCATTTTTCTTTAATTTTTTCCCTTAAGAGTTTATCTTCTGGTCTTTCTTACTGGCTTTTGCTGTTTTCTATTTGAAGGGTCATTCCTTTGTATCAATGTCTGAATATATGTTAGGTAGGTATGTCTGATACTTTGAATGAAGAGTTGTAATAATGTAAGTTTAAACCAGCAATGATTTCATATAAATAGGGGAAAATGTTTTTTTTCCCCTCACAAAAGAGCATCTTGAATTGATTGAGAAATAAACATGAGAGAAAAAAACAGAGCATCCGAATGCATATCAAATGCTTTACATTGTTCTACCGAAACCTAAAACTAATTGAAACAAAGTTGTGGGAAGTGATCTTGAAGTTCATATCCCACAAGAATTGAGCTTCAATAAAACTGAATGATCCCTGTTTCTCGAACGAAAACTTAAAACCAAAAAGATCGATAAGTAGATGGTTCATCCATCAAAATTCTACAGAAACGGTGGAAGAATTACCCATCCCCTGGGGTATTTCGGCCGGCCTTCCTTACCGTCAAATATCTGTGAGCAACACCAAGTCAAAGGTAAGGGAAAACTTTAATGGAAGATCGAGTAATGCATCCGTAACCGAAACTAAAGATCAATATCTATTAACAAGACAGAAAATATGCTATATAAGTTATGTTGCTCTGACTCTTTATTTTCCTTGAATTTTTTGTGTTTAACACCTATATCCGACACATTTTCGAACACAAAGAGATATGACTTTCAAATACAAAAAAAAACTTTTAAAAAATTGAAAATACATACATCAGAGGCAGTATTCGACATTTACACCCGAGCCCAAGTAATATGGTTGCCCATATATTAGATTAGCATTATTAAGCAACGCACATGATAGTCAAAGAAACCCTAATCCTGGATGTGCTTTGCAAATTATATAAAAACCAATATATCTTGACCTTGATTCAATTACTTTCAGCTTGACGCCGAAAAGAAAGACAGGGCATTTTAGTAAAAGTTTCATTGGAGTTGAAAATGAAGGCTACTCTGACGAACATGTTCTCAGATTTGGGTGCAAGTGTCGAATAAAGGTAGGTTCAATTTTTTTTGTACGTTTTTTCATGTATTTTGAAAGTTTTTCGAGAGTTATATCTCAATTACCATGTCTGGAAATGAGTCAAACATAAGTATGTCAAGAAAAATGAAAAGTTGGGGTAACATAGTTTGATGATATACACATAATTTATTTGGTTTAGTAGTTAAACCAGAAAATTAAAGGGAAATACCTTCTTCAATCGGCGGTGCTTCGCAAGGGCCCAATTTGTCATGATAGAAGTGGCGACTACAACAAATATATAGCCTGCAACAGTCTGTGTAGCAATATTGAAACCTATCCATTGGTAAATCTCCGTCGTGTAATTTGCGCATGTAACAATGTTGAACAGAAACCCACGAGGAATTTGATATCCTCCACTACCATCGGGATTGCGTAGATTCTTCAGTATGATATGACAATAGAAGTTTGCAAGTTGACAAACTAACCCAAACCCGAATCCAATCTTCACCTGAAGGGCACTAACAGGTGTGTAAAGAGGGTGGTTAACGCAGTAAGCAATGTAAGACCCAAAGCTCCAGTAGTAAGCACAATTTCGGAAGACATTTGATAGTGGGGATGTCACATGGCTAAACCGGTGGACAAAGAATGTTTCCAGAATACGTTTGAAGTAGTGGAAACACCAATAATATAAAGCGTATGTTTGAACAGGATGGATGACACGCTTCTCTTCGTAACCAAAGAACTTGTACACGGGGAAGTAGTAGAAGACAGGATAGAGGATCAAAGGACCCAAGTACTCGAAAAAGAAAAGTGTACGATAAGATACTTGTGGACCGAGGTCCTTGAACACTACAGTTATGTCGTTCTGGTTTCCATCACAGTAGTCTTTGAGACTCTTCTTGGGGTTAAGGACGACAGGCCTCTCCTTCGATCCCGATGGGACAGGAAGTGTTAGTCTTTGTCTTGAAGGATAGAACTTTTTAGCTGTTAGTACAACACATAAGAAATCTAATAAGAATCCAGTGACCGATGAAACTGCCAATTCGCATGCAATCAAAAACATATCTCTTGAGGAATTGGGGGGGAAGGCTGAAGATGACAATAAAAAAAGGCATAAAAGTCGGTCAAAACGCCGGCATTTATAAGCGCTCCAATGTAAAACTAAAAACAAACCCCATAGAAACCCTTTCATCCCTAGAAAAGGCAGGCGGCAAAGTAATGCACACTGCAATTGGCAAGATTTTCTTTATGTAATTCAAAACGTATCTGCTTTACAAGTCCGTAAGAAAATAGACTGGAGGACGAATTGAAACAAAAACTCTACAACGGATTTGAATGGAAAAAAAAAAAACTTCATTAGCTGGAAATGTAGTGACCCTCAGATTATCCAATATTTCTAGTTAATTCACCACTCAACATTAAACTACATTCGAAAACATCCATGCAATTCCTAAATTGCTACAACTCTTTATTTTTCTTCGAGTACTCGTGTCTAACACATTTTCGGATATGACACCCCAAGGACACTCAAAATACCTAGAAAAACTTACAAAAAATAAGCAGACCCCCTATCCAATGCTCACGTTCGAGTTCGAGTCTGAATAAGATAGTGCGATACAACATGCAAACAAAAAACATATCAAGCATTGAAACCCTTGCCCCAACATAAAACAGGAAGTGATAAGATAAATAGGAACCTAATTGACTCTATTTATAAAGTTTTGAATCAAAAGAAAGCCCTAAACACAAACACAAGAAGAATCACAGGAAATTCCCACAAATAGCAAATTATTTCCCTAATTCAGAGTTAGAAGACTATTATTTCCTCCTCGTTTTGTTAAGTAACAGTTAATTGACTAACAGAGTCAGTATTTAAGCTAATTTTTATCTACAAAGAAAAAATATCAATTACTTCTCTTGTGAATAGCCTCCTGCAGATCAGCCACAGTAGCCTGCAAAAAAAAAAAAAGAACGCAAAAAATTTTCCCTTTCATTCCCTTCTTTTTTCCAGGAAAACAAACAGCCTAACAATGTAAAAAAGAAAAACAAGAAATCCCAAGGAAGATAGACAACAAAAAAATGACGTACTGAGTCAGGAAGCTCAAGACCACCTTTGATGAACTCTCTTCCACTGCGTGAAATTAGAGTGACCTTCATCGTTTCTTAGTCGAAAACAAAAGAAACCCAATTTTTGTTATGGCGAAAGGATCAAACCCTTTGAAGCTTTAAGCTTTGGAAAGTTGGATCCGTTAAGAGTTCGGAGATCTCAGAGTTTATAACTTGGAAAAAAATATGTGCGAGAGAGAGACTCCGTTGTTAGTTTAGGAAATAGGAAGCGGTGGAATTAATTAAGATACACGTGGTCTGTGATAATATTAAAGACGTATGGTTGGGGTAGGGGAGCTAACCATCAAGGCCGATGAACCACAGCACCTACTTTAATTGCTGATTTGATTCGTGGAAGGGAAAAAAATCGAAAATTGATTAAAATTATAGTATTTGATTAATTTTGATATGATTATTAATAAGTTTGATCTAATCTTAGTTAAACACTATAATTACATAATTATATTTGATTTGATATTTTTATTTATAAGTTAAAAATTATAATTATTTAAATTAAATCAAACTTTGATTTTAATTTTTATAATATAAAAATAAATATTTTATTTTTAAATCGATTGAAAACTTAAAAATAATATAATTTATTTTAAATTTAAAAAAATATATAAACTAAATTAATTCGAACTCATAAAAAATTCATTTTGGGATAATTTAATCATAAATATTATTTTATTTAATTTTATTTAAAAAAATAAAATACTACAAATTAATTATAATTTAGTTTCAAAGTCGTGGACTCCTCTAATTCGTGCGGCCATTTTTTTATGTTACTAGTTTCTACGGTGATGGTCTCAACATCTATTTTTTCTTTTTAATAATTAATCTTGACATCTAATATTGTAAATTTATTTATGAATTAAATTAAAAATTTATTTTTATATTAATATTTATATATTTTTATAATTAATTTTTTAAAAAATAATACAATGATATAAATATAATATATTGAATATATTTAAAAATATAACATAATAAACATGATACATAATAATAAAAATAATAATCTATCACTATCTTTGACATTTTCGTAAGTTTAGTTAAACGTTGATCCATATGCTAAAATAAAAGCGCCAAAAAGTAGATATATTTCCCCAACTAAAGAATTTATGCACTCACAAATTCATTCTGGGACTACGACCGGGCACCGTTAAGTGTCGGTTGGTGACAGGTTGGGGCTCGATTGAAAACATGGTCTTTTTCTGCAGTAAAAGTAGCTGTCGTCACTGATCCATTGCATGTTACCGAAACTTCAAAAGTATATTAATATAAAAAAAAATAATATAAATTATCAATATATTAAAATTTATACAGATATAAAAATATTTTAAATACGTTTATGATAAAATAAAATATATTAATATATCAATAATTATTAATGAAATATGATATAAATATAAAATATTTTAAATACGATTTAACATAATAAAATACATTAATCACGAAGTGCCACTGGTGGAGTGTGGCCATAGTGTCACCGAATAATAGACAAAAATTACATATAGCAAGGCAAATTAAAATCCACATATGAAAACGCAAGTTTAGTCTAGTTAAATTCATAGAAGATGACATTTAACAAGTTTAGAATTTGCATTCAAACATCTAAAATCCATTTCTCCATCCGAGATTACAACTTTTTTTGTACAAAAAAAATCCCGATCTAAGAAGCCAGGATAACTTCCCGCCGACTCCATTCTCTTTTCCTTCGTTTTGTAAGCCTCATTATATTAGCAAACTAGCCCGAAGCATTGGAAACAGCATTCTATTATCATATAGTACTAATTAAATCTGATAATATTAAATATGATATAAAAAATTAATATAAATATGATATAAATATAATCCAAAAGTCAAAACCAAAATTTTTAGTAGAAATGGACTCCGAAAATGTGAAGCCGAGGTTAAAAGGAAGCCCAATCCTTTAAATGGGAATTTCAGCATAGCCCATAAATTGACTTTGCTTCAGCCTTCACATGGAATCGGAGGGAATCTAGCTTTAAGTCTTTTCTTACTTTGATAATTTGACTTTTATTAATGCTTTGCTTTGGTTTTCTATTCTAACCACTATGAACAACAAAATTGTCGGAAACTGCTTTCCTTTTTCATTGTTTACAAGAAAAAGTTCAATCACAATTGGGAAAACCCCAAAAACAACATGCCCAATTCCTTGATTAGTGTATGATCTTAAAGTTAATATATATATATATGGATATCTTTATTAAAAAATTGAATTTAAAATTTAATGTAGTAAATTCATACGATCGTTTTTAAAAAAAGAATCCAACAAATTTGTGCTCTTTTATTTCTTTTTTATTGAGTTATTGTTCTAGATCGCCACGTTATTCCCAGAATCCCAATAAGTATTTGTTGTTGCGTGATTATTTATTATTTATTATTTTTAAAATATATAATTATATATTTTACAAATAATTAAAAGTAACAAATGCGTGTAAAATTTATTTAATATTTAAATATATATAAATTTATTATTTTTAATTTAATATAAAATTACATTTATAAAAATAAAAAAATCAATATAAATTTTATTTTTTTAATCTATCAAATGAATTTATTTACATTTTAATTTAACCAAAAATCAAATTCAAGCCCAATTTTTTCTCCAAGGTAAAGAGGTCCAATGCCAAATGAGGCCCACTTTTTTTTTTTTTTGTAAGAAAATCAATCTCTTGAGCTTGAATAATATTATTATGTTTTCAATGATCCCTGCGCAAAGTTAAAGGCTAATCCAATACAACATTAAAACTAAGTTAGACATGATTAAGTAGGACCATGGGGTTTAAAGTTGCCATACAGATTTAATTTGGTTTTAGATTAAATATCTTGAAGACATAGATCTTGTAATTCGGGTAATTGTATTCTTTATATATATATTTTTATGTCTTATAATTATATTTAAAGTATTATATATTTTATATATAAATTTTTTTTATATATTAACAAATCATGTTTTATAAACTTTGATAAATTTCTATATTTATATTATATTCATATTTTATTTGTGTTATCTTTTAATTTTTTTTTTGATATAATATATTATATTGTGTTCAAAAATAAAATCACCATCTCATATCTCATGAATTTTATCAGGTTCTTCCCAAATTTTGAATTTAAGAAAGTGCTTTAAGCTTTTATTATTGAAGTGTCCCTAAGAGGGTACTTGTTAGCTATTAACCTTGTTTGTGAGTGACATAGTCCCACGTTAGCTAAAAAATTGGACTATGAATTATAAAATAAGAGTCACATTTTTCTTACGAAGGTATCTATTTTTTTTAAAAGATAAAATCATGAGAATAGTTTTTAAACCTCTAAAGTGGATAATACCTTATATCAAAGCCTAGTTCAGCAGTTTTTACATCAATAATGATGTCATTTGTGGGAATCTATTCTGGATCCACACTAGCTCACCCTTGACTAGAGGTTAGTGTTAAAGATTGGATTGTAATTTTATAAAGTAAAGATCGGATTGTAATTTTATAAAGTAAAGATCACTCTTTTTGAGAAAATAATCTCTAAACCTTCAATGTAAATAATACGATGTAATCTAGAAATCCTTGCATCAGCAAACATTTTTTCTTTACTTCATTTATTTTTTTCCCAGCACTATACTAATATTTCAACTCCATTATTTCCAATTTGTAAGCTCTTTCCTAGAGAATGTTTCATTTGTAATTGTTTAGATATTATTTTAGTCATTATTTTAACTTTGTTTTGTAATTCTTTTATTGATTTTTAATAGAAGTTTTAATCTTTCAAGAAAATGAAATTTTTTTTGGCACAAATAGGTCATAGTATGAGGATACGAAAGGATTACGAAGGATTACACGTTTTAAAATTTAAATTTTAAACTTATTAAAATTTTTTTTTGGATAATTTAAATCTTTATTCAAATACCTAAAAGAAACAGAGAGTATTCTGCAGCAAAATCACTTAGAGAGACAAGCCACATGCATTAACTTTGTTGACTTATGCTCCATTATTCTAGAAAATCTCTATTGACACTATTTGTGTCAGCAACATTAATAGAAGAAAATTTGACCTTAACAGCACTGGCAATTAATTGAAAAATGGCTTTTGGAGTCCTCACCTCATGTATGTGCTTTTAGGAGTTCGTTTCTTGCCAAACATAATAGATAGCAGCAGTCCAAACAAGTCGTAATCAATGTAGCTTTGATAGAGTTCCCTTTAAAGACAGCAATGCCCAACGAAGGTCATCTTCCCAACGTCTGATTCTTCTTGTAAGAGGAAGTTTCTAGTGCTTTTTGCCGTACCTATTGAGAAAATTCACATTCATAAAACAAGTGATTTCTACATTCCTCTACTTCACAGAAGTAGCAGACTGTAAATTGGATGCTGAGACCCTAGGCCTCCATCCTTGATAACGCACTTAGTCTATCCAATAGAGCTAACCAAACAATAAAAGAAAAAAAGGCACAATATTCAAAGAGAACCATACTAGATTATGCCTAAGCACACAGTCTTCCTTTTTCCTTAGACATTGCCATGTGTTTACAATGGAAAAGTTCTCAGATTTTGAAACTTGATATACAACTCTACCTGGTCCAGTTGTTAATGTGATATTTTGGGTAGCATCTCGTAATTCAGTATCTTCCTCCAACTACAAGCCATGTGTAGAAGTGTCTACGGTCGAGGTATAATCTGAATTTTTTTATATATCTTACCTAGATTCATATCTAAAAACCCGTACTTTTCATAAATTAATAAAAATTTTAAAAGTTATTTTATATTAATATTTTTTATATGATATAATTACATTTAAATAAAAATATTTTTATTTTAAAATAGCAATTTAGGTCAAGCGAGTCTAAATTATAAAGCGCTATGCCCAAAGCTCAATCTAGACAAGCTAAGTCTATTAAATTAAATTGATAATTCAACTAAAAAAGAAATCTAGTTACATAAATCAACCGAAATAAATTTTAAGTTAAAAATATATAATGCTTGTAAGAAGGAAAGAAAAGGAGAAGAATTTGTAGAAGTGAGGAAAAAAGAATCTAACATGTTGTATTATTGAGCATTGTGGAAGAATTTGCATTGATAGGAATCTCACAAAAGAAAAAGAAAAGAAAATATAACAATGACGTTTCAAAAGTGAAAGCTGCCGTAGGAGAGTGGGCGA
>JBBYHK010000016.1:494467-506860 GCA_038382065.1 Adansonia grandidieri | reverse complement strand
TGACTGAACTCTACCTTTCAAACATTATTGGTGTACTGGACTAAGACTTTGACAAGAAAAAGAAATGTACCGCTCAGCTTCACCCGAATTTTCGTGAACTGAATTTTGACAGCCATGCTCATATTTTTTTTCATTTTTTTTTTTTCACGGATTAAGTATTTTTCTTTTCTTGCAAATTTCTTTTTGCGTGTTCTTTTTTTTTTAAAGAATTAAGTTAATCCTTTTTCTTTTTGTTAGTACTGTGTTTCTACATTTTATTAAATTATAATTAAATTTAAAATATTATATATATATATATATGTATGTGGATATTATTCTTTTCTTTTAATTTTTAATGAAAAAAAAGCCTGTCAGGTTTTTTCTGGTGGAAATTCATTTCTGATATTGTATTTGAACTATTTCTGCAGATAATTCTCTTAGTATGAAGACACCTGGAAATGGGTTCCACAGAGTTTGGCTTTTTTTTTATATATACAGTCTTTTATGGTTACTGGTTCAGTGGTTAGTGCTTAGTAGCGAAAAAGATTAGAAGAACAGAAACAAAATTTTCAGGGATTTCAAGAAGTTCTTTTTTTCTTCTTTTTTTTTTGGTTTGCCATGGATGCAAACTCATTGAACAAGCCTCTTCTTTTGGGTGATGAAGTTGAGCCTGATTATTATGTAAAAAACTCATCTTTTCTAAAATCATCCGCGAAATGGAGTTTAAAGTTTATAATCTGCGGGATTTTCACAGCTTGGGTTCTTCTAATTTTCCTTTTTCCTGGAGAATTTGGTAATCAGTTGGTCGAGAAAATCATTGATGCTACTAAACGCTCTGTTTTTGGGATTTCAGGTTTGTTCTTCGCTCTTTGCTTTCTTATTATCTATGTTGCTCTTATTCTTATTTTTTTGAATTATTTTATCCAACATTTGTATCCGAGCATGTACAGATATGGCTCGAAAGTCAAAAACATTCGAAATAAGTAAAAATTTGTTCACGTTCGACTCTTAGACCTGAGGTAGAGTGACATAGGTTATTATCTTTCACTAAATATTCATATTTGATATTCGTATCCAATAAAAATCGAACATATCTATGGTTAATGATACGTGTCTGACGTTCATGTCTGTATTCTAGTACCATAGATTATTATCTCTCAAGGTTTAATTTTGTATTTCAGGAAGTTTATTCTTGGCATTCAGTGCTCCAGTTCTTCTCATTGCATTCCTTGCTGTAGCTCATCTTATCATGTCTGGTGAAGATGTGTTTGAAAAGTAAGTCATTTCCATACTCTAATTTGTTTCTATATTTGCTCCGACGCTTCATTTTTTTAATTATCTGTCTATATTATGGGATATGGATATGATCTTAAGGATCTTCAATATATGGAAAAGCTTAAAAAAAAAATTAAACATACTTATTAAACTCATACACATATTCGATACTCATATCTAAAGCCGAGTAATATAGATTTATTCTCATTGTTTTTAATTGATGTAATTATTTGTGATATTTATAATTTGGCTTGTTTATAGGAGTAAAACCTCAAAAAATCCAAGGTTTCGATTATGGACTTTCCCAGTTCTGGTTGATGGGCCATTTGGGGTTGTTTCAGCTGCTGAACTTATTGGGATTATCCTCTTTGTTGTGTTCATTGTCTGGGCTGTTTATGCTTACACGTTGCGGAACATTAGCTCCTTGACACGTATGGACCTTCCTTCGACCAGAAATGGGTAAAATCTTTGTTACTCCGACTTTTGATTTTTATTTTTGAAGTATCATTCATGTTTGACATCTATGTTTGATGCATAGTCAGACATTGTTACCGGGATATGATCTTCTAAAGACCCTCCAAATATGTGAAAATCTTGAAAAAAAAAAATTGAATATGCATGTCGAACACATACATGTGTGGACATATCCTTCACTAACGCCTGAGTCTGAGTAACATGGAGGTAAAATATTTTTATCAGTTATGTGCCGGAAATGATTTCATTGTTCTTTCAATGATCTTTTACTCTTTTATGGATGTGACTTTATGTTAACGTTTTTCACTGCATTAATGTCTTTTAGACTAAAAAAAGTTGGCTTCAAGAATTTTTTTTTTTTTTTCAAGCTATTGATTGATTTCTCTTTCACTTATTGTGCCAAAAACATAGCTGACATGTTTGATGAAATGTTGTGATCAACTGCTTGTGGGGCTTCGATAAACTGCTAATACTATGGAGATCTATGTTACTCCGACTCTTCTCTCTTTATTTTTCTTAAAGTACTCATGTCTACTACATATCTAGACATGGATATGGGGATATGATCCTTTAAGGACACTTCGAATACATGAAATCTTGGAAAAAATTAAACATACCTGTTTTGGACTCATACTTGTTCCCAATAGTCACACCCGAGTTTGAATGACATAGATTAAACTTACTTGTTTTGGATATATATAACTGTATCCAATACTTAGACCTGAGTCTAGGTAGCATAGATGGAGGTGTTTCTACAACTTATATGAAACTTGATAACTTTTGCGGAGTCCCAAACCTCTCTTCAAACCTGTAGAATTGGATTCCGGATTTGTTCGTGTTGAAATGGTTATTATGATTATGATTCTTCCTTTTGCAATTAAGCATCGCATTAAGCTTCTTTTCTTTCATCTACTAACTCGTGATTTCTACAAGCACCTTTGGAATGATTGGATTTAAGGTTGAATTTGAATTGTTTTCTATGAAAAAGGAGTGAAGAGTATTTACAGAGTCTTAATCCGAAATTGGGAACTGTATAGTTTGTCAACATTAGCAATGATTTTACCGTTCGCCACCTCACGAAATTCATCAGCTTTATGTGCTTCACAGTAACTTGAAAATTCTTCGTCATAGAGGGCTAATGTCTTCCTTCATCTTTTTCAGCATAGTCATGTTGGAATTGACTGCACTTCGGTTTGGAATGATCGGATTACTCTGCTTAGCGTTTTTGTTCCTCCCGGTCGCAAGGGGTTCGCTGCTTCTTCGTCTTGTTGACATCCCTTTTGAGCATGCGACGAGGTATCATGTATGGTTAGGACATCTGACCATGACGCTCTTCACTCTCCACGGGCTATTCTATATAATCGCTTGGGCAATAAAAGGAACCCTTGCTAAGGAAGTAAGTTCCCATATTCGTTTTCATCTGGTTTTTACTCATGGTTGTTTGCTGCTTGCACTTTTTTTTCGTATATATACTCTCGGACATATATGTTCATAAGCTTGCTGCCTGTCGTATGTTTATTTCTCTTATGTTGATGCTGAAAGATGCATATCTATGCACGAGACAAGTTTTCGATAATCTTTTCAAATGAATGACCAAGTTATATCATTTAATTTGAAACATGTGAATGATCCAGTATTGAAGGAATTGCAAACAAGTAATAATAATTGTTTATGAAGTCTTAAAATTAGATTGTAGAGGCTAAGATAAAGATAATGAAGCTAGACGCTCAACTGTTTCCATTTTAATTCTTTCATGCAGTTATTGGAGTGGAAGAACATCGGTGTTGCGAATTTACCCGGAGTTATTAGTCTTTTAGCCGGCTTGTTTATGTGGGTTACATCACTTCATCCGGTGAGGAAGGAGTACTTTGAGTTGTTCTTCTATACACATCAACTTTATGTCATCTTTGTCGTCTTCTTGGCATTGCATGTCGGGGATTTTGTTTTCAGCATAGCTGCTGGAGGAATATTCATTTTCATGCTTGACCGATTCCTGAGGTTCTGCCAATCACGAAGAAGGGTTGATGTACTTTCAGCGAAGTGCCTTCCCTGTGGGACTGTAGAATTGATCCTCTCGAAACCTCAAAGTAATCGTTCTTCATGAATAAATTGCTTCCTGGGGTACCTATTATCACTGTTTCATGACTTTTTTTTTCCCGATTGACATATGTAGATTTGCGATACAATGCACTCAGTTTTATTTTTCTTCAAGTTCGAGAATTGTCTTGGCTGCAATGGCATCCATTCAGTGTTTCATCTAGTCCTCTAGATGGTAAATATCATCTGTCTATTCTCATAAAGGTTCTCGGGGAATGGACGGCTCGGCTAAGGGAAAATATCTCGGGTATGTCCGAGACAGATCCAAATAAGGATCGTCCTCTTCTGGCCAAAACCACAATAACAGCTTCTGTTGAGGGACCTTACGGGCATGAATCACCGTACCACTTGATGTGAGTGCCTCAGTTTCTTTGCTCTCTTGCATCTGCATTATCAGCATGTTGTCTAACCTTGATTCGTTAACGGGTTTGTAAATTTATATGATTACAACAATTTTTCGTCTGATAGATCTATTGAGAGCTATGCGTTAACCAAAATGATATACATATGGCTGGGTCAATGTCACAAACCCGGTTATCAGCATATGCTTTGGTCTGTTGTATGTGCTTAGTAGCATGTTATCTACCTTGGTTAGTTAACCTGTTTGTTAATTTATATGATACAACAATTTTTTGTCCAAGTGATCGATTGAGAGCTATGCATTAACCAAAATGACGTTTGATACGACCGGCTCAATGTCCCGGTTTTACTCTCTATTTTGAAACTATATGATCATTTACTATAAAAATTCCAAGATGCATTTGATTTCTATAGCTGCAGAATATGGATACAGAAGATTAAGCTACTGCTGTTTTCAATTCACACGTACGGCTTAAGCTTTTTCGAGCTAGCTTCACAAAATAAAAAAAAAACCTGATATGATGATTCGTTTTTTTCAGGTATGAGAACCTAATTTTAGTAGCTGGTGGTATTGGGATTTCACCATTTCTCGCCATCTTAAGCGATATCCTTCATCGTGTTAGAGACCGGAAGCCTTGTCTACCACGACGGATTTTGGTTGTTTGGGCAGTTAAAAAGTCAGATGAGCTTCCGCTTCTTTCAACTATAGACATGGAATCAATTTGTCCATTTTATTCTGACAAAGTAAATATCGAGATCAATATTTATGTCACTCGAGAATCCGAACCTTCATTGGTAGGTCTATCCGTTTTTGGGCAGCACTTCGACTTTGATTTCAACATAATTGTTATTATTTTGTTCTTAATTTCTGCTGGCATTCGATGTTTCCTGCAGGAAGAAGGCAAAGTTCATGCGGCTGCGAAATCTCCCTGCCCTCTCTCCGGCTGCACAATGTCAACTTTAGTTGGTACCGGAAACAATGTCTGGTCCGGCCTATACCTTATTATATCGACAGCCGGATTCATTGTTTTAGTGGCTTCATTGCGGATCTTCTACATAATACCGTACCAGGTTTCGACCTGGTGGTACCAAGGCCTTCTTTTAATTGCATGCATGGTTGGAAGTGTTGTAATCTTTGGAGGTCTCATAATTGTTTTATGGCAACTTTGGGATAAAAAGGTTTCTGCAAATGATGAACATCTGGAGAATGATAGAACAAAGGTTGAATCTGCTGAAAGTAATGAAATTGTTGCAGACAAGTTTTTGATCCAGAATAATCTTGAAAGTTCAAGCATCATTGAATATGGTTCCAGACCAGATTTCAAAGGTATGAAGAAATTCGAATTTTTCTCTTAAATTCGTTCATTTATCCGTGAATTTTTACACGATCAATCAACCTTATGCATGGAAAGTTAATAAGATCTAACCATAACCATCTATGTTACTTTTGACTTTTCATTTTACCTAAACATACCCGTGTCAAGAGTCTTAAGGATAGCAGCCGGCATCAGCTCTGCCTCCGAGCTTCAAATAACTTCGTCCGATGCTTGCCCCCGAACCCAAGCTTAACTTGAGGTCTAGCACTTGAACCTGCCCGCGAAATGAAGAAATCGCTCGATCTCGAATCTTCCCATCCCAAAACTTAAAAGCTTTATTTCAAAAATCTACCAACTAAATATTGAAGAACCCCAACTCAAATATACAAAAAATAAAAAAAGTTAAAAATTTAGGAAAGGGTTATTTTAATAAATAATTTGGGTCAGGGCAGGGCAGAACGGATTTTATCTAAGGGCAGGGCAGAACGGATTTTATCTAAAATCGTCCCAACTCCGAAACTTTTGATCAAAGACCAACCCCCCAGTCTTGGTCCTTCCCCCCCCCCCCCCCCCAAAAAAAAAAAGCCCTGGTCGGAACCCAATGGATTCGAGTAGAATTATCAACCTTTTGTCTTGCGGTTGTAAGAGATATGTATTCAAATATAGATATAAGAATATTTCAAATAAATGAAAAAAAATTAAGAAAAATTTTAATATACTCATTTTAGATGTGAACTTATATATCCTACACTTATCTAAACCCGAGTATCATAACATACCATTACCATTCAGCAGTCTTAATTATCTAAAAGGCTAGTATTTCTGAAGCATTTTTCTTTCATTTTTTTTATTCAGAAATATTTGGATCCATAAGCAGAAAATGGGGCCATGTTGATGTAGGCGTCATTGTTTGTGGTCCTCCAACACTTCAGTCAAGCGTTGCTAAGGAAATCAGGTCACGCAACATAAGGAGACAACGCCGTGACGCCATTTTCCATTTCAACAGTCACAGCTTTGATCTATAGTTACTCGAATATAGGTGTGTTAGATATAGTATATATTTGACGCAAAAATATTTAATTTTTTAGAAGTTTTTATCATATATTTAAAGAATGCTTGGAGGGTCGTACCTCTTTATCTATGTTCAATTGCATTAGATGCAGATGTTGGATATGAGTGCTTTAAAAAAAAAAAAATGAAGAGTTTGGGAGTAATATAGGTTATATGCTATGTTTCCTAGACTCTTTATTTTTCCTATAACATAAGTGTATCAGACATATACAATACTTACTCTAGAGCCCGAGTAATAGAGTTTATATGTATAACCGTATATTATGTAATGTATATACATGGAGAGAGGGATGTATATAAATATATTTATATTTGTATTTGTTTATGCAATTGTTTTTCAAGTTTTTAATGTAATCAAGGAGTTAGTATTTGTTAATGGTTCATCTATGGATAAAATTTTTTACTCAAAATTTTTTTTGACAAAATATTTAAATTTAAATTTATGTCAAACATATATTTAAATCTGGACATAACGATATGATCTTTTAACCATATGAAATATACTTATTTTGAACATATATTCATATTCTACATTTATCTTGGAGCATGCATAATCTATTTATCAACCATAGATTTATATCTATACCTACAACTAAATTGATTTCACAAATTAACAATAAGTTAACTTAATAATTTTTCTAAAAAAAATTAAATTGAATATATGATGTAAAGTGGCATTAAAAATATTTACATAATTTATTTTTAAATAATAACTTACATGACATCATCTGATAACTTTCTTATTTTAAAAAACTATTTCCATCTTACATCGTTAGATTATCTATTTTAATATATATAATATATTTTTTCCACTCACGTCACCTAAGTGTATAGGTATGTCACTTAGAATCAAACGGTAGTAAAGGAAATGTCAACTGGAATCAATATTACTCAGACTAGGGTATGAATGTTGAATATAACTATGTATCCCATAAAAATATGTTCTTTTTTATGCATGTTTTTTCATATATTCAGAGAGTCTTCAAAAAAAATCATATCTTTCAATCATTATCTGAATATGCGTCGAATATAGAACATCAGACACAAATACTTAAAAAAACAAAAAATCTGAATAGCTGGAAATAGAGAAACAAAAAGAACATTGACAAACAGATGTTTTCTATATCAGACATTTTAGCTACATAGATCCAAGCTCTAATGGTGACATAGAAACAAAAAAATATCGACAAAAGGAAGACGTGAAGGGAAAAGGCAAAGGGTGGAAAAACTCCGGATGCATCGGACATGGCATCATTGGTCATCTGAACTCGCAAAATTTCCGGTTGCAAAGGAACCTCGGCGGTAAATGCCGGGCTGGAGAACTGTAAATCTCAAACACAAACACATATATATACGTACACGTTGTTTCTTAATCTCAATCACCAGCTGCCAAAGAGATTCAGTTCTCTCATACAAATAAAAATGCGTAATTACCTATTAGCTTGCACTATTCTTTTCTCATTCTCGAAGCGGAATAACCCGTACGAGATCCTTGACCCGGCTGAGTTTCTGGATCATAATTTTGAGAAGCAAGATATGTGAGGGCAGTAACTACATCAGCTATGAGTGGTCGCATATTAGGCTGTTCTTGAACACACATTGCAGCCACGGCCAGAGATTGGTACAAACTCCTCGCCGGATATTGGCCTTGAAGTAATGGATCGGCCATTTGTGCAAACTTCCTTCGATCTTTAAACAACGGACGAGCCTGTAAAATGAAAACAACATTATTATGCTTCTTTGTAACTCTAATTTTTTTTTTTTCATTGGAAGGATTCTGACAACTAGTAAATTTTTTGCGAAAACTATGAACCACTTAACGGTAAGATCTATAGGCTAACATTTCTCACATTTGTAATAAATTCAACACAATTATGATTTCTAAGAAGTCAAAGAAATCGGGGGTTTTGATATTAATCAAGATTTGATTACAAGATGTTCATGAAAAGATATTCGATCCATAATGGAGACCGATAAATCATCATTTATCGTCTATTAAAACGAGCCACAGCAACATTATCCGTCTTTGAATTGCACGACATACAGTAAAATGAGAGAAGTCATAGCTAACTTACCCAGGCAACCAGATTCTGGTCGGGACCAGCTCTTGAGTTGTCGATAGCCTTCCTTCCGGTTATGATTTCAAGCAGAACAACCCCGAAACTATAAACATCGGATTTCAATGTAAGCTGACCGGTCATTGCATATTCGGGGGCACAATATCCATATGTCCCCATGACTCGAGTGGATACATGAGTTTTATCCCCGACAGGACCCAACTTAGCCAAGCCGAAATCGGATAGCTTGGGATGACAGCCTTCATCGAGCAAAATGTTCGAGCATTTTAAATCACGATAAATGACAGGCGGACTAGCTTTGTCGTGCAAATACTCCAAACCTTTTGCAGCACCTGCAGCTATTTTCATTCTGGTATTCCAATCGAGTCGCCTTTTGTCGGGAGGTAAGTCTGGAATATAAAAGGCATATGAGAAAAAATAATCGATGATCCGTATTAAAAGATGATATACAACAAGATAACGAAAACAATCGCGGGAACAGACTAAACAAATAGAAATAAATCTAACAGCAGAAAAGCAGAACCGAAATTTAGCATTAAGCATTTCATTATTTCGATGCATTATATTCAATAGTGTGATGGAAACCGAGATCCCAGACATAAGTATAGAGATGAGCGTTGCGATTCATACCATGTAGATGATCTTCCAAAGATCCTAATGGCATGTACTCGTAAACCAAAAGCCTCTGATCTCCATCAGCGCAATATCCAATTAAGTTGACAAGATTAGGGTGGTGAAG
The DNA here is from genome assembly GCA_038382065.1 of Adansonia grandidieri. Classification (NCBI taxonomy): domain Eukaryota; kingdom Viridiplantae; phylum Streptophyta; class Magnoliopsida; order Malvales; family Malvaceae; genus Adansonia; species Adansonia grandidieri. The sequence continues at coordinate 497,471 of JBBYHK010000016.1, read as the reverse complement.
CAGGCTCAACATCAATACTTCAACGAGGAATTCCCGGTTCCCTTGCAGTCCATTTCGATCAAGCTGCTTGATTGCCACAACCTATGCAAAATAGGTGACAAGTTTAAGGTAAACCATAAATTATTATGGCTATGTTTATACATTTCAGCTATGTTACTCCGACTTGGTGAGTGTCAGATACGAGTACGTGTCTGGGTATGTTCAATTTTTTCTAAGCTTTTTAATTTATTTGGAAGGTCCTTAGAGGGTCATATCCCCGTATCCATGTCCGAAAACATGTTGGACATGGGTAACGTAATCAGGCTCTTCAAGAAAAATGAAAGATCAGAACAACATAGCTCTTCAGCAATAAAAGGAAAAAAAAATTAGAAAGAAAGAAAGAAAAGAGTGAACAGGCAATATACTGAAGGTCTAAGGACAAACATCCCTGGTTACTTTTTCATTAACACTTCTAAACCGATTATTTACCCCCCAAAATGCTTTTATCAACTGGTAAGTGTTGTTGTGTCGGTAGCAAGACAGGTAAACGTGTTGGTTCTAGTTCCGATAAATAAAACTTAGAGAAGACTGCTGAAGATGGACGTCGAGACTGTTAATTTCCAAGCATATACGGGATAATGTATCTAAAGGCCCCAAAAACATCTCAAAATAATTCTAAGAGATTCTATGTTGATAGTAGAGATGATGAGATGTTCGGTGTTGCTCTAACTCTTCATTTTTCTTGAAGTACCTATGTCTGACATACTTGGATATGGGAACGAGGATATGACCCTTCAGATACACGAAAAAAACTTTGAAAAACATTGAACATACCCATGTCGAAAACATACCTTATCGTACACTCACACCAGAATCTAAGTAACATAGAAGATATCGCAGTTAACATTAAACTGCACATGTCTCTAGCAGAATCCTTAGGGGAAGTGGGAAACCACTAACATTTAGATCTGACAATTCTTCGCCAAAGTAAATTAAATTTAAAAATATAAAGATTTTATCATATTCAACCATTTAAAATAATTCCAGGTCAAAATTAAGCCTCCAATGTCACACAGAATTAAAGCATACATAGCAGAATGAAAATGTTGAAACCAAAACAAATACTTAAAACAATACATCAAAAGCAAAAACAGCAAGGTAAACTTAAACAACCCAAATTAAAGTCGTATAACACACATACTTGATTGGTGCTCTGCAGTCGCCCTTTATATACTCGGCCAAAACCTCCTTCACCTAGAAGACAATCTGCCCGGAAATTCTTTGTTGCTGCTGCCAATTCACGAAAAGTAAATGTATGTGCTGCAATGTGATCGGACCCCCCATCCTTGGTAGCCTCCTTCTTAGCATCAGCTTTTCAACCATGGACATCAGAAACAATCTTTATATGATAATGTTGAGAACTGATTTGAAACATGTGGCACTGCCATAGCAGCAGAAGCCAACGGCATCAACAGGTCATATCGAAATACATTTCATTTTAAGCTATGTTACTCGGACTCAGGTATGTTAAAATTTTTCTAAGTTTTTCATGTATTTAGAGGATCCTTGAAGAGTCATATTTCCATACTCGTGTCTAAATATGCATTGGATGAGTGCTAGACACGGGTACTCTGAGAAAAATGAAGAGTGGAAGCAACATAGATTTTTAGTATTCTTTCTCCCCATTTAAAGAATAAACTGAAAGTATAATAACATATCTAGTATTACATAGGCTTTCCAACACAATATAAAACTAAACACTATAGTAACATTAAGAATAAAAAATTTGTTTTAGCTCTTGAATTCTAATGATATCAATTAAACCTAAAATATTCCATAAGAATCAACATAAAATATAAAACATTTAGCTTCTACCGATGTATGGATTCAGATAAATGAGACTGAGCAAATAAATCAGTTGAATTGCACATATGTTGCTTCAACTCTTATCTTTCTCTAAGTACCCGTGTATGATGCATATCCAGACATGAATATGAAATATGATCCTCCAAAAACTCGCCAAATACATAAAAATCTTTAAAAAATTGAACATGCCCGTGTCAAACACATATCTGTGTCTGACAGAATCCAAGTAATATAGCTCAAGCTAACAACTGTGATTCCAAATCAGTACAAATATATGATTCCAAAATTAATAAAAACTAGAATTATAAAATCACATAAAATTCCCATTTTTATAGACTCAAAATATAAAAAATTCTCATCCTTTTCAGACTTAAGTTGGCATTTCCAGCAAATATTCAAACAAACAAAAAAGAATAAGTAACATCTTTTTTCTTCTAAATTCTACATCAGATCACATTAAAACATTGAAACCCCATAAAACCAAAAAAAAAAAAAAATGAAACAATTAAACAAATGGGTCTAACAATAATCATATTACAGTCAAAATAAATGGGAATTCACTTAAATTAAAAAAAAAAAAAGATCAATCTTTTCTGGGGTACATGAAAAACAAAATCAAAACTTGAAGTGATTTTTGAAGTAGTAAGGTAAGAACCTGAAGTAGATGGGATCTGATCATCTGAGTTGTCGATGGTGGCGTTGCTGTTATTATTGGTGGGCAGCTTCTTTGCATTTTTATTTGATTTTCCACCACAAGGGAACCAACCCATATCATATGAACTTACTCTTTTCTTAATTATTTTTCCTTTTTTTTCTTTCTTAAACTCAGATTAATAACCGAAACAAAGGAAAAAAAAAAAAAGAGTCAGTGATATAGAAAGACAGCAAGAAAGAAATCAGACCAACCAAACACTTCCCTAGGACAGAGAAAAAGAAAAGTTTAAAATTCACGAGAAGGTTTTATATAAGCGTATGTGTGTGGGTATATATACATACGTCTTTTTGCTATTGTGCCCTTTGGGTCTTGGCAAATTGTTGACCTTACCATAACTTTAAAATTTTTTTCCCAATTTTTTCTTTTGGATTAAAGTCAAACTTACTATGTACTATGGATTAATTTGAAATTTTTCATCTATTCTATCTTCACTATTATAAAATT
>JBBYHK010000016.1:400106-416688 GCA_038382065.1 Adansonia grandidieri | reverse complement strand
TAGAAATTTATTGATAGTAGTAATAAATAACATAAAAAAGAAGGACCCATACGAGCTTCAAGAGTCTGCAATGAGGTTCACGTAGGTGGATTGCAGTTGACAGATTCAAAGAGTCTGCGCTTATGTGGACCACAGCCTATAGGTGGCTGTGGACCCATCCGAGCTTCAAGAGGCTTCATCAGCGTAAAAGTTACAAGCAAAACGATAGCAAGTACTTTGACAACAAGGAGCAACGTTTTCATTGTATGTGGAGAACGACCGATCAAAGAGAATTAACTCAGTGTTATCTGAAACGCGGATCGATCCGGTACAAAGAAGGGGAACTGGAATGCAAATCGTTTAGCAAGAACGAAATAGCACTTTTTTTTTTTTTTTCAGAACGTATACAAGGTGGATCGTGATGAATATAGAGAGAAGAGATAGATTTTAACGAATTGGATCGCAAATGATCCGTGATTGAGATCTTGCAATTCAATTCGAGAATGGTATGCTTCTTACAGATTTCTAGGCTAAAGGTCGACGATGTTAGGCAGGGATTTTTGAGGGGCTGAGTGATTGAAATAGCAGGCAGCAAGGCCTGGTTTATATATACCAGTTTTGAAGGATTAGGGTTAAGAATTTACCATACAATTTCTTCAATTTTTTTCTTCTCCATCTTTTTCCCAGATTCAACGTCTTGACTTCAATGCCACTAACAATTTTAGATGAGATTATACGAATATGATATGTATAAATCAATAAAAACATGATATTACACGACACGAATATATATCTAAAAATTTTATAACACGAATTTTTAATGTATCAAAATTGATAAAAGTATAAAATACCTTAAACACGATTATGACACTATAAAATATACAAATATAACATGAATACACGAATTGCTAGATTTATAGTTGATACGGTAAAAGAATAAGACTTTTTATTTTTATTTACAAAGTCATGACCCGAAGAGATTAGGAAAGGGATTAAAATTGTGGAGATTTGGATTTCAAAAGTTGAATAGTACAAGATAATTATATAAATTAATTGAATTAAACTTTAGGTTTAAAGAACAAGATTTTAATACCTATACAAAATAACCTATGAAGCACAAACATTTATGTCAGGAGAGTCTTCAAGCGTTAGGCACGTGTCCGACATAAACATGGCTTCAAAATGGTAGAATACGTGTTAAATACGAGAGGACATGTCAAAAAAATAAAATAAAATCGAACATGATTAAGAGACAATGCACCTAAATAGGAGATGAAGGTTTTTTTTCCTCCAAATACGGAATTAATAATGAGTAATTTAGTTCTAATGAGTTTTTTTTTAAGGTTTAAATTTTTAAATTCAAAAATTATTTTTAGGGATGAAATTAGTAGTCGATTAAACAATTCCACTCTATCTTAAATTTAATAATATTGAGAATAAATGTAATTCCAAAATAATGATTGTTAAGGATGATTTTTTTCATTTTTAAAACTTTTAAAAATAATTTTTTATCTTCGAAAAATAATTATCGATTGTTTTAAATTTTTTTAAATTTTGTAATATGAAAAGCTGCTTCACATATTAATATTTACTTCACATATTAATATTTAATTGAAAAGTATAATTAAAAAGCTAAGATATTTTTTTCTTATAGGATGATGTATGACAGAGCTTCATATGAAGGGTATCTTTTCCACATTTTATTGGTGGGTAATAACATCTTTAGTCTTCGAAAGACCATTTGTTTCCAAGAAGGATTGGCTCAATTGGTTTTAGTCAACAATCACCGGATAGGAAGACTGGTTTTAATTAATGGCCAGTCAATTCCGAAGCCAACATGCAATGTAGGAAGACTAATTAATTTTTTATATCTAATAATTTATGTATTTTATCATGTTTAATCGTTTTAAAGATATTTTATATTTATATAAAATTTGATATGTTAATAATTTAAATTATACAGATTTTGAGACATGTGTTCATGTCATTTTTAATTATTTTATCAATATCGTATTTGTGTAATCGTGTTTAATATTACTGGGTTTAGGATTAATATATATAATCTATACTGTTAGACTCTTCACATGTATGACGATATATATTCGGATATGGATACAAAGCTATAATCCTTCAAATATCTGAACAAACTTAAAAATAATTGAGCATATCCATATAGGACACAAACCTAGATTCGATACTCACTTTTGAATTCGAATAACATAACATATATATATATATATATATATCATGATCAATACATTTTCTATTTAATTGAAAATTGACTTTGAACTTAGATGCAGCTAATGAACGGCACTGACCTTTCAAACATAGCCTTTGAAAATCTATCAATGGCTTAACTTACACTAAACCTATTCAATATCATAAGATAAATATTAAATACGAATATATTCAAATTTTTTACCGACTTCTTCTTAATTCATTCTGTCCTCAGATTCTCGCCCATGTCTCACAAGTTCTCCAGGATGTACTTCCTGATGGGCCAGTTCAATTATTTATGTCTTGATTTTAAACTAATTGCAGTTGCTTCGATTTTCCCACATTTCCTCCGATTTGGAGTCACAAGTTTTGAAAGGCATTAATTCCGAGATACATTATGCATTTCAATCTACTTTCACCCTTGTATTTCATCTAGATTGTTGACTCCCCTTTCATTTCTGACCAATTTATTGTATCCATTATCTAACTATTTTGAACTAAATGTTGCCAGATTGAGAGTAATAGGGTTAGGGTGCCCAAAATCCCGAATGCGCTAAGAAAATGATTTGCTTAATTCTTTAAGTGTTTTTTTTTTATATTTAAGCATACTTAAATATGTGTTAGACGTAAGTGTCGGACTTGGATACTTTAAAGAAATCACTTTCATGAGTATAGGTAGTTATATTTTGTTCTTCGTTGTCTCCCTAGCAATACTTATTTTACTTGAACTTAGGGCTAGCGTCAGATATGGAGATGCATCTAGCATGAGTATACTTAATTTTTTCAAATTTTTTAAAAAATTATTTTAACATACTGCTATTCCAATATCTGAATATAGGTCAGACTTGGGTATTTTAAGAAAAATAATGACCCTACGTAATATAGCATTCTACAGGTCTTTCAATGCACCAAATTACAAGCTGATTTATTATTAGCACACAAAGTTCTTAATTATGGCGCTAAATCCATGAGTTCAGCATTAGAATTATGAGACTGTAATGTTGACTCACATGATGGAATATCCAGTGGGGAACTTATAATTATGAGAGTAGCTTTCAAGCAAACAACTACAATTAGTGTAAGTTTAATCACTTTTTGCCTGTTTATGTTTTTTATTCCTATGCCTTTTGGCTATTATGACTTATTTTATATATTATCACATCGTAAATATATTTTACTCGAAATTTGTCATCACTTTACCGTGGGGACAATTTTTTCTACCAAAATAAACATATTTTTTAAAAAAAATTAAAAAAATTATGATTAGAACTTGTTAATATCAATTTACTCAAATTTTGTTAACAATCATAGTTTTGATTGGAAAGAAGTAATTAAATAGTTTTGTTGTAAAGCTTCTATGACCTCAGTTTAGTAATAACTCTATTTCGGTTTTGACGTCATACCATTTCTCGCGGTTTTGGCTTATTAGTTCAGTTAAAATCGGTGTCGTTTTTATGATTTTTTGGCAGCGGAAACAGCATATGTGACTCGAGATAAAAAAAGGAGATGGAACTGGTAGCCCGTGGTCGTCACGGTCCTTGTGTTGTTCCTCGAGGTATTTCTCTATCTACGATGCTTTTTGGCCATTTTTCGGAGCTTGATTCCTTGAAAACTACAATGAGTGTCTTACATAGATTAGAAAATTGCTAAATTACTTAGCCTCGAGTATGGTCGTAGGCATGAGAATATGTTTTATATGGATATATTTAATTTTTTTATCTTTTCTATATATTTAGAGGGTTTTATGTACTCGTATCTGAATGTGTTTTGAAAACGGGTACCTTAAGAAAAATGAAGAGTTTGAATAACTTAAGTCATGCATATTTTATCTTCACTCATTTCTCTCATATCTTCATGCTATGTTACTCAGAAATCTATGTTGGATATAAATAAGTTCAATTTTTTATAAGTTCTTTAATGTATCTAGAGGGTCTTTGAAAGGTCATATGCCCTTACCATATTCAAATATACATCCAACACTCGAATTAGATAAAAATACTTTAAAAAAAATAAAAAATCAGAGTAATGTAGTCTTCTTGTCCTTCACTTCCAAACACTCTTCTTTGGCTTCGATTTGGGTGATGCCAGCGGTTCCGATGGTTGAAAGCGATGGTAGCCATGGTTCTTGTGGACCAATTAATGGCACAATATGCACAATGCAATTAGTTCCCCATCAACACAGAATTACAAGAACCCTTGAGCTTGAATTCCCGAAGTTGGAACCAGCAAATATATAGACTTCAATGGTGGCTAAGTCGCTCTAACATCTCCATTTTTATCAATCTCAAAGCTTTTATAAATACCAAGATATATTATTCGGACTTGGGTATAAGTGTCAAATACAAGTATATCTCTTATACCTGTATCTTTAATTTTATTGTAAGTTTTTTTCATAGATTTGGTGAATCATATCTCTATATTCATATCCGAATATATGTTGAATATAACTGTTAGATTTGAATACTTTAAGAAAAATAAGAGTTTGAACAACAAGAGATACCAAGTATCAAGTACTCCATTTTGCATGAAAATTTGCTGGTTTTTCCATTTAGATTGTAAACAACTTCAACATTAATAAATGATTGTTGAAGAATTATGTGCTTTGATTGATGGTCCTTTCTATTATATATAGACCTAGCCACTCTGTCTGACTCGAATTAATATTTTATAATTAAAAATATTTTATTTATTAATTATAAAATATATAAGTATTAATACAAAAATAAAATTTTAAATTTTTCTATTAATTATGAACAATAAATATGAGTAATTTGAACAAATCAAATCAAATTCAAACTTGAACAAAAAGTAAAAATCTTCACCTCTAGTTGGATGCTATATAATTTTATTTTTCATCTTTTCAATGACTTGTCAGAAGAGATAATAGGATATGTCCATATGATATTCTGATTTTTTATTTTTTTTGAAGTATTTACATTCTATACTTATGTTTGACTTATATTAGATAAATCAAGTTCAAATTAATTTAAACAATCCTGATTCATAATTTAATTTAGGTCCGTTTAAACTTAATAAATCAGATTGGTTAGATAAAGAGAATGAATTGATAATAAAAAAATCTTACTCGAATTAATCGTCTCAAAGTTTTTGGTTCGCAAAGTGTCTAGAGCAAAATTAAATAGCTACAATATGAAGTGTTTTTATAATAATATAATAAATGTATAAATTTTAGTATTTATATAATTAATATGAATTAATTAAAATAAATAATTACAAGAGTAAAAAGAACAAAAATAAATTATTATTCGATATAAATGTAATTTTAATAATTTTTAACATTTATTAATTTCATAAATATCAAATAATTTATATTTTTTTATTATATACTGATCCTTAATCGCACCGCTATAATATTTATATTTATTTGATATAAATTTTTAACAGTAGGAGAACTAACTCACCGGAATATAGAGGCGCAGGATAAGGAAATGCTCTCGGTTCACGTTTGCAGGACTAACTCAAACTGCAGATTTCCTTGATTTTCTCTTGTTTTCTTGGCAATTTCTTGCAAATTCTTGAAGTATTTTCATCTTTTTGCTTTCTTTTTCAATTTCTTTCACTTTTTCTGAGTTCAAGTTCGCCTTTGTGTTTCCTTCTGACTTGATTGGATTTGTTTCCATTGAAGACTGTTCCTGATTTGATTTCCTTTTGGGATTGTATTGTTTGCAATGGAAGATGCTAAGATTGATTTGGATGATTTTCCTTCATTGGAAGACTCGGCTAAGAGAAATATTTCTTGAAAAAAATAGTAATGTGGTCATAACTGCTGCTGCTGACGTGTTATCTATTGACTGCAAGAAAATCTTTGCAGTGTTTTGCTCCTGAGATTAACAATGGTAGTACCGTTGTTAAACCTCCTCAAGAGGTAATTGATGAGGGGATTTTGCAATGGCAGAATGCAGTGGTTGCTCAATTCATTGGAAAAATGCCGAATTTCAGCCAATTTTAGAGGCTTGTTTCTTTGCTTTGGGGAAACGAGAGTGCAGTGGAGTTTAAACCAGCTAGTTCTAATTTATTCATCATTCAGTTCTCGAATTCAAAAATCAAGGATCGAGTTCTAGAGACGGGTCCTTGGTATATTCAGAACAAGCCTCTTATTGTTAGGAAATGGGGACTAGGGATCAAGTCTCTTGAGTTTAGCATGGATAAGCTTCCTATTTGGGTCCATCTTCATAATGTTCCTCTGGAGCTCTACACTAGGAAAGGGCTTAGTTACACTGCAAGCGCAGTTGGCACTCCTTTATACGTGGACAAGATCACAGCACCCCAGCAGAGATTAGACTATGCTAAGGTCTGTATTGAGGTTGAAGCAGGTATGAAATTCCCAGGTTCATTGAAGTAATGCTTAAGGACGATTCTGTTGTTACAATTCAAGTGTACATTCTGTGGTTTCCGCAAAAATGTTCACGTTGTAAGATTTTTGGCCATGGAGAGAAGAATTGTCCTAAGAAGAATGTGGCAATTGAGAGAGTGTGGGTGCCAAAAGTTCAGACAGATATTAGTAAAGCTGTTGAATCTATAGAAAAGCCTCTTAAAAGTTGAAGATAATTCTAGTAAGGATCTCTTTGAAGCCCCAAGTGATGCGTTTACTGATAAGTGTGGAGGAGTTGCAGAACAAACTTCCATCTCTCTTGTTCCAACTCAAAAAGTTAAACCAGTTAAATCATCAAAATAAGCTCAAATAACAGGTTTGCTATACTTGGCCAGCATGGTGATACAGCAGAATGTTCACGCCAAGTTGCGTACGAGAATATAGCAGTGGCTTGTACTCAGAGACAAACTAGAGCTGCATCAACAGGGGTTGCAGATTTGATGAAAGCCCTTAAAAGTAAAAGATAAGGGCCAATTGATAAATGCAAGAAGGATAGGGTAGTATTACCTACCCCTAGAGGTAATTCTCCTTCATCTTCTCAATGAATTTTATTTTTTGGAACATTAGAGGACTTAACAATCCTTTAAAGCAAAGAGAAGTTTCAAGAACAATTAATATTCTCAATATTGATGCAGCTTGCTTATTTAAAACTAGAGTTAGAGAGCATAATTTGCAGAATGTCCTTGACAAAACTTTCGCTGGTTGGAGGTTTTTTTATAATTATTCTGAGGAGAGCAACGTTAGAATTTGGTTCCTTTAGAAGGGCCATGTACAAGTTGACTTGGTAGGAAGTACTAGCCAGAGTATCACGAGTGCTATTACTTACCAGAATTCTGAGTTTTTCATCACAGCAATCTATGTATGTAATGATGGAATTAGAAGAAGGAATTTATGGAGCAGTCTTTTTTCTCTTCATAATTCTCTTTCTCAAAAACCTTGGTTGTTAGCAGGGGATTTCAACACCATCATTTCACCCACAGAAAGTTCTTCTTTTAATGGTTCTCAATCTCTTAACTCGGACATGAGAGATTTGAAGCAGTACTTGCAGAATTTGTCGGTATTTGATCACGTGTTTCTTGTCTTTTCCTTACGTGGACAAATAACCAATTGGAGGGATTTATCGCTAAGAAGCTGGATAGAGTTCTTATTAATGATGCTTGACTCAATACATTCAGAGAGTCTTATGTTGAATTCTTAGCTCCAACTCCTTCTGATCATTACCCTGGATTGATAAAGCTTTATCATGCCATTCATTCTCCTCCTAAGCCTTTTAAATTTTTAACTATTGGGCTCAGCATGTTGCTTTCTTGAAAAGTTGTTGAAGCCTCTTGGAGGGAGCAGATCTCTAGGAATCCCATGCAGAGATTTTTTAGAAAGTTGAAGAGACTAAAACCAGTCTTAAGATCCTTTAATAACACTTACATTGGGAACATTTCGGCCAAAGTAGCGAATTTGAGGAAAGAACTAGAAGGCATTCAAATCTCTCTGATGAGTTGTCCAACTTCTAACCTTTTTGAAAAGGAAAGGGTGGTTGCTTGGATACTTAATGAGCTGATGTTTGCTGAGGAATGTCATTTCAAACAAAACTCTCGTACACAGTGGATTCAAGAGGGGAATCAAAACGCAGTTTTTTTCACAAAATAGCTGTTGCTAATCGAGCTAGAAATACTAATAAATTACTGCTGGATGACGAGGGTAATAGATTGGAGTCCTATCAGCAAATTGCTGACCTCAGTGGCTTACTTTCAAAGGATTCTGGGAGAAGTTGGTTCTAATGTGGAGGGCTGTTCTTCTGGTTTCCTTGAAGATCTTTTACAGATTTCTATTTCTGATGAAGCTAAACAAAGCCTAATTAAAGATGTTACAGCTGATGAGATTCATGATGTCATGTTTTCTATTAAAAATGATAAAGCCTCTGGCCCTGGTGGCTTTACTTCTCTTTTTCTCAAGGCTGCTTGGACTATTGTGGGGGACGATCTGGTCGCTGGCATCCTCCATTTTTTCAACTCAGGTTAGCTTCATCCAGCATTTAATTGTACCATAATTTCACTTGTTCCTAAGTGCCAGAATCCACAAAAAATCAAGGACTACAGGCCTATTTCATGTTGTTCGGTTGTATACAAGACTATCACGTTGATCTTGGCAAATAGAGTGAAGTTGCATTTGAGTTCTCTGATTAGGCCTAATCAAAGTGCCTTTATTGAGGGGAAAAACATCTCAAATAACATCATGATGGCTTAGGAACTTGTAAGAGGATATAAAAGGTCTTCTCTTTCTCCTAGATGTACTATTAAAGTTGATTTACAGAAGGCATTTGATTCTCTGAGCTGGGATTTTATAATAAAACTGTTTACTGTAATGGGATTCCCTATGAAATTCATAGATTGGATTTGTTGCTGCCTTTCCACTTCGAAGTTTTCGTTATCGATTAGTGGAGGTGTTGTTGGTTATTTCTTTGGTGCTAGGGGAGTTTGCCAAAGAGATCCTATCTCTCCCTACATTGTTGTATTGTCAATGAATGCTCTCCTTGTTGTTAGATTCTGCTGCTAAGTACGACGTTTTTGCATTTCATCCCAAATGCAAAAAGATTGGTATCACATATATGCTTTGCAGATGATCTTCTTATTTTCACCAAAGGGAGCTTGGAATCCATTTCTGGGGTTCAAAATGTATTACAAGCTTTTTATTCAGTCTCACGATTGCAACTTAATTGTGCTAAGAATGGGTTATTTTCTTCTGGTATAAGTAATGAAGAGTTGCAACTGGTTTCTTAAGTAACGGGATTCAAATTAGGGTCTCTTCCTGTTCGATACCAGGGTGTGCCTCTGGTTACTAGAAAGCTTTCTAATAGAGATTGTGCACCAATTTTAGAGAAAGTTACAGCATATATTGAATGTTGGTCTGCCAAGCTTCTCTCTTATGCTGGTAGAGTACAACTTATCCAATTCGTTTTGTTTCACATTCAAAACTTTTTGGCTAGGCATTTCATTCTCCTTAAAGGAATCTTTAATAGATTCAACCAGCTTCTTGTTAAATTTCTCTGGACTGGTAAAGACTCACCTGCTAGAGGAGCAAGGGTGAAATGGTGTGATGTATGCTTTCCTAAATCTGAAGGAGGGCTAGGGCTTAAGAACCTCTCTATTTGGAATCATGCTTGCATGCTGCAGCACATCTGGGCTCTATTTTTTTGAGTGGGTTCGTTGTGGATTGCATGGATCCATGCTTATGTGTTGAAGGGGAGGTCTTTTTAGCATGTTGCACCATCCCTAAATTCCAACTGGGCCTGGAAGAAGCTTCTCAAGATGAGGCAATTGGCGGAACTATTTCTAAGTCGACAGGATTGGAGGTGGGCTTGGCAGTTTGGCAGATACTTTTCTACCTCCAGGGTCTGGCAGGAAATCAGGCCTAAAAAGATGAAAGTTAAATGGGATAGACTTTTATGGTATCCCTTTTATATGCCTAAACACTGCTTTATCTCTTGGATGTTAATTTTGGATAGGCTGTCGACCAAGATGAGACTACAACACTAGGGGATGGAAGTTAATTCAACCTGCGTTCTTTGTTACTTGGAGCAAGAATCTAGGTATCATCTTTTCTGTGAATGCAGCTATTCTAAAGCCATATATGGCAACAGGATATGCAGTATTGTCACCTTCATTTAGGTAGTTGTAGATAGGATGCAGTGCTATCATGGGCAATTCGAGGGCTTAAAGGCAAATCTCAGCTTACTACTATTCTAAAGTTGCCATGGAACACCACCGTCTATCATGTCTGGAAGGAAAGAAATAGATGAATGCATTGAGGTATTTAGAACACCTCAACCCAGGTTTTTGCTGATATTAAGAAAGAAATTCGATTCAAGCTGGCTTATCTTTCTAATTTTGATTTTGATATTGTTAATAGTTTTCTTTGTACAGCTTGGGGTTTAAACAATCCATTATTCTTTAATTGATCCCCTGATGTATAAACTAGCAGAATAGATAGTCTTTGTACAGTTGAAGCAGCCTTTTGCTGCTTCTTGGATAATAATATTCTACTTATCCAAAATTTTTTTAACAGTAGAAATAAATAACAAATAAAAAAGGGAAAGAGACCATATATGCCTTGAATTTTTATTGAGAATTATACAGATAGATTTGACAATATTAAACATGATTATATAAATATGATACAGATAAAGTAATTAAAACATAACATGATATGAACAGATATCCTAAAATCTTATAATACGAATTATTATAATAAAATACACAAATAAAATATGAGAATACAAAGTATCATTTTGCAGATCAGGTTGATGGAGGTGTTCCCCCGCACGATTCAAAGAGCCTGCGTTTATATGGATCACACCCTATAGGTGGCTGTGGACCCAGAGCTTCAAGAGGCTTCGTCAATGTAAAAGTTACGAGTAAAACGATAGCAACTACTTGGACAAAAAGGAGCAAAGCTTTCATTGTTGTGGCTTGTACAACTAACGATTGAGGGGAATTAGCTCGGTGTTACCTGGAACGTGGATCAATTCGATAAGAGAAACGAGAACTGAAACGCAAATTGCTATTAACTTAGTAATCGGATAGAGGAACGGGAACGGTAAAACGTTTTGTTTACAATGTATACGACGTGGATTGTGATCAATATAGAGAAAAGAGAGAGATAAATATGAATCTTATATTTTACCCGTTTGGCTTCGTAGACTTTTCACGAATTGAATTGTAGATAATCCGGGATCGAGATCGTACTATCCAAACTCGGAAATTGTATGCTGGTTACCGACTTTACTTAACTGCTACAGCTGCTATAATAGCTTAGCTAGGCTGCTGAGTGATTGAATAAAGCAGGCAGCAAGGCCTGGCTTTATATTATACCAGTTTTGAAGGAGTTGGGTTACAACTTACGAATTTACCATACAATTTCTTGATTTTTTTCTCAATTTGTTTCCATATTCAACGTCTTGACTTCAATGCCATAAAACATATGTTGATATGGTAAAAGAATTAGACTTTTCTCTTTAATAATTTTTTCAAATACGTTGAAAATTACAAGATAATTGCATGGACCAATTTGATTAAATTTTAAGTTCAAAGAATAAGATCCTTATTTTATGAAGTTGCAATGTGAAGAGGAAAGGGAAGGGATCTAAAATGCTAAGATTGGATTTCATACATGTTGAATATCATAAGGTAATTATATAAATCAATCGGATTAAATTTTAGGTTCAAAGAATAAGACTTTAATATCTATACAAACTAACCTATGAAGCAAGAACACTTGTGTCAAAGAAGCATCGAAGTTTTGGTCACGGCTTCAACATAGCAGAATATGTGAGGATACATTAAAAAAAAATCAAATGATCGGATAAATTTTTTTTGCATTTTCTCTCAAAATGGAATTAACATTGAGTAATTTAGTTCTAATGGTTTAGGGTAAGATCTAAGTTTTAAATTAAAAATAAATTTAAAAATTAAAAAGCTAATTTACATATCAATATTTAATTGAAAAGTATAAGTCAAAAGCTAAGACTTCTTTTTCATATGTAATGGATGATAGAGCTTCATATGAAAGGTATCTTTTTCCAATCTTATTGGGGGTAATTTGATAATATCTTTAGTCTAGCAAAGACCATTTATTTTAAAGAAGAATTGGCTTAATTGGTTGTAGCCAAAAATCACAGGTTAGGAAGACTAATTGTTTATTAATGCCCAATCAGTTCCAAAGCCAATATGTAATTTAGGAAGATTAATTGGTTTTCTATAGGATTAATTAGATTTGAATATCTATGGATTCGTGTCATATTCATGTATTTTATTATGTCATGATCATGTAAAGATTTTTTTATATTTTATATAAATATTAATACGTTAATAATTCGTATCATATAAGTTTTAAAGCATGTATTCATATCATGTCATGTTGTGTTTTAATTACTTTCTTTATATCATATTCGTGTAATCATATCTAATATTACCATGTCTAAATGTCTTTATCTCTTTGCTTATATGCAATATATGTATATATATATGCTATGTTGCTCGTATTCTTTATTTTTCTTAAATCATGCCTGACATATATTTAAATATGAATTCAAAAATATAATCTTTTAAATATATAAAAAATAAAAAATAATTAAATATACTTATGCTAAATATATATTTACATCTATACTCACTTTTCAATCTAAGTAACATATTATATATGTATCTCATGATCAAGTTCATTTTCTATTTAAAATTGAATTTGAACTTATTAGACGGAGCTAATGCACGGCATTGACCTTTCAAACATATAGCCTTTGAAAATCTATCTATAGCTTACGTCAATCCAATGACAAACAACTTAAGCACCTCTTAATTACATGAAGAATTTTCCCCCTTCCTATTTGGGAAACAAGTTGAATTCTATACCGCGCTGTTATGGTTGAAAATGTGCGACACTAACAATTAAGACTTACGTTGTTCGAGCTCAGAGTGACCAATGTTGTTGAGGTTTAGAGGTAAATTTTAAATATAGGTATTTATTGGATAAGAGTATAGGTGGTTATGTGATTTTTTGTTCAAACTCGTTTTTGATTTGACCTACTTATATTACTCATATTTACTATTTAAAATTAATAAAAAATTTAAAAAATTATTATTATATTAATATTTATATATTTTATAATTAAATTTAAATAAAAAATAATTTTTAATTATTAAATATCAATTCGTGCCGAGCTTACCTAAATTGACAAAAGACCTTGAATAGGCTTAACCCTAGCAAGCCGGACTGAGCTATCTGCTGAGCTCATGGACAGGTTTAAATAAGGGTATGTTCAATTTTTTTAAAATTTTTTTATATATTTAAAGAATTATATCAATAGATATATATATATATATAAATATTTAAATATATATTGAAGATAAATACCGAATATTAATGCTTTAAAAAAAATAAGATGGGTAAACATAGTTAGACGTGGAGCTCCCACTAAATTTCCGAGCAGTCATTTAAGAATAGGAAGACAAGACAACAACGATATTCATATTGACTTTTTAATTTGTAGATTGACTTTCTAATTAAAGTTGACTTTTAATTGCGTGTCCACACTCGACACAATCAATTTTTCATGACTTAAATGCGTACGCAGAAACAATTATGGAACCAATTCTTTTATTTATCAAATCAGCTCTTTCTTCCTGTCCCTTGTACTCTTGTTTGTTATCAAAGCAACTTGTTGCTAAACCCTTTTTTCAGAGTTCGTAATCTAGTTAGTAATGGAGAAGTCTTGCATTGTTGCACTAATCACCTTCCTATCGATGTTCTTCAAAGTTGGCTCGGCCATGGGGAACGAAACAGACAGGCTAGCTTTGCTTGCTTTGAAAGATCAGCTTGTTGGCAGTTCTCCTGGAGCTCTAATATCATGGAATGCTTCTCTCCATTTTTGTAACTGGCAAGGTGTTCGATGTGATCCACAGCAGCAGAGAGTAATCGGCTTGAATCTGGCTAGCATGAAGCTGGGTGGCTCCATATCTCCTGCAATCGGAAATTTAAGTTTCCTGAGCGAGGCTGACCTATTCGATAATGGTTTGCAAGGCAATATTCCCAACGAATTTGGGCAATTGAGGCAGCTTCGTTTTCTAAACCTAAGTCAGAATAATCTCCAAGGTAACATCCCTGTGGCGCTTAGCAATTGCTCAAACCTCCAAATGCTTAATTTAAGTCACAATAGCCTTTCTGGAAACATTCCCTTTCAATTGGGAGATAAAGATATGAAGAATCTTATTACACTCTCTCTTGCTAACAATGATTTAGTTGGGGAAATTCCATCTTCTTTAGGAAACCTTTCATCATTGGGTTATCTTCAACTTGCAAATAATCATTTGGAAGGGACTATACCCAATACTTTAGGGAGACTATCAAACTTGAAAATACTGGCCATTGGTGGAAATAACCTGTCTGGTAGCATACCTTCTTCAATTTATAATCTTTCATCTGTGACAGAGATTAGGATAGGTACAAATAAGCTATCTGGGGGTCTTTCACCTGAACTAGGCTTTGCTTTTCCAAAACTTGAAAAACTTCATCTTGGAGCCAACCAATTCAGTGGAAGAATTCCAAGATCAATAACTAATATCTCTAGCCTGAAAGAATTTGACATCCATTCCAACAATTTTAGTGGATTAGTTCCTGACCAAATAGGAAAGTTTCAGAATCTTGAACAGTTATTCATCAACTATAACCACCTTGGAATTGGGAAAGAGGGAGACCTGGATTTTCTTTCTTCTTTAAGCAACTGCAGTCAATTGACAATTTTGGCCATCCATATGAATAGGTTAGGTGGGGTGTTACCAGGCTCAGTAGCTAATTTATCAGCCCAGCTTGAACTTCTTTATCTGGGAGGGAATCAGATTTCTGGAAGTATTCCTGAAGGAATTGGCAACCTTGTGAAGCTCACACAGTTTCATATGGGGGAAAACTTCTTAACAGGCTCAATTCCTACTTCAATTGGAAAGCTTCAAAATCTTGGGCGATTTGACCTCTCTTTGAATCGATTATCTGGTGAAATTCCATCCTACATTGGTAATCTTTCTCGGTTGTCTTATCTTTATTTAAATGGTAACTATTTTGAGGGAAGGATTCCATTGGCACTCATGAAATGTAAAAATATACAGATCATGGATCTTTCGCAAAATAAACTCAATGGCAGTATACCGAATCAGCTGATTGCTGCTTTTGAAAGTTTGATTACTTTGAATTTGTCTCATAACTACTTAAATGGCAGCTTTCCATCAGATATTAGTAGCTCGAAGAATCTTGTAGAATTATATGTTGATAACAACAATTTCTTTGGTGAAATTCCTGAGGAACTTGGTGAGATTTCTGAATTAAGAGTCTTGCACATGCAGGGAAACTACTTTCAAGGTAGCATTCCTCAATCTCTTGGCCTTCTGATAGCTCTTGAAAACCTAGATCTATCTGGTAACAATTTGTCTGGCACAATACCATTTGAACTTCAAAATCCTACATTTTTAGTGAATTTGAACCTTTCTTTCAACCAATTAGAGGGTGAAGTTCCTCGAGAAGGAGTTTTCAAAAATATCAGTGAATCTTCTATTGTTGGGAACAAAGAGCTTTGTGGGGGAATTCCTGAAATAAAGCTTCCAGAATGCTTCAATCAGGCAGCCAAGAAAAAAGGAAATGTTTTGTCAACCAAATTTATCATCATTATCAGCATTAGCCTTCCGCTTGCCTCAATTTTGGTTGTGTTCCTTGTTATCCTTTGTTGGCTAAAACGCTCAGGAAGAGAAATAATCCCTGTGGCATTGCAGCAAGTTAACTACTTGCGAGTTTCGTATAAAGAACTTGTTCAAGCCACTAATGGTTTTGCAGCCTCCAACTTCATTGGTGAGGGTAGTTTTGGCTCTGTATATAAGGGGTTTCTTTATCAACGAAAGAAACCTGTCGCAGTGAAAGTATTAAAACTTCAAAATCTTGCGGCTATCAGGAGTTTTACTGTTGAATGCGAGGCTTTAACAAACGTTCGACATCGAAATCTTGTCAAGCTGATAACTTCTTGTTCAAGCATTAACTACCAAGGTAATAATTTCAAGGCTATAGTTTTGGAATTCATGGCTAATGGAAGTCTAGAGAGTTGGATTCATTATCATGATCAAGATGACTCACGCCATTTGAACTTTGGTCAAGTGTTGGAAATTGCTATAGATGTGGCCAATGCTTTACTTTACCTTCACCACCATTGTCAACCGTTGATTGTACATCGAGATCTAAAGCCGACGAATATTCTTCTTGATGATGATATGGTTGCACATGTCAGTGACTTTGGCATGGCTAAGCTCCTTTCTGAAGCAACATGTAATCTGGATAACGAGCAAGCAACTTCCTCAGTCATCAAAGGAACAATTGGGTATGTCCCCCCAGGTAAATTTCAAATCTTCTTATCCTATTTTGTTAGCCAAATACGTTCTTCGTGTTAATACTTTTAATATGTCCTTTATT
>JBBYHK010000016.1:349682-393430 GCA_038382065.1 Adansonia grandidieri | reverse complement strand
ATTAAATAATTATTTTTAATAATAAATAAATATTAAATATAATAAATATTAAATAAAAATATTATTTAATTAAATTTTTTGTTTCCATATAAATCTAAAAGGTCAATATTCAATTCTCCAAATAATAAATTTTTTTGAAAAAAAATTTAAATAAATTTTTTAAATTTTTATTTTTTATATCTTTCGCATCAATTAATTTTTAATTTTTAATTCAACTAATTTAATCTTTCAATTCAATTTAATTTTTCAAATTTTAACAACCATTTTTCTTATTCCTAAGCTGCATTTTTTTTGAAAAAAAATGTTATTTTCCAAAATCAAAGTCGTGCATGTCTTAAATATGTTGATGGGATTTGTCTATGAATTTATCCTTTACAGATGAGCATGGTCCATCATTTCCCATAACTATCTAGTATTTGTTTTCTTTGCCCACGAATTGATCGATTGAAATGGTAAATTTGATTTTATTTACTAGTTAAAATTTAAAAATATTTATTTTTGCATATTTTTTAAAAATATTTTTGAAAATGATAAAATTTAAATTCATAATATCTTAAAATTATACTACAAACAATACCATTAAATTAAAATATATATTTTTATTAAGTATTTATTATATTTTTTATTTATTTAATGTTAAAAATATTTTCTAACATCTAAAATTTATTTTAACTTAAATTAATAAGTAAAGTTAGTCACACTGGTTAAATCAATAATTGAAGGTTATAATAACTAACCTCTGATCCGATTTTTTTAACATTGAATAAACTATAATGAAAATGAGTTAGTTTCCATGTCAACTTTTTTTTTTTTTAGTAATATGTATCAAAATTTATATAAATATAAAATATTTTAAATATAATTATGATATAATAATATATATAAATATGATATAAATATTAGAATTACCAAATCTAGGGCAATGGAATTTCTAAATGCAATCCGAAATTTGATGGGGCTTAGTTGCTAGAAGAATGCACCCACGTCTATAGCTAGTATTACTTACTAAAGTCTAGACCAAGTAAATTTAGATAAGATATGATTACATGATATGAGAAAAATAATTAAATTATAAAATAAAAAATAATATTAATATTATATGAATATATAAAGTATTAAAATTTATATCATATTAATTATTAATATATTAAAATTTATTTAAATATAAATAATATTTTAAATATAATTATAATATAATATATATATACACACACGATATGAATATATAAATTACTAACTTAATTATGGATTTGGTCTGGATGAAGGTAAGTTTGGTCTAGATGAAAAGAAAAGTGGGAAAACATTCTTCAAATTTGTAATTAAATATGGAATTTGTTACTGTCAAAGATGGAACTAACAGTATCCATAGGCCTGGAAATTTTTCTTTTTTATTTTCTTGCTCTAATTTAGTTTGGGTGAATTCAACGATTTATTTATTATTAAAAATATTAAAAATTAATATATATTAATATTTATATATTTTATTATTAAATTTAAATAAAATTTTATTATTATTAAATAATAATAAATTAATATAAATTTATAAGTATTTTTTTATCTAAAATCTGAATGGGATAAATAATCTAACCTATTAATAAATCTAGATTGAACTCACTTTTTTTGCACCAATGTAAGGCTGCCTCCGGGTCTAAGCTTGCCTCGCCTGATTGAACAATGGGGCCTTTCTGACGACTTTAGAAAAGGGTGAATGGTTCATTCGTCGCGGGCTTTTTTGTTCAATTACTAGTTAATAAAGAAAAAAAATTTTCCAAAATAAATTTCTTCAAAATTCGAAATCTATTTCTCAGTTTTTTTTTTTTAATTTTAACTTATTTTTATATAAAAAGTCATAATTCAGAGAAAAAAATAATTATAGATATTAACATTTAAATCTTAAATTTACTAATAATATATATTAAAAGTAATTATATAAATAAACTATACTGAATATCAAGGAGTGAATAATAAATGTTATTTTTTCTTAAAAGATGCTTAATTTTAATGTTTAAAAAATCGAATGAAATATCAAATCAATGAAGCTTTTGGTCACTGTTTTGATTAGTCAGATTAGATCGATTTAATTATGAATTTTTACCAATTTAATTGGTTTGAAAAATCTATAATTTTATGATATGTATCGAACCAGATTCAAATTTTTTTAACTAAATCAATCTGATCAACCAATTCGATTAACTTTTTTCAATACCATCTAATCTCTTAAAATCCTAAATCTTAAAAGGCAAAGATTAAAATCTTGCGAAATGAAGCCTTAGTATCCCTTTCGTCCTAAGTCTTCATCAAGACCTTATTGTCCCAGACACATCTACAAGTCCCTTAAATATGCTTCCCCTGCCTTGACAAACCGTTCGTCCATACGAGGTCAAGCATCTACTAGATTCTCAAATATATATGGGTGGTCTAAGTGAAAAGGGATTAAGAACAAGATAAAAGAGTCTATGTTAGAGTCACAAAAATCATTCTTGATCGAAGTAAAAGACCATTGCAGCAGGTTACTATACTAATTTTCTCAGAGTTTAGCAAGAAAGGATAGGCCCAAAGGACACTACCTTCTTCAAATTCCCCATTAGCAAATATCTATATATTGATTTGAAGAGGAGAAGAGAAGTGTCTATCACTACTTTTTGAATAAAACGTGGTTGCACTAAATTGAGCCTAATGCTGAGGTTGTATTTATGTTTGTTTTTAAATTTCGGTCACATAAGTTGATGTCTTTAGGTTTAGTGTTAGAGCATGGAAAGAGGGGAATCCAAAACTGTGGAATGTAATACAATTCTATATCGGATTTAATCAATGTTAGTAGTAGTCATTGAAGGTTAGATACCAATAACATGAGAAGTGCATATATGTTTTGCTCAAAGAATTTGCTCTGAGTGAGTCAAGTTAAAATTTTCCTTTCCCGAAATTTAAAAGCAAAAAAAAAAAGAAAAAATAGCTAATGGCCAATTAAAGGCATTCATGGGTCAATTAGTTCAAGCCCAAAAGTCTGTCCAATATTTAATAGGATTTGGGTAAAAATATGAAGTTCGAAAAATAAATTTTAAGCAAAAAAAAATGAAATCCATTTTAAAAATCAGTAGGCTTTAGATTCAACTTTTAAGACTCTAACTCAGTCCGATCTATTTTTTAATTACATAATATAAATTTTTATATTTATAGATTATGTAATTTATATCATATATATTATAATGTAAAATTTTAAAAAATATTAAATTACTAAAGATTAAAATTAAAAAAATATAATATTCAATAAGAATATAATATAGAGGAACTTTAACAAACCTGAACTATCCATTTTCAAATATAATTTAATCTACAAATTTTAAATTTTATATTTCAAACAAAACATAACTTAAACAAATATAAATAATATTAATACCATACTTAACTCGAACTTAATTTAATTCGACCGTACCTCTATGGCGAATGGCTTGTAATCATTGGATCTACAAAAATGGGTTCCAAGTAAGACAGAAACCTTTTTTATTTATGAGGGATCAAGTTTGTGTGGACAAATCTGGGAACATGTGCTTTACCAATTTTATTGTATTCTTTCCTCTGTTCAGATTATTGAAAAAATAAATAAATAAATCTTGATTATTCTCCTGGTTTTCTGAGCAGTATTTGCTAATTTGTTCACTTCAATGTCCACATTCAACAAAATCACTGTCCCAAAATTTACAATTAGTTAAACCTAGCTCTGCTTATCCTAAAAGCTAAAAAAAAAAAAAAAAAAAAAATTCATCTTTGCTTTTGAAACCACAAATATGAACAACATACACCAAACATAAAACTCTTCGAAATTCGAATTTAATTAAGTTAATTTATAAAAATTATCTTTAATAAGTGATATCTAATTGATTTAAAATTTAAATCTCAAAATTTATAATCACTTTCTTCATCTTAGACTCAGCCCCGTTAAATAAGAATAAATATATAAATATATGAAACATTTTACCATGCATTCAGAGTTAGTAGGAAAAAATACAAAAGCTTAACTTAAGTTATTCATGCAGCTATTCTTATTAAATGACATCTAATGTTTATGAAGTTTGAATTTTAATATTTATAATTTTTTATTTTAGACCACAATGTTATTTGCAAAAAAAAAAATGAAAGTCCAAATCAACTTTAGAATAATGAAAGTAAACTGTAATTCATTGATTTTAATTTCAATATTTTTCATACTTTTTTAATACTATTTAGTGTTGCAATGAAGTTGAAAAGCCTTTTTTCCCTCTCGGTTTTGGTACAGTTGAGTCAGATTTTAAGGATTTGGGACACATATCGCCAAATGCTTCATGAAAACCTTAAGCATGATTGCATTTGATTTTGATTCTCCAACCAAATTTGCTTAAAAAAATTGAAATTTTTAAGGGATTTGTTTTGAGAACAAAAGTTGCAACATTTCATAAATTATGAGGGATTTTTGCTTCATTTGGTTCATCAACTGTGATATTTATGGCAAGCCTATTTTTGCTTGCAAATCAGGAATGTAAAATGTAATATAAAATAAATCCGAAACTTAATTAAATAGATTCATGTATCAAACTTTAAAAGATGATATCTCGGAATCTCAAATTACAACTTCATTTGTAAAAAATATAAAATGACATAAAAAATTTGGTTTTCTTTTAATCATTTATCCTTTTGGTTTATAATTTTTGGGTTCTTTATTACTAAAGAAAATTTTGTTGAAATCTCCTCTCAAACTTTAAACTTTTATATGTCTCTTTGAATATTTTCCTCAAAATGGGCAATTTCTACAAGTTCAATTACCCTTAGCAAGCTTGTTAGAATTCTAAATATAAAAAATTCCCAATGTTTAATATTCGAGACAATAAACAACATATATATATATATATAGTAGCATTGTTAAGGAATTTATAGGTCAGACCTGAATTAACCTATAAATTTTTTTATTATTTAAAATAATATTAAAAATTAAAAAAATTATATATTAATATTTATAATTAAATTTAAATAATTTTTTTAAAATAATAAATTAAATAAAATCGATTCAAATTAAAAAAATTATATTCAAATTACACTCAAATTTCATTCAGTACGGGCCTATCGAGTGGATTACCTTGCCATGAATAAGTCTAAGCATAGAAGTGGAAATATTGAACGGTGGAAAGTGTGAAATTGAAGGAAAGATTGGAAAAATTCAACTGGAAAAAACAAGTTACCAAATTCCATTACTCATGAATTTTGATTTCTTCTAAAATGAATTGCAAAATGAATTCCCATGAAAAAGAAAAAAAAAAAAAAAAACGACAAACCTACTACTTTGCTAACCCTTAAGCTTCCATTTTCTCTACCTTTTTTCCTCAATTCTCTCACTATAAATCTCTCTCTACTGTCTAAAATATTGCTCTTATTTCCCCCATTTCAACCCTGTACAAAAAGAAATAATAACAAAGAGATAAAATAACAATTTATGCTACTCGAAGTTCGGGTATGAATATCGGATAAGATTATGTGTCAATCATAGGTATATTAAATTTTTTTTTATTTTTTTTAATGTATTTGGAGAGTCCTAAAAAGATTATATTTTTAGGCCAATGACTAGATATGTATCCGATATAATGTCGGGTTCAAATACTTTAAAAAAGAAAGGAGTCGAAAAAAAAAAGGGAGAGGGAAATAGAGAGTAGAAAGATTGTCCCAACAATGGGACACCAAAATTCTCAACACCCTTGTATATAATCTAATGCTGGGTTGGCTTTATTTGGAATCAGCTCTTGTGAATCGGTGGCAGCCATTGATGTGGTGGGTGTTGCTCCTGCAACACCAGTTTTGGTTCTCATCTCCATCACTTTCTTGTGAGAATTTGAGTGCAACGATGGGACAAACGTTGGACTCGCAGCAGGCCGGTATTCCGGGAAGAGCCTACCGGACTTGTATCGAACGCCGCAAGCGTTGCAAAGGGTTTTCGGACCCATTGGCCCTCCCCTCCATTGCGGCGTCTTTGTTATCTCGCAATGCATGCATTTCCTAGCAGGTTGTCCCGATCGAATTTGACGATCATCATCAGCGGAAGCCGGAACTGAAAGTGACAACTTGATCTTCTTTTTCTTCTTATGTTCTGGATTAGCTTGTCTTGGTATTTTGATCAACAGCCTGGACTCGGCATAGTTGTCGGAATCTGAAGGTACCGTGGGGACAACAAATGGCGGAGGAATGTCGTTTTCGTTGACAGATGAAGTTGGGGAGATCAGCTGAATTCCTGGAAGGGGATTGAAGGCGGCGGAGGGCCGGGGACGCTTGCTTCGTGGACGTCCGCGTCTTCCGGGGGCTGCCGTTTTGGGGCTGCGCGGCAAAGTTTTCTCTCTCGAGCACGAGCTGCTGCTTTCAAGAACAGATACCGGACTGGAAGTCTGGAATTGATGATGGGATGAGTCCACCTAATCATCGGAGAAACGATAGGGTTATAAGATACGAAAAAATAATTAAAAATATAATAGGAAGTTAAAAAAATATTATAAATACTAAGAAGTTTAGCCATTTACTGACGGTTAAAAATCCGTCAACCGCAAATCCTTCGGTATGGACCCGAGACAATTTTACTAACCGAAGAACTGGACATTCTGACAAAACGTCCACGCCTACTATAACACTTGTTGGTTTACACCATTACTGACGAGCATTCCGTCGGTGAAGACTAATGGCCATGATGACTCCTTATCCATCAGTAATATCTTTCCCAAAGGGAGACTACTGACAATTTTTCGTCAGTCAAGACTAAAGGCTATAGCGACACTTTTTCCATTGGTAAAATCATTCTTAAATTTTTTTATTATCACAGTCCATCAATCGATATAGAATTAGTATCCGTCAGTAATATATTATATTTACCGATGCACTATCTAACGGTAAAAGTTCAGTTCGACAATTTTTATGTATTAGTAGTGTTTAATTTATTCATCGGTATTTTTACGTTTAATTTGATACAAATAAATATACAAATTAATTAAAATTTATATATAACATGAATTATCTACATAAAAAAAATTATAAATAATTAACATATGTAAAACTGATGCAAACTAGATATGAACCATAAATTCTCAAGTATACCTTATTGATTGAAGAGGACTCTTCTTTCTTAATAGTCAAGCTTGCTCCACAATGAGAATCTTCAACAAAGTTTGACAACCATTCCAATTGAACAATGTCTTCATACTGCAAAAAAATAAATAAATAAAATAATTGCCCAAAGATTTAATCAGCCAACTATATAATCAAAGTCGATAACATAAAGACGATATATTTTTTATTTGACAAGAAACAGAATTTAAATCCGTAAATAATTATGTAATATTATTAAAAAAATTTTAAATACTCGTGTTAAATTTTATATTCGATATATATATATTAAAATATGAGAATGAGAATTAATCCTTTAAATATATTAAAAAATTTAATATTCTTTTTTAAATATATATTTATATTTTAATATTTAAAAAATTCAAGTAAAATAGATAATATATTTTGTCACCAAAGCACATAAAACTAATCACATGGCAGATCACGTGACTTCCATAATTGAAGCAATAATTGTGCCTCTAAATGATGCAAAACCCTTGCGGAGTGCGGACAGAACTTTGAAAATTTTACAATTCGTTTGGTCTGTACAGTTGAAACTTTGAAAATTTTTCACGTCAATTTAGTTTAATTTAAATTATTATTTAATAATAAAAATATTTATTTAATTTAATTATAAATATAAAAATATTAATATTAAAATATTTTTTATATTTTTAAATAATAAATTATATTTTTATACCAATTTAAATTCAATCTGAATCGAATTTAAATAAAAAAGAATTAGATTTAATAATTTATATGTTCGTATTATATTCATATATTTTATCATATTATAATTATGTTTAAAGTCTTTTATATTTATATGAATTGTAATATGTTTATAATTTATATTATATAATTTTTAAAAATTTATTCGTATTATATCATATTATATTTTTTATATTATAAATATTATATTTTATAATTATATTAAAATATCATCAAATTTAAAAAAAAAAATCAACCCACCGCAAACCTGGCCATGAATAGATATATTTTTACCCGATCATCAATATCAAAATAAATAAATAAATAACACTAAGACCCCATAAAATTAACTAAATTTCACAATTTTTTTTTAAATTCAACTTTACTAAGCAAAATAAGCAATCATTATGACGTCATTATTATATTATATTATATTATATTTCGAAAACAACACTGTACTTACTGGAACAGAGAGTTCCGTGGCTAGGTCGGAAGCACTGTTGTCATAGGAAAAAACTGAGTTAGAACCAGGCAATGACTCGGAATGAGTCGTCCAAATGCTAGGAAAAGCAGCGGCGTTGACGGCGGTGGATTCGTCGGGACCGGCTTCGACATCACCATTGGGGAAGTCGAGGAGGTCATCTATGTGGTCGAAGAAGCTGCCGCAATCTATCTCGTCAATGAAGTTCGTTGCTCCAATCATGTTGTCTTGTTATTAATAATTTTCCGGAAATAAGAAGATAATTTCCAGGAAAATGAAGAAATTTTCTTGAGAAACCTGCAAGAAAATTAACAAGATTGAATTTGTTAGTATACAAAATACTTTGGTAGCTGAAATATAGAGTGAAATTCATTCATTGAATAAAAAATATAGCAGAAAGCTTCTTGTCTTCAGTGTTTAAGAAAAAACAAAAACAAAACCAACAATAAAAATCATATTAATTTTACTTTCTTTGCATTACTCTGTTTGTTTCCCAGGAAAAGCAAAGGAAAAAAGAATTGACTTTTAAGAAACTATGATTTCCTTTTGCTTAGTTGGTAAGACAAATGGGAACCCAATTCAGTAAAAAAGCAGAGTGGAAAAAAAACAAATTGCAAAGTTAGTTTTCTTAGGGATTGGCAATGACTGAGGTTCTCGAACTCAGTTCAATTCCTTCTCATTTCCTCCACTTTCTCAGCTACCAAACAGAGTCTTAATGATGAAAAAACAACTCAAACTGAAAATGCTGAACTTGGACTCAAAAAAACAACAATTTTCACAAAAAATAAAAACAAAATTCATTGAGAATTCCATGAAAACTATCTTCCCCACCAAAAAAAAATTCAATTTCCAGAAACCTCCAAAAGAATGAAAATTTGAGGCACTTAAGCAATCAAACAAGTTCAAAACTAAGACCATAATCTGAAAACAACGAAAGAATATCGGATATTGAAATTCAAATTCAATATCAATTTTAAAAATAACTGCATTAATCAAGCAAATGAAATTTCAATTTGGTTTGTGTTTGGTTTAAGTTAGTGAAAAGAAGTATGTGAGTTAACAGTAGCAAAGGCAAAGGCTTTGAAACAATACCTTGAAGAAACAGGAGAGGGATGGAAAGAAGGAAAGAATGGAAATGGGAAAGTTTAGAAAGGAGAGAGAGGAAGGTAGCAAAGGCTAAAAAGGAAAGCAGAGGTGGGGGATTGAAGGGTTCATGGTAGGTGAGGTGAGCCTCCTTCATTGCTAGCTGTCTTCTCTCTTTTGTCTTGGTGTTGAAGTCTATATTTTCTGTCAGTCTTTACTTTTTTAGATTAACAATTCATATATTTATATCATATTTATATAATTTTTTATATTATAATTATATTAAAAATTTATTTTATAAAAATACGGATTACCATTTAATTTAACTCATAAACAATTTTACACATGCATTGTAAAATTGGATTTTTGTTTTCTCATAACCAAACAATGGGTTCATCTTCAAAACTATGGTAATGAAAATATAAATATCAATATAATTCTATAGATGGGTGGTATCTAATTTTATTGAAGAACTAGCCCCTAGGTTGGAAATTAGATATTATTGATGATTGGTAACATGAAAAAAATAAATATTGATAGAAGGTTATTTCTAGTTTGTTGCTTAATTAATCAATGCCTCCACAAATTGTAATTGTTTCTCTTTTGTATTTTTATTTTTTAAATGATGTAAAGGACAATAAATAGTTTTAAAATGATATAAACATGTATACATGTCATGTCTTTCTTATGAAAAGATCATTCTAAACTCAATACAAAGAAATGGGGTCAACGTATTTAATAAATATAAAAATAATATAATAAATATAAAAAAATATTTAAATATGATTAATATAATTAAAATAATATATTAAATATATGTATTATATTTATATTTAAAATTATAATACATCTAATAATTTACTTTGTATTCATATTTACTTAACTGATAAAAAAAGATATAAACGAATTAATAAATTCTTAAAGAATATTAACCTTTTTTTTAGTTTCTTCTTTGGGGAAGTTTATATATATATATATATATATATATATATATATCAATTTTGTATTTTGAAGGGGGTGCTTTTCTCATTTAAAAGTTGTACAAAGATGAGAATTAACTATTAATGTGTGACACACATTTTAATACAATTAAATGTTAACATACTATTCTCATAAAACTATGATAAGCAAACCATTTCTTCCCTTTAAAGACAAGAAGAGAAAAAGTATTTTGTATATCATTTTTCAACAAATAGCTTGTTATTGTTAGAAAAATGTGTTGGGGCCATGTATGGACAATAATGCCTTAATTCTTTGACATATTTAAATAAAATAAGTTATGCATTATAAGTACAAAATGTATACATATTGTCATAATTAAATTTTTCTTTATTTTCTAAACCAAAAATTAATTAGAGTCAATTTTCTCTTCCTCCAAATATTTATTAAAATATAATAAAATACTTATCATTTTTCTTTACCAATGGACCAATGAGTCGGTGGATAGGATACATTCAAAAGGAAAAAAAAAATATGCCCTAAAAGGCACATGATTTGAGCCCTAACTGGGTGCTCATGCTTTGATTCAATTACAAATCAACTTAAAAATATTACTTTGATATTCCTTAAAATTGCCGAATTAATATAAACTATCCCATCTGTAACATTTTTTTTTTAATTTTTACCCAACTATCCTCTTAGATTAATCTTATTCGATGATTTATAGTTTGCTAATTCTCAAAACGGCACTTATACGAACTCGAACATTGTTTACTTTTATGAATATAAGTGTGTTTTACTACTCATGTTATAATCATTTGGGCATATCATTTGTGAGTTTAGTTAATAGTGAATCCCCTAGGACTTGGACTACTAAATTTTGGTACAAAGGATACCAAGATCTAAGAGAAATTAGGAAAAAGAAATTTGTAAATATTGAAAATCCAATGCTAACAATACGAGAATTTACCCATTGAAAGAAATTGACAAACCATTGAAACTAAATTTCAAATTCAATTACTAAAATTTTGACTTACTAATTGTCCACACTCCATCACCAATTAGATTTTTTAAGCACTTCATTTAAACAAAAAATTACTTCATTAATTCAAAGTCTACACTCTTTTAAGTTTGACAAATCATGTGTAAAATGACCACAAATGATTTAATAATAGTTGATGCTCACATGATGTGCTATTGTTAGACAGTCAGATTACAACACTTACTTTTAATTATTTTTTTATAAAAAATAAATATATAAACTTTAAAAGAATATAGTCAATTTACTAAGATATAATATAGATATATATATATATATATATATATATCTTTTGCAATTTAGGAATTAGTTGTCATATACACATGGAGTTAATGAAGGAAAAGACAGGGTAACCTTCTTATATTCCCATGACTAATATGTCCTCTGTAATCTTGTTCACTTATTGACAATGGCATGGGCAAATCGTCAATTCAAGTCAACCTCATTGAGCCCCATCCACTAGATAGAGTTGTTTTTGTATATTTTTATTATACTTTTTATATTATAATCGTGTTTAAAACATTATATATTTTTATAAATATTGATATTTTAAAATATTTATATATCTATATTATATTTATAGTATTTTTTGTAATGTGTTCTATTATTTTTATCGCACTATGTTCATATCATATAATCGTATTATTATTAAAATTAAAACATTGTGTATCCATGTCATGCTCTTATATTTTATATTATATAATCATATTTATGATATTTAATATTTATATAAATTTTAATATATTAATAATCTATATTATATATATTATAAAAAATATATATATTTATTTTTTTAAATTTTTATATCATATTATATTTTATATTATATTTTAATTATCATATAATTTTTTTTATATGACTTTATTATACCGTGTCTATGTTTAACATTATTCGGTCTAATTGTTCTTATGCATATCACATGGTCATGTGCGCTGTGCGTGCAAACAAGTATGAGACCATGTTGTTGAATACGTGGGACCCATTTGGCGCGTTGAAGAAATCAAATCAAATCGTCGGTTGCACACGTTGTTTTTTGCCAACGTGGCAGGACACAAGATTTCACCGTGTTTCCCGTGGAGCCCACAAAAGCGAATCAAAGGTCGCTCATTTCCAGCTAAGTTCAGTGTTAGGGAAAAAAAAAAAAAAAGAGTAGCAAGCACATGACGTGGGGCCCGATGGCAAGTGGTTTTGCCTTGGGATCTAAACCTTTGGATTATTTTTGTTTACCTGGACTAATAGTATTCTTCCACGATGCCAGTGCTGACTTTAGTTAGACGAAAGTACCCACAGAGATTTATTTGATTACCTTTTTTTAGGATTATTTGATGTTGCTTAGATCATGTGTTCGGTGGGGCCACTTTGGAGCATCAGCCGTACACAGACAAAATGTGATATGAGGGACTTTGGTTGGGCCATTATAATTGTCTGTATCATTAATCACTACAAAATAAAAAAAAAATTTATCCTAATTTTAAAAATTTTTGAAACAAATGTAACACTTAGTTGAATATAGTTTTCAAATTTTTTAAAAAATAATTTTAAAGAATAACAGTTAAAATGATTTTTTTTTATTTTTAAAATTTTTAAAATTAATTTTTATTTTTTAAAAATAATTATTAATTATCATTAATTTTTAAAATTTAATAGTAAATGATATTTAATATATTTTATATTTATATAAATTTTAATATTTTAATAATTTGTATTATATATATTTTGATACGTTTATTATTCATTATATGTTTTTGATAATTTTCAACATTATATTGTGTTTTATACGTTATTTTAATTTTTTTAATATCATATTTAATATCATTAGTTTTAAATACAACTTATAAGTGATATTGTTTAAATGTCATGTAAAATATTATCAATAATTACATAAATTAATTAAAATTTTAATTGATTTTAAATTTTGATTATTCAAGTTCAACTTTGAATTGAACTTAATTTAAATTTACATTTAAGTTTGGATTAGATTAATTTAAGTTAGGCTAGTTCTCAATTGTGACATATGCATCATCAAGCAGTCAAAGTACCCACAGAAATGAAAGCACCCACGTGGACCCGACCTTCCTCTCCACCAATCAAATCTTTCAAAATCCCCTGGACCACCGGATTACAGTAAACCACAAAACACCAAATCAACCCTTTTTCCCCCAAAAAAATTTAATGGCCTTAAAAAGAAAAAATTGAAATTAAAAAACTCGAATTACCGGGAATAAATCTGGCGTGTCGGTGCCGACGATTGGAGCACCGACAGAGTGACTGGTTACAGCAGGTGATAGAGACGGTACTCGGTTGCTTAACCGGTACGGAACATCAAAAATAAAAATCATAAATGGACCCGGAAATTCATGCGGGAATTTTTAACGCGTCGGTGACGCGGTGTTGCGGCAGATTGTTGTCTCCCTCGTGAAAACGCCGTATCCGTAACGGTCTTCCGTTTGATCCCCGGGTTTTATACGGTTGTCATTTATGATTTGTTTTTAATTTTTTTTTAATTTTTATCTTGGGTTTTTCAATTTCTTTTTATCATTATAATTAATTACTGTTTTAAGATTAAAGGTAAAGGTGTAACATCCGACAATTTTTAATTTTTATGTTATAATCATATTTTATATATTTTATATTAGTATCAATTTTAATAAATATATAAATTTTGAGATATATATTTTTATCATTTTTTAATTATTTTATACGTATTATATTCGTATAATTATATTTAATATTACTAAGTCGTGTAAGTCACCTATGCTTAAAATTTACTTGAGTTTGGCTATAAAAGAACTCAAATTGGTTCGATTATTATCAAGTTAAGCTCGATCAAACTAAATTTAAGTATCTTAATACTTAATTTAAGTTGCTCGCAAGTTGATCGAGCTTTTTTTTTTAATTTTGAATTAGTATTATAAAATCTCTATTCGAATTTAAACTCAAGTTTAAGCAAAAATAATTGAATTTGAAGTTAAGCACGATAATCAAGTTCACTTTTTACTATGAAAATGATCATAGTCAAGTGAGCTCAAAAAATTTAATTTTTATCTTGAATCAAGCTCGAAATTCAAAATTAAAACTCGATCAAATTTAAACTGAACCTTAAACCTCAAATTTTAAGTCGAGTTTAAATGTCTTACAATTTGAACTTGACTTGGTTCGATTACATCCCATCCATTACTCTCGTCAACGAATAAAAGAAAATCGTTGCTAAATGTTCTAAAACTACTCCATAAGGTCATTATATATCGTAATATTTTCATATAATGGATTGAAATTATGGATAAAATTATCAATTTCTACATTTAATACAATATTATACTATTGATAGTATATGACTTTTGCTAACAAATATTTTTAAGATGCTCATTAAGATTACTATATATGATAATATCTTCACTTAATGCATTAAAAATAATAAAAAATATCATTAATTATTACATTTAATATAATATTATTACTATAAATATATTAACTAATCTAAGAAAAAAATCCTCAAAGCACCAATTAGCAAAACCCATAAAAATAATATTATCAATTTTGAGTTGGCAATTAAGAAAAAGTTTGCACCATCACTTTACATTTCAATCATGCAATAATAGATATCATCACCATTCATATTATAAATTCTTAAATTTTTTTTTTGCCTCATAAAAAGACAAATTACATTGGAAGAAATTCAGCCAATGATCATAGGAAATAACCACTTTACAACTTAATATTTAATTCCCCCACCAAAGAATCAAGAACAAGTTGATTAAATATTTTCAATTTCCAACTTGACTGAATCAATGGTTGGGAATTTTTTTTTTTAAAAAAAAAAAAACCTTTTGCATTTTTTGACTCAAATCTCTCCCTCACAAAGAAGCATGAAATTTGCTTTCTTTTTTTTTTTTTTTTTTAATTTATTTTTTTTTCTTGGTTATGGCATTGCTAGTTGTGCTTTGGATAAATCAAGATGAGTAAGCCTGCATGTTCCAAGTAAGATTTCAGGGAGCTCCTCTTGTGTATTACCCTGAAGAAAGTAGTTTTTTTTTTTTTTTTAAATCATAATCAAGCCATCAAAGTAAATTACTCCAAATAATAACAAGAGACAAGCTAATTAAGGCATGGTACAAGATCAATTCGGATTGACTCTGATTCGTTTAAAAAAAGTCAGTCTAGAAAAAAATTGATACCGGCTTTATAGAATTCAGTAATTTTGACTTAGACTTGTTCAAAAATTGAGCAATCTATTTGGCTCGACAAGTCTAGGTATAAGATTTAGTAATTCGAGTAGAAATCACCATTTACATAATATAAAATAAATTTTATTTAAATTTAATTATAAAAATATATAAAAATTAATATAAAAATGATTTTTAAACAATAAAACAAGTTGTTGAGCTATACCGAGACCAGGTCTAGATAAAAGATTTAAAAAATTTTGGCTTATAGTACAACATATGAATAGGTTTACTTTAAGTCGTTAACAACTACGTATGAATCCTTTTTTGGATTACACCTAGTTTCTCAAGTTTTGGATCGAAAAAAAATCTATTGACACAAATAGTTCATGCAAGAAAATTGAGTTATTTGAATATTGCTATGGAAAAAAGTTTAGATTGAAAAAATTAATGTTTAAAAGTATGATAGGAAAACTATAATTTAAGAATTTTAGGTATTTAAAATCACTCTGAAAAAAGCATTTTAATGTCCAAAAAATTATAAAAGTAATTAAGAAATGTAAAGGTAAAAGTTATTTCATTTTCAAGAAACAGTTTAAACCACAAAAGTCACAAGCAGTGAATTTAGCATGTATCAATCAATTAGAATTAACAATTTTTGTATCCCTATTATATTTATGTCATAATTACGTTATAATTATGCTTAATATGTTATATATTTATATAAATTTTAATATATTAATAATTATAAAAATTTTAACATATTTATTTATTATGTCATATTCATGTTATTTTTCATAATTATTTTTTATATTACGTAATTATATGTTGTCAAATATCTCCGACTACCATCTGTCCATGCATATAGGAAGAACGTCTTACCTGTATCATATATGCCATTTCTACGACCAAATTGTTAAGATATCCAAGAACAAGATTAGATACACCCCGTGCCACTGTTGAAGATCCAACATCAATTTCAACCTGAAAATTTCGACATATTCGGCAGACATATTGGCATCAGTTTCTTGCAGCAAGTAAAAGCTATACTATGAACTTGGACTATGAGTAAATATTGAATATGAGTATGCGTATGATAAGAGAATATTTAATATTTTAAAATTTTTTTATACATTTGAAAAATCGTATCTCTATATATATGTTCAAATATATATCGGATATAAATACTAATTTGGGGTAGTACATGTACATCAAGAAAAATGAAAAATCAGAGATAAAAAAATAAAAGTACTTGCAATAACATATCAACAAGCTATGTTAGTTGAATTCGGATGTATCGGATACAAATATATGTTTAGCACGAGTATTTTTAAATTTTTTTAAGTTTTTTTACGGATTTGAAGAAACATATTCCCAAACCAATGTCCACATATTTACCAAATATAATTGTAAGGCACGATATTTCAAAAAAAAAAAAAAAGAAAAATCTGAGTATCATAATCGGCAAGTAAAAACAATCACCATTTCCCAATCACATTGCCGTCAGTTTTTTTTGAGGATTCGAAAATGTACCTCAATGTAATTTTTCCCACGGAAATAATGAGCTTCAAGAGCTTGACCGATTAAGCAAGCTTTCTTTCCAACACTTTGCTTGACTATCCATGATCCCTGAAAAGGCAGATTGTTAAGCTAAAACATAGCTATGTTTCTTAAATTTGGATGTGACAATTAGATATAAGTATATATTTGAGACAGATATATTTAGCTTATTTTAAGTTTTTTTCATATATTTAGACAATCCTTGAAGAGTAATATACTCATTACCTTAATATGCATCAAAAACTGATATCAGACATGAGTATTTTAAGAAAAATGAAGAGTCTGAGCAATATGGAGTAAAAATCCGTGCTAAATACGAAACCTGAAAAGATGCCAAAACTAACCAAAGTACAATTTTCTGCTACTCGTCTATATTACTTAGACTCGGGTATGAATTTTGGATGTGTTATGTGTCCACCACGAATATATTCAACTTTTCTAAAATTTTCATGTATTTGGAAGGTCTTCGAAAGATCATATCCCATGCTCATGCTCGGACATGCATTAGACCCAGGTGTCAAATATAGGTACTTTAAGAAAAATAAAAAATTGAAGCAATGTAGCCACACATTAAAGGATTTCTCACCTTAGAAATGTATGGAATGAGCTTAAATCGTGAGTTCCTATAAGCATCATCTCCATTAACAAAGTTGTATAGCAATGGATGATCTTCCAATGGAGTTTTTATCATGTAGTACATTGCCAGTGTATGCATCGGCGTTCCGGGAATCTGATTGACCATCGGATTATATATTTATGTGATTGTTGATGAAAAACAATAAAAGAATTGAAATTTATATATACAAACAATCAAACGTACCTGAAAATTAACAATGAAGAAAAATTCCGGTCCACCTCGTGCTGCATATTTCTGCAATGAATAAGTTCTTAAGCACCTATGTTAATTGGATTCGTATAAGTGTCGAATACGAGTATATTTTTCATACAGATATATTTAATTTTTTTATATTTTTTTATATTTTTGGAAGATCTTAGAGGGTTGTATCCTCATAAGATGTCCAAAAATATGACAGGCATAGATAATTCAAGAAAAAAAAGGAGTTTGAGCAATATAAGTTTGCATTGATTAAAAAGGGGATTGCACTGGCCAAATGAACCAGGAATTGGTGTCTACTTTAATCTGATATGTGCTATAGAATCAAGAGTTTATAGAATTGATATGAAAACCAAAAATTGGGTTTAAGCCTTCTTATTTTTAAAAATTTATTTTATTCAATAAGATTTAAAACTTTACCTTATTAAATCTATATTAAAACTGATAACATTTAACTAAATATATATATTTACTATAATATTTACATTATTTTTAATCAAACAATCAGATTTGACCAATTTAATCAATTGGATTAATTGAACTGATAACCTGAAAGTTTCGCTGACTTGACCTCGGTTCCGAATTTTTAAACATTGGTTATTAAAAAATGGTACAAAATGCACATTGTTACAGTTCAAACCTGAACGATACCACCAAGTCGGCCGCCTAGATCATCTTCTCTTTTGTCGGATATTAGCCAGTCTGCCCCTACCATTTGCATCAAGGTTCCATTTGCCTTAATCTGCAACAAAGAACAGAAAATTAACACACGATTGAAGTTAAAAGACCAGCAAAAAAAAATTACATACGCAGGTTTGAACGCAATTCAATGGATATATTTAAAGCAGTCTCAGAATCAAGGTTAAGTATCGGTTATAGTTATTTGTCTGATATAGATATACTTCCATACCCATATCCAAATTACTAGTAATATCAGATCATGTTACTTAGATTCAATTGCGAGTATCAGATATAGATATATGTTCAACTCGAGTATGTTTAATTTTTTTCTAAGTTTTTTTAATATATTTGAAGGGTCATATCCGCTATCCCTATGCTGTTGTTCAAAAAATGCTTTGAATACTCATCCAAGCTCGAAAAACAGTTTGAAATTTGGGAGTGCTTGAACAAAAATATTATATCTAAAAAAAGGAGTTAAGAAAAAAGGCCTATTCAAAGAAATAGACTAAGCTTTGACTCCAACATTCAAAATTTGAACTAGACCTGCTCAAGGGCTAGGCTATCCGCCTAAGCTCGAAGGTCAGCCCGATATTTGAGAGGGTTTGGACAACATATTAGGCCCAAAAAATGGGCTTGGACAAAAAAGTTAAGCTCGATTAAAAAAATGGGCCGGGCCTTGGGTTCAACTTTCAAAGCTCGAGCCCAGCCTGGCCCGACCTATTTTACTATTACATCATATATATTTATTTTATATTTTATGTATTATGTAATTTTTGTCATATAAACAATACATATTTATAATATTATAGTGTAAACTTTAAAAACTAAGTTAAATTATTTATATTTATAAACTTAATAAAAGAAAATTATTAAATTAATAAAGATTAATTTTTAAAAAAAAATAATTTTTAAAAAAATAATATGAGCGGGCCTTTACGGGCTTGGACTATCTATTTACAAATATTGACGAGCTTCGACAAAATTCGAAGCCCATATTTCGGGCTGGGCTGGGCTTGGGCAAGCATATTTAATGTTAATACCATGCTCAAGCCCGACCCGAATCCGGTCCGGCCCATGAGCAGGTCTAGTTTGAACTTAGCCCGACCCGTTTTCTCATTGTGTAATACATTATTTTTATTCTTATATATTATGTAATTGTAATAGAATAAAAATTATATATATATATATATAATGTTATAAAGTAAACATTAAAAACTATGTTAAGTTCTCTATGTTTAAGAATTTAATAAAAGAAAAATTATAAAATTACTAGAAGTTAAATAAAAATAATATGTTTTTTACGAAAAATACTATGAATTGACCTAAACAGATTTGAGTTATCTATTTACAGATATAGACAGATTTGGATAAAATTTAAAACTCATACTTCGGGTCGGACAAAACTTGGACAAATATATACTATTTACAGTGTTAATACTACCCGTAGATCCAATTTCTTAACAACTCTACGTGAAAGAATGTCGATTAAAATAATCTGTCCACATTTTGAAAACAAAACTGCAGCGAATGAATGAATGAATTACCTTTCGGTTGTCTTTAAGGTAATTTTTACCACGAATCAAGAACAAAGACGGATCGCCGGCTGACCAACTGCAAGGCAAAGTACAGGTTGGGTCCTTCTGGAGGGAGGTTCCATAGGAGGTGACTGAGCTGCTGTCTTCCCTAGCCGCCACCTCTTGCAAGTCCATGTAACCCTTCTTCTGAACTGCAGCATTAAATAATGTATTGGGCCACTTGATAATCACAATATAATAAATTCATAAATAGGTTACATTACTCAAGCTTGAGCGTGAGTATCGGATATGGGTATATGTTTAATACGGTATTTTTAATTCTTTATCAAGATTTTCATGTATTTGAAAAGTCCTTGGAGGATTATATCCCCATACCAATGTCTAATTATGCGTTTGACACAGTTGTCCAGATTTCCATGTTTCTAGAACTTAAGTGTGAGTCTCGAACATAGGTATGTGTCCAATACGGGTATGTTCAATTTTTTTAAGATTTTCATGTATTCACAAGGTTTATGGAGGATCATATCCCTTACCTATATCCAAGTATATGTCAAACATAGGCTATATTACCCGGACTGGGTGTGAGTGTCGATTACATATATATCAATTTTTTTTTAGATTTTTATGTATTTGTAGGGTTCATAGAGAGTCAGATCCCTGTATCATGCCTAGACATGCATCGACAAGAATGTTGTACATGATTACTTCACAAAAAGGCAAAAATCTGAGCTACATATGCTGAGATGCAATTGATCCACCAATTATCTCAAGAAGCTTGGCTACCATAATTGAACTCACTTGCAAGATCATGCAACTTTCTCACAAGACCGGCTGCTGACGTTAATTTCGGCTGATGCGAGTTCTGCATGTTTCATGCGAAGTTAAAAAAAAAAAAAAAACAGTTAATAAATTGTATAAGCTAATGAAAATGGGAAGATCAAAGATATCTCCTTGGTAGATAGTACAATGACTCTTCAGTTTTTTTTTTTTTTAAGTACTCGTATCCGACATATATTCGGATATCAATATGAGGATATGACCCTCAAAGGATTCTCCAAATTCATGAAAAAAAAAACTTAAAAAAAATTAAACATACTCATATCAGACACATACTTGTAAGCTATGCTCTCTATCAAGTTCGAGTTACATAGGCAGAC
Organism: Adansonia grandidieri; assembly: GCA_038382065.1. NCBI lineage: Eukaryota > Viridiplantae > Streptophyta > Magnoliopsida > Malvales > Malvaceae > Adansonia > Adansonia grandidieri. Next base: position 372,139 of record JBBYHK010000016.1, on the reverse strand, counting down.
ACTATGATTAATAACAAGAAGACAAATGAAAATGAAGGGGAAAAAAGCCAACATGAAGTGAGATAGGAAAATGAAGCATTGAACTAAACTATAAACTCCACATATTTCGGAAAAATTACTCAAAAAAGCAAGAATTTAATCTTAAGAGATGAAGCGAGTACCAGGGGACGAAGTTCGGAACTTGGTTCCGTCGTCCACTCACTCTCCGACTGATCATAATCAGTAAATTCAGATGCTTCAGGCACATCGAAGAACTCATCAGGTCCTTCATTCAGTCCCGTTAGAGTAACATGAGCAGATGCTGGTTTTTCAACCTCATTTTCGATCGAATTATCCTCTTCGATCTTTATTATTGGTTTGGAGTTTTCGTTTTTGATCTTATTATCATCTTTGTGAGATTGAGTCAAGTGTGTCTCCCTTGGCCACTCCCTAGGCAAGCATTCGGATGAATAGTTTCCTTGTTTGGCTTTGAATAGCTCCCTTAAGGCTGCAAATTGTAATTTCAATGACACAATTTCAAACAAAATTTTGAGGTAAAAAAGCTACCAGAATTTCAACTACTATTAGTGAGCAATGGGACACCTGCAACTCTTTCAAGCATCGGAATTGTCAAGGATTGCAAAGATGATGGTCGGAGAGAAAATTTCCAGAACTTCCAATCGATAGCAAGCATGTGCTTCACGAGCGACTGTTGCCCCTGGTTCACTGGAGTTATGACATATCCCCCACCTACATATTTTCATACGGAAATTGTTCAAAATGCAGAACAATATCGAAACCAGATAAGTACAGTCATGTTTCGGGCCATGGAATCGAGAGAGATGAATAATGAAGTGAGCTATGCAAAATATAAAACACGAAATGGGTACAATATGAAGACTAGTCAAGCAAGAAGAACAGCAGGCATAGCAGGCCTCAAAGTCGTGCATATTTCGGTCGTTTCTTGCCATCATCTATTTCTCTAGTCTCCATCTTTACAAGCATCTTAAAGTTGATCAATCAAATTTCTCGACATTTTTGTGATTCGAACATACTAATAGGACACAGATGCTTAGAAAAGAGTTCTAAAAGTATGAACTTCAGCAATGACTAACTAAAAAGCATCAAATTTCCAGCAGGTAATCATCATTTTTACGGTCATTCATGATAAAGAAGCTATATAAGAAACTATGAGGAGCCAAGTTTAGTTTACCAACTGCAACAATTTCGAAGAAAAAAATCACTTTCGAAGTTATGTCGGAAACAGCAGCACGGATATAGCATATGTTAAATGAGAAAAGTTAAAAGTTAAAAGAAAACAAGTGGCTCCTCCGTTTCCTATATGCAACTGCAGGCTTCAAGTAGGATAGTCACTCATGATTTACCATCAGACAAACGAAATGAGGATCAAGAATACGAATTTTATGTAAATTCGAAGCATGGACAACAAATGAAGATCAAAGAAATTGACATAATTCAAGGCACGGTGAGTAAAACTGCATATGAGGAGGTTTGTATTGGATTTACAATCCAAACGATGATTTCCGTTCAATCAGAAAACAGATTCAAATGCATATCAAATGAGAATTGAAGTTCAAATTCCTATTCTAAAGCATACATTACTTTTAAGGTGAGCGCGGACATAGCCTCTTTGAGGCGGACACTTCTTGTGAAACACGGAGTGGTATAGAATCACTGTAACAACAAAGAACAGATATGGCAAACGTTAAAGTTCGAAAAACTAACATTTTGAAAACTTCATGAGTACCCTTAATTTAGTACCATATGTGCCATCATCCTCTCGTCTCCAATATCGTTGAAGTAATAAATCTCTCCGTTTCATTCCCCTGCAACTTCTGTGATCAAAATTCGAAATATAAAAACGTTGAATTCTGTTTTGAAAACAGGAATAGAAATCTAACCAAGGTAACCAATCACTATATAACTTCTTGTGAATGATATCCGTATGACCATCGAGGCGCTCGACCACACTGCCATGGTAGACACAGAAATCCCATCTGCAAGACGATTGATTGTTTTAACATCCGGAATTGGGAAAAGTCCATTTAGACAGATATACTTACATATATATATGTATATATATAGCTTTTCATGTGACAGAACATGAATGAGAGGTAAATTTGAAGCAATCTTACTCAGATCTCGAGGGGCCAAGAGACATGAGCGCAATGAAAATGGCCTCAGAGGTCCCATCCACGACACCAACAGCCATTATTGCTGGATGATCATCCCCTCCACGCGAGTCCCCGTCTTTTGCTTCTTTGAAAAGTCGTAACCCTGTACTAGAAACACGATTTTGTCGATAGGGCGTTGCATTTATTATCAACTTGTAATGACTAGGAGCTTAAAATTCTCTACCATTTTGACAACCGAATATTTTCCAAGGTGAGGGTGCAATTACATCGGATGTCATTGCCTCCGCATGAACCGATGAGCGAAATGGCCAATTGACGAGCTTTCTACTGTGTCTTGACCCCGTACTAAGCGATCTGTCAGTATAGGAATACACTACTTAAACTATATATATACTAACAAAATAAATAAGGCAAAAATACAGGGTAATTGCATACGTCACACTGGCTACAAGATAAATTTAACTGTATTCGTTAGTCCATTAAAAGTTATTACACGTTTCAATATATAAAAACCAGAAAAATCAATGATCTGAAACGAGTTTAGTACACTATCGTTCAGCAAGCCATTTCAAGAATATTAAACAAACAACGATACATGTATGCGCTAATAGTTCGAGCATGTTTCTACTTCAGAAGGTGGGAATCGAGGCTATTCGGTTCCATGGACAATTAATCTCCCTTGTGTTACAAGTCATTAAGAATTTCACATGACAATCAACATGTTCAGTAGTCATGTGCTGCTAAGCATGTCCAGAATTTGGTGCTCGTCCCTCTATCTAAGCATTTCAACATTTTCATAAACCTAAAACTCGAAAGATATCGTGAATTGAATCAGAAGATTATCGACTAGAATTACCTCAGCGATGTCCATGTCCTTTTAGGAGAATCTACAAAATTCTTCGCTTGATCGGGAGACTTTTGAAATGAAAATTATAAAACATAAGGCTTTCATCGTGAGAATAACCATTAAACTCACAGCTTGTTAGTTAATAGTGTTTAAACCTTTAATGCCGCATCCTTCAGACAACGAATCCATCCGGCTGCTTCCTCTGAACTACTTGCTCCTAGCTGCAAATTTTTAATATTGGAAAGGCCATCTCACTAATAAGTTCAGTATCGAAATAAATAAACAACAGATTACAGTTTACACACCTTAAGCTGATCATTATTATCCGAAGTACTGTAAATGGTGAAAACGAAGAAGACCTGCAAGCGGCAAGCACTTCATAAGCAATTGAATGTCGAAATTGCAGCGCTAAGAAGGAAATATCCGTTATCTCGGAACATAAATTAGGGGATTTAATAATCACACCTTTTTGTTAATGCTCTCCCTTCCATTGTCTGTAACCCGAATGCATGAATCTATTATTGCACTTCTAACAGGTTCCTGCAAAAAAGAAGAGTTTCAGATAATTGTTTAACTTAAATCATTTTAACATATAAATCATAGCTTGAATTGCAAAAGTACAAATAATTGCACTTTGTTTTGGCTGATATTATGTATTTAATGGCACCGAAATGTGTAAGATTTCGTGTACTGCAGTTACAGAGGTCTGGTTGATCTATACGGAAAGCTGCTTTTATGTGATCAAGCATTAATCATTTCAAATCTATTACTTGCAATTTTTCGGTCCCTCCATAGTCCGAAAACATCTTTCGCTATAGAACTCACTTCACACTTCATCCACACAATTTTTTATTATCTTCAATCATAACTGCTCAGTGATCGCATTCCACTTTGATCAATCTTCTGCTACTATGATTTCCTGTTTGATTCAAGATGGTAAAGTTCTTCACGACATGAAGCGAGCAATATTGTCTGGTAAGCCACCGGATACCACTCATCCATGAACTCGAATGAGTTATTAGCCGGTACACACAAGTTTAGACTTTGTGGTCAACTAAGTTCCTGAGATGAAGCTAAGGTTCAATACATACGAGGCCTGAAAACATCAAATCTTAGCGGCAATTACTGTCTTCTTGGTAAAATCAGCACTATATTGTTTTGAATCTTCATTTTTCTCAAAGAATCCGAGTTCCAACATTTGTGTCCGATACTAAATAAGAGACCTCTTAGGTCGTTACCACATGACTAAATCTTGCCTCCGTTTATCTAAAGTGTTTTCTTTTTTTTACATCATCAAAACTATAAAACATCAAATTTTTCACCCTGATGAACTGCTCTTGCTTCCAAAAGATATCATCAAGACTTATAAAAGAGGAGGTAAATACTATTGCTAACTTTTCAAGATTCCTCAAAGCCTTCAGCAGAATTTCAAAAGATTGAAAAAAAAAAAAAAAAAAAAAAAAAAAACCAACCAACCTAAATTGGCTGAATAAAGTTATCTTTAATGAACTCATAGTTCCTATGCCAAATCATTACTCTGTATAGGTTATCAAAATCAAAAACCAACCACTCAAACAAAGTTGAAATCCAAAATATCAGACATTCATACGTATATACATACATAATATTTTATATATTTATGTATGCATGTATGCATGTTTATTGAAAGTATGAAATGATCAAATTAACATCATTTCATTAGAAAAAAAAATCCCATAATTTTCATCAAACCAAGAACATATTAAATCTAAAAAAAATTATAACTTCTTATATTCTGTAAAATGGGTTCTTTACAGAACATGATCAAAAGCCATAATTCAACCCAGAAATTAAGAAGGGGAAAAAAAAGAAAACAAAGAAGGAAAAGAAATAGAAAATTACCTCTTTTTCAGAAATGGGTATGGCTTTAAAGCTCTTGAGAACATTGTGATGAAGGATGAAGTAACGTTTGCGGGAGAATTGCAAGCCAAAACGATTGGAACGTATTGTATATAACCAACCTTCCATTTGAACTTCATTCTGAGAGATACCCATTTCTTTGAATCATTCAAAAAAGAAAAAAAAAAAAAAAGCCAAACTTTTCCCCTTTCTTCTTTATTATATCTTTAAATCCTTCGTACAATCTTCTTTTTTCAAAGAAGTAGTTCTTCGTAAACGTCAATGAAGAACATTTATTGCATGAATATGATTTTTAACCCCTTTTCTTTTGGGAATTTTTAATGAAGATTTTTGATGAAAAACAGCAACAGTTGATCCTCTGATCCCAACTAAGGGAATCAGAGAATCTAATTCAGGGAAAATCAATGTGCTTTTAAAATTTCCAATGAGTTAATCTTTTTTTTTTTTTTTTCTTTTTGGTTTCTTTGTTTTCTTTTGAGTTTTCCCTTCAAACTCTGTTCTTTTTTTTCTTTAAAGAAGTTGTAATTAATTATGGGTTGCCTTCATGGTTTCTCACGTGTTAGATTACTAAATTACCCTTTAATTTTACCCAAAAAAAAAATCTTTTGATATTTAAAAATAATTTTCATTTTTTTTTGTAAAAAAAAATTAAAATTATTAATTAATAAAATTTTATTTAATTTAGAAAAAAAAATTAGGAACCATGAAATTATTATCAATTGTTGTATTCAAATTTAAAATTTTTAATCAAATAATAATTTAACAAGTATTATTAAAAATCTTCTTTAAAAACATTTTTTTTAAAAGAAAAATTAGGGCTAAGTGAATGTCAAATCAGAAAATTTTGAATTTATTTTTTTATGTAATATATGTTTCATAATTTTTAAATTTTGAGTTTATCAAAATTAAAATTTGCCTTTCTTTTCTCCATTTTTTTTATTTCCTCAAATTATCTTAGGATAAATGTTTCAAATATGCTATGTTCTTCAATATTTGATTCCAATTTTACTTTTTGAAAAAGAAAAAAAAGAATCTGTAAAATTTATAATTTTGGTGAATTTTGCTCATTTCTATTCAATAAAATATTAGTATATAAATTAATTTAAAAAGAATAAAGCAATAAGTGCAAGATTATTAAAGGATCATATTGTAAATTCAAGAAGGAAATTCCAAAATTTTCTTTAAATTTCCAAATTGATTTGTCAAAGAGAACATTAGGGTAGTTAAGAATTAATTAGAAATAATGGAAACTTGAGATGAAAGTGATATTTGCAAATCATTATTAAATAATTAATGCATTATTTTATGATTATAATAAAAATGATATTGTAATAGATATTTTAAAATTTTATGCATTGAATAATTTATTTTTTAATTATATATCAACATTCATAACCATATTTTCAATTATCATATTTATAATAAAAATAATTCCATAAATAATAGTATTACTAGTAGTATTTTGAATATTGGCATTGAGTGATATGTTGATGAAAATTTAACATATTAATATAGTTTTTTAAATATTAAATTAATCATTGTTAATAGTGATCAATAATATTTTCTTATATCTATATATCTTAATATTTAGACATAATGTCTTATATTTGAAATTTTAAGTTATTTTTAAATGAAGGAGATAAAATTTATGAGAGAAGAAAATTGTTTTTAGTATGTAATATGGATGTATATTAAAAGAGTATATTAAAAAAATTGTTTTTTAAACCAATTTTTATTTTTTAAAAATAGTAATTCTATTTATTTACTATTTATTTTTTGATAAATTTAAGCATGTATTTTGTTATTTGATTGGTTAGTGTCAAAAGAAAGGAGACAATGTACTTTTAGTTGGTTTAAAAAAGGAAAATTTGGAGTTAAAAGCATCCAAGTGGATGGTCTTCAATCTTTTCCATTGAAAGATTTTGGCTTTAACCCTACCAAATATGGTAAAAATCCATTAAAAGCTTTTTTGGCTTTTCCTCTCTTACTTGGTCAAAAAATTTATTTAAAAAAAACCCCAAAATTCCAATAAAAAAAACCTTATAATCACATTGTAGAGAATGCTTGTGAGTTAGAGCTTTTCATGTGAAGGTTATTTTTCTAAATTTCATAGTTTATTCAATAATTGAAAAGGTTCAATAAAAATATTTAGTTCAAAAAATAAATTTAAACAAGTGATAGTTCCAGACATAAAATTTTTGCCCATGTCAAATGTAGCTCAATCTGACCTCTCTACTATTAGCCATATAAAATTTTTAGACGGATAGATATTTTTAAGAAAAGATCTATTTTTCTCTATTAAATTTTTAATGGATTCATACGGACTTGGACTAATATATATACATATATTTTAGTCGGGCCTAGACATAATTTTGTCCATATTTAGTGCTTAATCGAGCTTAAACATTCATAAAACTCTTTAAAATCTCACTCAAATTTAATCCTACCAGATTCAATGTCAAATATAATACGAGTGTATAATAGCTATAGAATTTATGTACATGAAGATAGACTTGTGCTAAAGGTCGGCAAGTAAAGCTATTTTCTCATTGCTTAAAATTTGGTAAGGAATTGACTTATCTTCCTAATATCTATCTATCCATATGCGCGTGCACACACACACATATATATGTATCATATTAAAAGTATTTAGAAGTGATATTTAGCAATAGCAAGAGTGATGCATTAAAAAAAAATTACAAGTTAAACTTAATGTTAATATTCATTTAAATTACGAGGTTTTAAGTTAGGCAACTATGTAATAAATAAATCTTGCCTTAAACATCAACATTATTAATCATGTTTTTTAAAACCGAACCAAATAACATCTATAACCAAACCAATTTGAATTGAATTTCACTAGTTCAGATCAATTTAGTTCATCGATTTTTGAGTTTAAAAAAAATATCTTTTTTCTATAATATTTTTAAATTTTTTACTAATTTAGAAATAAAATATATATTTTATATTATAAAAACACTAATCAAATCAAATAATTGTAATTTTTTAACATATGAATCGACAATCGAATCAAATATACTTAATTATTATCTAAACCAAAATTGAACCAAAGATTATGATTTGAATTGATTTTGGAATTTCTTATTTTTTTGCTCAAACTTAATAGATTAATCATTTTTACGCATTGACGTTACTAGTTTTTGTTATCTTTTTATCCATATTTTTTTTTTTGAAAAATTGAAATCAAATTAAATTTTAAAAAATATTAATATGACCAAAATTACAATTTTGGCTAAAAATATACCATTATGTTCAAATTTAAGATCTATATTCAAATCTCACCTTTTTATACAAATTTCAATACAATTGTATTCAAATATTAACAACTATCAAAATATTTAAAAAAATAAAATAAACCAATTAATTAGAATAGCAAGAGGAATTTTAATTCATCTATAAAAATTACTAGATTAAATATTAATTACTCGTCATTATTATTTTGTTAAAGGTAGATTAAACTTCTTGTCAATTAATTATTTAGAAAAAAAGAAGAATATTTTGATAAATTATATGTTTTTTTCTTTAAATTTAGGAAAGGAAGATTAATCAAACTCAATATATTTTGAGTAAGGGATTAAATTATAATTTCTTTAATTTAAAAAAGGAAGCAATTAATTATATATATATATATTTTGAAATCAATTATAGTTTCTTAAACTTCAAGTTTTTTGGGTTCACAAATGTTTGTTTTCTAAACCAAATTATAATAGTATGTTAGGCTTTACCCCCCACAGCTGACCCCAATTTCAATTTATTCATTATTGTTCTTGATTCCTTTTTTATGCTTTTTTCCCTAACTTCACTTTAATTTCACTTTGTTTTTATCTCTAAAAATATATTATTTTCTTTTTTATTTTATTTCTAATTAATTAATTTTGCTATATATATATATATATATATATATTCAAGGCTTAAAATAAAATAAAAAATAATTTCTTCCCATTCAATCACAAGATTATCTCAAGATTAGAACCTAATTAAACTTTTTATAAAAAAGATTAAAGTATTATATCGTTAGAATGTATTATAAAATTATAATTAGATTATGACAATTTGTGTAAGCGAGTTATATTATATATATATTTTCGTATTAATTACGTAAACATAAATACAATCATACCTATTAAGGTGGCTTAGCAATTTTTTATCATTTTCAAAAGAAAAATCAAGATTTTGACTTCTGATTTTCTTCGAATGTAAGAAAATTAATAATTTATTGTATAGGCTTAAGTAATCAATTTAAGGGAAAAGTATTTTGGGAAAATGTAAAAATAACTAATAACTAAATATTACTATTTTGATATGTATTTGACGCAATAGACAGACCATAACATAAACTTTTTATCTTAAAAAATAAGTCTGAGTCACAGCTTAAAATTTTTTTATTTTCTTAGATTCGGTTGGATTAGCAAGCTCATTTTATTATTAAAAAAATTAAAGTATAAAAATTATTTTTTTATTACTATTTATATATTTTTATAATTAAATTTAAAATAAAAATATTTTTATTAAATAATGGGTCAAGCAATTGGGGAAAATGATTTATGACCAATGGTGAAAAAGATCATCATTGTTTTCCTTTCTAGTCCATGTCATGTTCTTTAATTATTTCTCACTTGTTATTTATAAACTTAAAACAAAAGCAACAAATAGAATTTATCACTGAAATTTTTAAATTTTATAAATGAATATATTTTTTAAAATACATTTTAAAATTAAAAAATTAATAAAAATAAAATATATGTTAATATTTTAATCTTTTTTGCAAAATTTTAAAAAAAAAATCACTATCATTATTATTATTATTATTATTATTATTATTATTATTATTATTATTATTATTATTACTATGGTTTTAATAATTATTTTGAGACTTAGTTCATCTACCACATTAATGAAGTGTGGAAAAAAGATTGGTGGGGCTATGTCTTAAATTTGACTTTTGTCATTATCATTGACTTGAACCTTTCATTTTTAAAGTTATTTCATAATACATGTGAGTTTTGATTAAATTTTAATTGATCATATTTTAATTTTAAATTTGTCTTAAAGTAAATTTAAAATTTATAATATATTAAAAATATTAATATAAAGTATTTTAATTATTAATATAATTATAAACACTTTTAGTTTTGATTTCATTGGGCTATCGAGTAATTTTTTATAATAATTTGAAGTATAACTAAAGCCAAATTTATTATTTTATGTATTAACTAGTTTAATTTTACTTTCCCCTATAAACTCTATGCTTTCTTTTGTATTAATTTCATGCTTTTATGTATATCTTTTTATGATAGAGTAATTGATGTGATAGATTTATCGGATAAATTTAAATTATTATAAATTTATTTGAATTTAGATTTAAATTATTTCGAATAAGATAAAAAAATTAAATTAAAAATCAAATCGATGATAATTATAATTACTTGTTTTTATATTATTTTTTTATGAGAGAGTACTAATAGTAGATACGGTAGATTTAGGTAAATTTAATCACGAATAAGTTAAATTTGAGTCATTTAAAATTTAATTAAATTTAAATTATTTTCAATAAAATTAAAAAAATTAAATTAAAAATCAAATCAATGATATCAAATCAAAATGACCTTTTAATTTTTAATTAAATCAAATATATCTAATCAATTTAATTGAAATTTAGGCATACTAAAACTAGCTTTTAATTTTTAATTAAACCAATATATCCAATCAATCTAATCCAAATTTAACCATAAATTTTTACTTTGGATAGATTGGGTGACTTTCAAATCAATTTTGCCACAAAAAAAGGTAAAAGATAAAGAAGCAAGCGAAGGACAAGTGGACTTTTGAAAATTATAATTGATTAGCTATCAACAATTAAAGAATTCGTCTATATTAAATTATTTTTAAATAATTGATTAATAAAAAATAAATAATGTAAATTTTTATTATATTTGTATAATTTTATAATATTATAAATATATTTAAAATATTTTATATTTATATAAATTTTAAAATATTTATAATTTATATTTTTTTATATTTTATATAATATTTTAATTATTTTTTATCGTATTAATATATCTAAGATAAAAATTTTATAAAAGTAGAACTTTGACGTTTTCATTCTATAGATGTGTACTCTCCTTTTCATAATAAATTGTCATGCAGCCAGCAGCTTGATGTGTCAAATCCATTTTGTCAAATGGTTTGATTTTCACCCAAAAATTGTTTTGCCCAATTCATTGTTTAACTACCCCACCTAATAATGAGTTCACTCTTCGGTCTATAGATATTTATTAATATTTATTAATTTTTTTTAGGAAAATTTTTTTTATAAGTAATCAATTATTTTCATAAATTTTAAAATTATAATAATTATATAATTTTTTTATTTTAAAAATTTTAACGGATGTTCATAAACAACTATTAACATTTTCCAATAATAATTTAGGCCATCATCAATTAATAATAGAAAAATAAAACTACCCATTTCTCACTTAAGGCAGCTACTTAAATTTTTTTATAACGCACGCTAAGTATGAAGATAAAAAATTTTAAATATTAAAGTTTAAATTATTAAATATTTTTTTTAAAATTGATTATTAAAGTTATTTATACGCTAGTTTGAGGTGAATTTAAGAGTAATATTACCATCATGTATGATTATCTAAGTTTGATCCTATTCGATTTGAAATATAAATTTTAAATTTTATTTAGATTTATTCATATTTATAAACGAATACATATACTGTAATTATCGATGCAAACAGTTAACAGTTACTTGATTTGAAAAAAATTAACCAATACAATTTCTATTAATCAGAGAGTAAAAAATAAGAAGCGAAATATTTGATTGATTATAATAGGAACTTAATTTTTGAATTATTATTAAGGGATATATATATATATATAAGCCTTTATAATATGCTTGTGTGACAATTAATTATTTGGATAGGCTTTGGTTGGGAGGGGACAGTTGCTTTAAATCTTACGTTATAAATACAATACCAGCTAAGCAAACTGAATTAATTGGTAGTTTCTAGTTCCTTCTGCCCACTCGCTTGTACATTGACAAATTAAAACAGCTAGTTAGTGATGTGAAAAGAGTGACTAATAAATTTAAATTTAATAATTTATATATTTTTATCATATTTATTTTTTATTTTTTATGATTTTATTTAAAATATTTTATATATTCATATTATTTTTATATCATATTAAATTTAATGTTTTATTTTATTTTTTATTTTTTATTTTTTATCATATTTGTAAATAAAATTGTCAAAAGTCTACTGACTGGTGCCATCAAATTTTGACAAGAGTACATTGATTACGGTGAATCGTCGTCCATCCGATGCGCAAGAACTAAAAAAATTCAATTATATTGTTCAGATTTGGATATGTATATTAAATATAAATATATATTTAATATAAATATATTTAATTTTTTTATGTATTTAAAATTAAAAGGTTTTCAAAAATTTACACTTTAGTACTCATATTTATATATAAATTGAATACAAATATTTGAAAAACTCGAAACAATATAAAAAAAATTTTAGAAACAGCAACTCAGACCACGGCACTTTCAGGATCACCTTGAGGACATTCTGATTACTTGAGTCAATCATCTCCTTGCCCTTCTTCCATCCCCAAGGCCACAATGAGGAAAACATAGGGGTTAGACAGTTTTGCTTTCCGACTATATTATCTAAACTTTTTATTTTTTTAAATATTTATATTTAATAAATTGAGATATAACCATTTATCCAAACTTCATTGTTTTTCTAAAGTACATATCCGACGCACTTGAATAAAACTATGTACCAAACTCTTTTTTTTTTTATTTAATATTTATGTCTGATACATTTAAATATGGATATAAGTAAACCTATCAATTAAGTAGATCATATTGATTTCCGATCGAATTAATTTTAATTTTCAAATTTTTAGATCATTTTCAAGTTTGCATTATTTTTTGTTTTAAATCATTTTAGATTTACGTTAATTCAATTTTGATTATTTTAAGTTCAAATCAATAGATTTTAATACTCGAGTTAATCAGATTTTGATTAATTAAGTTTAACACTAGAGTTTAGCAATTTGAGTTCGAATTATTCTGAAATCAAATCACTTTGGGTTCGGATCATTTTCAAGTTCAGGTTGATCATCTCATATTGTTACTTTTTCTGGTCAAATCAAGTTCAATCAGGTGGGTTGGTCAGATTTTTCGAGTTCGAATCAACATTGACAGGTCTAATATGAAATATGATCCTCCAAATAAATAGAATAATTTTTAAATCAAAATTGAGCATAACCATATTGAACACAAACTCATATTCGATACTCAGCTCCGGTTCAGATAATATAGCTTACAATATGTCAGGAAAATAGAGCAGGCAGCTCACAGTTGAAAGGTGAAACAAATTCCATTGTAAAACAAGAGTTATAAAAAAAAAAAAAAAGATTTCCTAATTGCAAACTATTTTTATCAGAGATAATTTCAGAATTTTAGTAAAATTTTAGCAAAACAAAATAAGTTACAACAAATGCCATAGCTCAAAGGTTGGTTCATGTTCTTACCGATGTAAAGTGACATCATTGCAATCTAAACAGTGACCAATTCGGAACTATTCCTAATTTTTTCCATTGTGAATATGCCAATGTTTCACTTACGAATGGAAAGATCAACGTGTAGGTAAGCTATGCACGCCACGAAAAAGAAGAAGAACACGGACGCCAACATCAGAGGCTCGGCGAGCATGAAGATTGGCTTGAAGGTGTAGTAAACCTGCAAAGAGAGGGTAAATAAGAAAGACATGAGATTGAAGAACATCGTGTTCCTGCCAACGACAATGGAACGGGTCTTTTCGATTATTCATTTCTTATAAGCAAGGACAAAGATAACGAGTTTAAGATAATGACACTAGATATAAAAGAACGCATGAATCATGTAAAACGAAGATTTGTTGACGGAAAGAACCATATTTTAGTGGTTGACTGGGTTTGACCAAACTTTTAACCATAAAAAGTCCAATAACAAACACATTAAAAAGCATCAATCACCTACTCTTAAACTTGACAATTTATGTATCCGTGTTGTGTTCATATACTTTACCATATCATAACCATGTTTAATGTATTTTATATTTATACAAATTTTGAAACATTAATAATTTGAACTACGTAGATATTTAGACATTTGTGTATTCATGTTGTGTTCGTATTATTTTTTTGTGTCGTGACGTGCTTAAGGTTTTTTTTTTTTTTCTATGCAGTGTCCATGTTGTGTCTAACATTGCCAAGTCTAACTACTCCCCAGCTCTGATAGACCAAAGCAGTCCAAATCCAGTACATAAGCTCATAGTTTCAGAAGGATGAAAATAGCACATCTTCCCAAAATTCCCCAGGAAGCGTAGGAAAGAAAAGGCTTTAGCCAGAACAGTTGCGACAGATTATGAATCCAAAAAAGAAAAAGCAACACAAGTGATTGTTTCCATGGAAGACAATCTCTAGCGTCTTGATCTTATCCTAAGATTTTACTCCATATCTTTGATAAATTGGTAGAGTGTAAGAAGCTATATTACTCGGACTTGAGTGTAGATGTCAGATACAAATATGCACAATATATTCTAAGTTTTCCCATGTATTTGGATGGTCCTTGGGTCGTATTCCCATGCCCATGTCTGAAAACGCGTCGGACAGAGGTACTTCAAGAAAAATGACGAGTCGGAGCAACATAGCTAAGACGTGAAAGGAGTAAGCTATAAATATGATTGTTAAGTGGGATTGTTAATTGTATGCCTGCTTTTGTTATACATGTTCTCCTGCAATAGTTGGATTAATTACAGCAGAGCCTGACGACCTCCAGAAAAATACTTCCTTACATATTTCGATCATCATCACTTGAAGGTTTCAGTTAGCATGGTGATATATGTACCAATATATAATATCCTGAGGTGATGGACTCATTATAGACAATAAACTTCACACCGTTGCAAAAACACATAAGGTGAGTAGAAAAGGTGACAAATTACCTGGAAATGAGAGTTGTGCACGGGAACGACATTTTTCTTTTCCAAGACCACCACAGTCCTTCCCACAACATCAAGGTAAGAGTATTTGGTCTGCAAGATTCAAATGGAAGACATCTCAGGTTCACACGTGACAGAAGACAAAATCTTGAGCAACCATATGCATAAAAGCCAAACCTTCATATTGCAGGAGAACATTTTTCATGCAGTACTTCAAAGGAGTACCGCAATTTCATAATAAAAAATACAGATATCCTCATTTTTAATAGGCATAACATACACATTTATATATAATTATGAAAATGAGCAAGTGAGAGAAATTACTATATTGGGAATAACTACCTCAAGATGCTGCTCGACGGGAAAGGGAACCACAGCAGAAGGGTCTTTTGATCCCTCGGGTAGCACAACCTGAAGCATAACATATTAGTTCCATTCATAGTAAACTTATAATCCACAATTTTGGGCAAAAGGATTAAAGAAACAACTACAAAAAAATAGATGTAAAGAATATGAATCCAAGATCGTTATAGTAAACAGACTTTGATGGTTAACTTGTCAACCACTGTCTCAAGAAGGGGGCATCCAAAGGTAAAGTTGAGGTAACGCCTGTCATCAGATGACTCGAAAAGAAAGTCTTGTAATGGTAGCCCATAACCAATGACAAAAGTTGCTTTCCAACCTCCAAACAAAGGATATCGTGGTTCAATTTCCAGTTCCGACTGAAAGAACATAAACTTAGTCAACATACGACAAAAAACAGCAGTGATAGAAGCATATAAAAATGATTCAAAAAACCTTTCATATTATGCTGACTTTTGACTCAATTGGAAAAATGACAAAGGCTGCACTAAGATATAAATGCGTGATCATAAAACTGGGAAAATGTTGTCTACATTGTAAATGCATACTATTCTATTAGGGATCAACGTCAAAATGGAATAATAGCATCTTTTCAAATTTATTTCAAATAGAAACTAACATGCCATCTAGGCAAATTACAAATACCTGGTCACACATGCAGGAAACTGGGACAAAGATGTATTTATTTTAGGAATAATTCATAAATCACAAAAACTCCAAAGTTGACTAGGTCAGTTATTTGGTTGTTAAAAAATGAATTTTTGCTGCAAGAGAGAGAGAGAGAGGATTTGGAGGAGAAACACATTTGAATACCTTACGGGAATCTGTACGCAGGTGTGACGATGAGATGTTTCCAATTTCATCCCGGTAGTAGACAGAATGAACCCTAGGTGGTAGTCTTGCGAGAAGGTTTCGGAATGAGGATGCACCATTTAAAGATGGCCTGGATTGGTAATCAACCCTGAAAATAGTATGCAGTAAAAAGTGACTATTGAAATCAATCTTAAAAATGTGCTTATTCTCTCGTTGAACTTTCAAGCTGAATCATAGCAGGCAGTAGCTATTCTACCTTGAAAATACACCTTTGTGCCGGGCGCCTCCATGAGCCAATGTGTATTGCTCTGTAACCTGAAGGTTGCCCCAATGAGATATTTCAACTTCACGAACAAGCTCCTCGACAACAGCAAATGGGCTATTATTCTCAAAATGTATAAGAATTGGAGAAAAAGAGTATGGAGGACGGTCCTCATATGGCCCATACTTTATTTCAGTGCCTGCACGGTTTGTGGGTTCCACCCTTGTGAATGATTCCACCTTAGTACTTAGTGTCTTGATAAAAGTCATTTGTTGCTTAATATGATATGGCGACAATATTAATGCACTATCACTATAGTATACCAATTGAGATTCTGATTGGCCTATCTCTGCTGGAAAAGGTTCCAGGGAGTGTGTCAAAATGTACAACACTTCCAATGTTGTGCTTTCACCAGAATTTAAGGGATTAGCCAAATAAATAGTAAAATATTTAGTGTCATTTGGTGCATCAGGCAGTTCTGTCGGTTTTACTTCAAGACGAGCTAAAGTAGTCTTCTTCCGCTTTCCTTTAGTTGCTAATGCTTCAACTGTTGCTAGATGATCAACTTGAGTGGGTGGGAAAGCAACAAGAACTTCCGAAGCAGGCGTACTACCGGCATTCTCGACCTAAATACATACATACACATACATTAATATACAATTATACATAATAAACTACATGCAAATATTTGAAATCTAGATATTAATAATTTAATTCCTAATATTAAAAGTGAAAATACTTTAAAGATGTGTCGAATTTGTTCGCCTATATAAACCAACAAGAAATACACTCAGTTTGCTTCATCAAAAGTTACTAAAAAGCAAAATCATATTTGATTAAAAACAAATAAATACCCGAAAAAAAGTTCATCGAAACAAAATTATTTCATATAAAAGTAAACTTATGCATTTTGCTATTAAAATAGTTTAATTTTTTTAATTTTAATTCTTCAAAAATATATGTATCTATTTTATAGCCACTCCATTTTTTTTTCTTTTACTATCAATAGCAAAAGGCAAGTAGATAAAAAAAAACCAAAAACAACATATATTGGCAAACCCTAAATCAAAGTATAATAATAATAATAATAATAATAATAATAATAATAATAATAGTAAATAATCAAAGTATATTAATAATAACAATAACAATTAATATAGGAAAAAATGCTAAAAATTCCCATTTACAGGTAAATTCGAGACCCCAAATTTTAAACTGACATATAAAATATCAACCCCTCTCTATTCTATGATTTAAACAAAAATTCATATATATATATATATATATATATATTGAAAAATCAATAAATTTGCAGCATGGAGAGAAATAACCTTCAAAGTCAAGTAAACTTTAACGATGTGGGAGCTCAAGTCAATCTGCACCAACCAAAAACAGTATTTATTAAAAAAAATTAAGAAATAAATCCAAATAAATAAGCTCAAAACGAAGCCAAATCAAACAAAATAGAACAAAATATTAAGATCAAGCATCTTACATTTTTTTTTTTTTTTTTACAATTGGAGTTTTTGAGAAATATAAATTCATACATACTCTCACTTAAAATCAGTTCTTTAACCAAAAAAATTGAAATTTTAGAATCTTATATCATAATTTCTACAATTTCGAATCAAATTAAGATTAAAAAAGGGACAAATCGGCGGGAAAAAAAAGAGATTTGGTGCTTACTCTACGCTCGGCGTTGGTGATCAGGAGATGGTGTAGAGGAGAGGATCTGCAGATGAGAAATAGAAGCGAGAAAAGAGTGAAAGCTAGGGTTTCTCTAGCTCTGATCAAAGCCTCCATTGCAGAGTTGACGAGAGAGTGAAAAAACCGCCTTCGGATTTGGGGGTCAAGGTCTCGAGCAGGATCAAGAAGAAATACAAAATGGTTGGTTGGATCAACTCTTTTGGGCTTTGACGGAACTCTCTATGGATCGGGTTATCATCCGTCCTCATAAATCCGATTCAATAAAATTTTTTTATAATTTAAATTAAGTTGATTTAACTTAAATTATTTTTATCTAATAAAAATATATAAAAATTAATATTTTAATTATTTAAATAATAAAATATTTTTAAATTTGATTCAAATTATGTTATCATTTGATTGATAAACCCAAACCAACAGGGATTTTTTATGCTTTGGATTAGTTCAGTTGAATTCGAATTATTATTTATTTAATATAAAAATATTTTTATTTAAATTTAATAATAAAAAATATATTAAAATAATAGTTTAATTTAGATCGGACTTGAATAAGTGAAAATAAAATGTTATGATTCATGGATACTTTTAGTGCTGAGTTAACTTCTTTTTCTTCCTTTTTTAATTAATTAGTTATTTGTTATCATACGTGTTAATTAGCGAAGGTCATCGTTTTATTTATTTTTAAATATATAATATATATAGTTTAAAATAAATAAATTTAAAATTAAGTAATATTTGTCGTCATTTCTATTTACACATGAATGGTCATTGATTTATCCATTTTTTAATATAAAATTTTATATATTTTCAGAATAAATAAATTTAATAAAATATAGAACGACTAAAAGCCGTATTAACGTACAAATTATTATAAATTTTATTATTTTTAATATTAATATAAAATTAATTATAAAAATAAATAATTTAACGTGATTTTTTTATTTATATCAAATAAATTGATTTACTTTTTCAAATTAGTAAAAAGTAAATCAATTTCATCGTTAGCTTACAAGATTTAACCACAGCCTGTTGAAACCGTACCGAATTTTAATTAAACGATCTTTAATTTTTTGTTAATTTCTAAATTAAAAGAAAGGAAAATTAATCGAGTCAAAATAATTTCGATTAATTTGATCGGTTAATTGAATTAAAATAATTTTAATTATTTTACATCAATCAGTTAAAATTATATTTTAAAATCGTAAAATTTTAATTTTTATAATTCAAATAATTATAATCAGGATAATTATTTTATACAGTGATAATAGAATAAAAAATATTGATAAGCAAAGTTAGTTCGGTAACACGTATCTCTTAAAATATATTTAAAAAAATAAATAAATAAGACACATATCACCTAACTGACCTCGCTTATAAATTTTTTTTTTCATCTCATATGTAAAAGATAATTATCCTTATAATCATCTAAGAACTAGTCAAATGCCAAATAAAAGTAAAAAAATATATTTATAATAAGTCAACAGCTTTAACAATATAAAATTTAAAACATCTAATAAAAATTAAAAATATCATATTATATATTAAGTAATTTATTTAATCGAATTAACTAATAACCAAATTAATTTTTTTTAAATTTAAATTAATTTAATTATCTCAAATTAAAATTTAATAATAAAAATATTTTTATTTAAATTTAAATATATAAATATTAATAAAAAATATTCCGACAGATCAAACCAAGCAAGAGCCAAATACACCTCTATTACGATTTTTTTTCATTGCTTTGATTTTTTTTATTATTTAGTTTATTAATTATTCAAAATAGGCCCAATTCAGCTCTTTTGGGCCCTAGACCCGAAGACGAAAAGGTCAGAGGAAAAACAAAACTGAGGTCCAAAAATATTTGATTACCCAGACCCATATTGAATTAAATAAAAAACTATATTAATTTACAAGGCCAAAAAGAAAAATCAAGCCCACTCTTAACTAAGTTTTAATTATTTAAAACCTAATTAAAATTAGAGTCACAATTTAATCCAAACCCATTAAGAGATTAGACCATTGGACTTAATTGGGGATTGTTATCCTAAAAACTTGCTCGAATCTCAACTCGAGATTGATTTTAGATAAAATTAAATATTTACAATTACAATTTAATCAAAAAGTATATATATTATAGATATATGTATATGAGGATAAATGCATTTATATTAGTATAACACTAAATTAGTTTTATACACTTACGTAATTATTTATATGATTAATATTTATTCATTTTATACCATCATATTTTATGTTTTATTCATGTAAATTATACATATCAAGTTTTGGTAAATTAAAAATGTCTAACTATTTGTTCGATGCAAAAAAATTTCAACCGTTTGATATATATATTAAAAATATAATATTCTCAATCAATATGATAAAGATATTGATATATTGGAAATATTACATGCACAATGAATACAAATATATTGCTAAATCTAAAAGTCAGTTTGTTAAAATATTAATAATATAAATAGTGTCATAACGTGCCAAATGCAAATTTAGCCACTAGACGCAATAGGTAAGAGTCGCCACTAATCTTTTTTAAAAGAGTGATTAGGTCATCCATATGAATATGTTCTTTTTAAGGTTATACTGAGCTTGACTAAGACGCCTTAAAAGGAATAGGTTTTGGTCTATGCTCAAAACTAGATTTGAAAGTTTAGTTTTGTGTAAGGAAGGATCGATACCCCCACAATACTTGTTGTAAAAACAATACCCTAACATTGTACTAAAGGTCCTATGATTTAAAAAGGTCTTGATTTATTAATCAAATCCTTAAGTATAGAAGATATATTCTTAGGAATTCTCCATCATGCTGGTGAAATTTTTAAGAAAAATTTCCTTACCTCAAGAGTGTTTAAAGAAGTACGTTTGCTTTCTTAAATTGACTCCATTGTCAGATTTATTTTAATATTTAATGTAACAGTAAAAATTATCTAAGTTTTATCTTAAACCTCTAATTTATTTATTAATTTTTAATCAAAATTTAAATATTAAAAATATTTTTCAAGTTATACTCCATCATTCTGGTGAATTTCTGAGAAATATTTCCTATCCTCAAGAGTATTTAAAAGAATCTGTTTGCTTCTTTGAAAGGGCCCCGACGTTGGATTCATGTTCATATTTTATGTAGAAGTAGAGAGTTTAAATCTTTATCCTTATTATTTAATCTTTTATTATATAGTTATTAAAATTAACCAAGATCTTTACTATCGAAAATTATCGATTAAACTCGATCATGTTAGTAGAATTTAGACAAAATTTTTTCACTTACAAAATTCTTAGAAGTCAATCATTTACTACTTCTTCAAGTTCCACCGTTCGAGAGATCTTATTTACTTATAATAAATTTTTTTTTAAGAAATCAATTAATAAAATTAAAATTATATAATTTTATTTAAATTAATCCAATGAAATAAGTAATTAATTAAAGTAAATAAATAAAAAATAAAATAAAATAAAGATGAATAATTAACAATATGCAATCGTGATTAAAGATAATCAATTTAACATCAAAATACATAAATACAATAAAATAAAAAAAATAAATCTATTATAATCATCATATCATAATAGGTAATAAAATTATAATGCCACATATGCCCATGAAACAATAACAATAAACCCACACGAACAACATCATTACAAAATGAAACATAAAATAAACAAATAAATAAACAATCAGATAATGTGAAAGTAGGAAAAGGGCATTAGAACATGATCATATGCGTCCGCCCACGTTAGAACAAAAATACAAACTTTTTATTATTTCTTTACCTATCAAAAGAACCCCAAATCTCTATCTATTCTTGTTTGTCGAGTCACTGTTTAATTGCTAGTTCGAGTTTGTTTATCATTTTAATCAGATAATTTTTATTTATATAAGGATCGTTGGATATTAATAAAATTTTAACAGTATATAATATAAAATATGTATATAAAATCAATCATATAATATATAAAAAATATTATATATAGATATTTATGTAAAAAAATTATATAATTGATATTCATGACGAATAAAATATTATTCACAAATTATTTATTTAAAGGCAAAAAATTAATTTATCGTCTGATAAAATATTTTCATAACAATTTTGGGTTTTAGTTTTAAAAACTGTCCAATGAATCTTTCAATTTATTTGAAATGTTTCTTGATCTTGAAAATTTTCATTGCTTTTGATGTCAATCAATTAAAACTAGAGGTGGCAAAATGAACCCGAACCTGAAAATCCGCCCAAAAAAACTCGAGCTCGAACTCGAACTGAACCCGATTTGACCAAAAAGTCAATGGCCTGAACCCGAAAGAACCCGAACCCGAATGGCCCGAACCCGAAATAGCCCGAACCCGAAATGACCCGAGCCCGAAAGAACCCGAACCCGAA
>JBBYHK010000016.1:271981-336821 GCA_038382065.1 Adansonia grandidieri | reverse complement strand
AAAAAAATTGATGTAAACTATACTTAAACCCGAACCCGACCTGAACCCGAACCCGAACCCGAATTGGCCCGAACCCGAATTGGCCTGAACCCGAATGGACCCGAACCCGAATCAGCCCAAACCCAAAAAAACTTGAACCCAAAATGACCCGTCCCGAACTCGCCCGAACCCACCTAATTGCTACCTCTAATTAAAACATTTTGTTTAATTCTATTGAAAGCACCGAAACAGTTGGCTTGAAAAGAAAAAAAAAATATCATTATATTTTTTAGTTCATCGTGTTATTATTATAAGTATTATCAATTAGTAATGAGATTGATAAAATTTAAATGATATATTGTAAAATTTATTGAATATATTTGAATAAATAATAAATGTTTTAAAATCAAATATTGTAAACTTTAATTCGATCAAATTTCATTCTTCAAGCATTTTTTTTTTTTGTTCTTTTGTTTCAGTCAATTACATTTTCCTGTGATTTCACTTATATTTTTCTAATTCATAACAATATCATTTAAAAAATTTATAATTTTACGGTATTTTATTTTTAAACAGATTACCAATATCAGCAACACCCTCTGTATATTTTCTTTGTTTGAGTCCTTTTTTATTGATTTTTTGGTAATCCCAAACCTTATCAATTTTGTATGAGATGTAGAACTTTCGGTTTTGTTCAGATCTAATCTTTAAATGGAACTGTCTTCAGATTGATGGATTCCCTATAATTATTTTCTTCCCTATAAGAAATAAGAGTTCTGAGCCAATAAGCTACATATATCAACTTCAATTAGTTTACATTCTTCTCATTCAGCTCTGAAGGCAAATTAAGTATATAGATCAATTTCAATCTACAAATTAATAATTCTAGTAGTTGTAATAATCAATAATTAATTATTAATTATTACGTTCCTTTGAAGCTTTAGAAACTGGCTGCTTCACTTCAAAAGATCGAGTAATTTGATTCAACTGATGACCGAAAGATCAGCATTATGAACATGAAGGATGAATTATAATATGCATTACAAGCGAACTTTTGGATAGTTTCATTCCCATTTGGATGGAAATAATCTTAGGCTTTGTTCTCTACATTTATTCAGTAAATATCTAATTACTTATGATGTATGATATAAATATCTAATTCCTTGCATGTAATCTTGCTTTAATTGCATGAAGTTCTGTGAAGGCATCTTTAATCTTCATTCTCTCAACTGGAACTTCCACAGAGCATGCGACACCGACTTTGGTGAAAGAAACCAAACACTCCCATATGTCACCATCTATTTTCTGCTCTCCTCTTAGTCTCCGACTCTCCTCAGCCTGTTCAAGCAATCGAAAATCTAGAATCTCCCCCAATTGTTCTGGCAACGCCATCTTGCAAAAATTATGAAGGCTTAACCCATCATGAAACAGATCATCTGTAGGCTTCTTTCCGCTGATCATCTCCAAGAGAAGAATCCCATAGCTGTAAATATCGCCTTCAGGAGATGGAAGACCACCCATGCCATATTCTGCAATGATTTTTTTTACAACTTGCAGCTTAGAATTCCTTTTAGTACCATTCTTACCTTAATTTAGACTTGTTCAGTCTGGGCCAAAAATATTTCTAATCAGATCGGCTTAGTCCGATTTGAATTCGGAATTAATATTTAAATAATAAAAATATTTTTATATAAATTTAATTATTAAAATTTTATAAATATTTTTATTTTTAAAATATTTAAACAGTAATTTGAGATTAACAAATTTTAAGTCAAAGTCAGGTTTTACTTCGAATAAGTAAAATTTTTTGTTATTTGAGACGATCTAGTCCAGTCCACGAACAAAATTGAGAGAAGACCATTGATCAAAGATTGCAACTTGAAGAATATTAAATATGATATCCCAATCCTATACAAGCATGTTCTAAAAAAAGCCAATTGTTCCAAAAGCTTATTTTATACTAATCTTACAAGAATTGGTTAAGACTCTGATTGAAAACTGTTCTTAAAAAAGCCGAAGGATTATAAGAAAGGATATACTCAAAGCATTAACACAAAGGAATATATTTGGCAAACAAAGTAGCATGAAAAATGTTGAACTCTACCTGGGGCGACGTACCCAATTGTTCCTTTAATGATTGAGGAAGTTGCTTGCTCGTTATCTAGATTACCTACAGCTTCAGAAAGGAGCTTTGCCATGCCGAAGTCACTAACATGCGCAACCATATCATCATCTAGGAGAACATTGGTAGGCTTTAGATCTCGATGAACAATCGGCGCGTTTGACAATGGTGGTGAAGGTAATCTAATGCATTGGCCACATCTATAGCAATGTCCAACACTTGACCAAAGTTCAGGTGGTGCGAGTCATATTGATCATGATTATGAAGCCAACTCTCTAAACTTCCATTAGCCACGAATTCCAAAACTATAGCCTTGAAATCATTGCCTTGATAGTCAATGCTTGAGCAAGATGTTATCAGCTTGACAAGATTTCGATGCCGAACGTTTCTTAAAGCCTCGCATTCAACCATGAAACTCTTGACTGCCCCAAGATTTTGAAGGATCAATACTTTCACTGCGACAGGGTTCTCTTGTTGATAAAGAAACCCTTTATATACAGAGCCAAAATTGCCCCCGCCAATGAAGTTGGAGGCTGCAAAACCATTAGTGGCTTGAAGAAGTTCCTTATACGAAACTCGCAAGTAGTTAACTCGCAGCGATGCCACAGGGATTATTTCTCTTCCAGAGCGTTTTCGCCAACAAAGGATAACAAGGAATACAACCAAGATTAAGGCAAGCGGAAGGCAAATGCTGATAATGATGATGAATTTGGTTGACAAAACATTTCCATTTTTCTTCTCTACATGATTAAAGCATTTTGGAAGCTCTATTTCAGGAAGTCCCCCACATAGCTTTTTGTTCCCAACAATAGAGAACTCGTTGATATTTTTGAAAACCCCTTCTCGTGGAACTTCACCTTCCAATTGGTTGAAAGAAAGGTTTAAACTTACTAAAAATCTAAGTTTTTGAAGTTCAAATGGTATTGTGCCAGACAAATTGTTATCAGAGAGATCTAACTTTTCAAGAGCTTTTAGAAAGCCAAGAGATAGAGGAATGCTACCTTGAAAATAGTTTCCCTGCATGCACAAGATTCTCAATGCAGAAATCTCACCAAGTTCCCTAGGAATTTCACCTACGAAGTTGTTGTTATCAACATATAACTCGTCGAGATGCTTCGAGTTACTAATATCTGATGGAAAGCTACCATCGAAAGAGTTGTGAGACAAATTTAGAAAAATCAAACTTTCAAACGCAGCAAACAGATGATCTGGTATGCTACCACCGAGTTTATTTAGCGAAAGATCCATTTTCACCATATTTTTGCATTTCATGAGTGTTAATGGAATCCTTCCCTCAAAATTGTTATCATTTAAATAAAGATAATACAATTGAGAAAGATTGCCAATGCTCGATGGAATTTCACCAGAAAAGCGATTCAAAGAGATGTCGAGAAGTCCAAGATTTTGAAGCTTTCCAATAGAAGTAGGAAGTTTGCCTATAAAGAAGTTTTCCCATACATGAATCTGTATGAGGTTGACAAGATTGCCAATTCCTTCAGGAATATTTCCAGTAATCAGATTCCCTCCCATATAAAGAACTTCAAGCCGGGCTGATAAGTTAGCTACAGAGTCTGGTAACACCCCACCTAGCCTATTTTCATTGATGGCCAAAACTCTCAATAGACTGCAGTTGGTTAGAGAAGAAAGAAAAACCAAGTCTCCTTCTTTCCCAATTCCAAGATGGTTAAAGTCAATGGTTAACAGTTCAAGATGCTGAAGCATTCCCATTTCTTCAGGAACTAATCCACTAAAACCATTTGAGAGGATGTCAAACTGTTTCAGGCTAGAGATATTAGTTATTGATCTTGGAATTCTTCCAGTGAATTGGTTGCCTCCAAGATATAATATTTCAAGTTTTGGAAATGCAAAACCTAGCTCAGGTGGAAGATTCCCAGATAACTTATTCAAACCCATCCTAATATCAATCATAGAGGAAAGATTGTAAAATGAAGAAGGTATAATACCAGACAGGTTATTTCGACTAATGATAAGTATTTTCAAGGTTGATATTTTGCCTAAAGCATTGGGTATAATTCCTTCCAAATGATTATCCTCAAGTTGGAGATAATTCAATGATGAAAGGTTTCCTAAAGAAGATGGAATTTCCCCTACTAAATTATTGCTAGCAATGAAGAGTCTAGTCAGATTCTTCATACTATTACCCCCCAAGTGAAAGGGAATTTTTCCTGAAAGGTTGTTGTGATTTAAATTAACCAATTGGAGGTTTGAGCAATTGCTAAGCTCGATGGGGATGTTACCTTGAAGATTATTTTGGCTTAGGTTTAGAAAACGAAGCTGCCTTAAATGCCCAAATTCCCTGGGGATATTGCCTCGCAAACTATTATTATATAGGTTAGCCTCCCTCAGGAAGCTTAAATTTCCGATTGCAGGAGATATGGAGCCACCAAAGTTCATACTAACCAGTTTCAAACTGACTACCCTCTGGTGCTGCCGACCACAACGAACACCTTTCCAGTTACAAAAATGGAGAGAAGCATTCCATGAAACCAGAGCGTCGGGAGAGCCAGCAACAAGCTGATCCTTCAAAGCTAGCAAAGCTAGTCTGTCTGTTTCGTTCTCCAAGGCCAAGGATAGTTTGAAGCACACCGGTTGGGAGGTGATTACTGCAGCAATGCAAAGCAGGAATTTAACATGAATAATACGTTTGTTTTCCAAGCGAGATTTCTCCATTACTAGCTGGATTTTTTTCTCAAAAAAGGGTTTTAGCAACAATTCTGATTACAAACTAGAATATATGCGATAGGAAGAAAGAGTTGATTCGATAAATAAAAGAATGGTTCCATTATTGTCTACACTACATTAAAGTCATGAAAGTGATTGTGGATATAATTACTGTGAACTACTAAGCTATAACAAAAGCATCTAAAGAAACTAAACAGTTCAGTTGGGTCGTTTCAGTCAAGCCAACTGGCCCATTTTTATGCAAAGTCAGTCTACAAAACAAAAAAAATAAAATAAAATAAAATAAAAGTTAATGAGCTAAGAGATGACGTGACTCTCATCTAGCTATTCCGAATTGGCCAAGAGGGAAATTCCGCGGAGCTCCACAACTGGCTGCGGCGAAAGGAGATGGAAGTTCAATATTATATTCCTCCAAAAGAAATCATCAGCTGTTAACTTTTTATCGATATAAAGCGTCTGATGTAAAATTAATTAATTATAAGTATAAAAAATTTAATTAATTTTAAAATTATGAATAATTTAAGGTTTAATAAATATGATATAATATTATTTTAATAAATTTTATCAAGAGTATAATAATATAAAAGAGTTTATCACGTGATAAATTTGAAAGAGGTAACATGCGAGAATAACACGCAAGAATAACCTATTATAAAGTAAGCTCTTATATTATTTTGAGGGACTAATTATTTAAAAGGCTTAAACTGATAGACAAAGGTTAACCTGTTATATTTAAATTTTAATATTGATTAATATTGAATATTTTAAAATTTATATTATGTGAATTATTAATTTATCTAAATTTATTATATTAAATATTAATATAATATAAAATATATATAAATACGATATAAATATATCATATTTAAGTAAGATATAATTTACAAAGTTTCCGAAGCAGAAATGACTAAAGTTCTTCATTTAGAAAACTGTTCAAGTCATTTGTTTAGGCATTAAGATACGTTTAGCGTAAGTTAAGCGATTGATAGATTTTCGAAGGCTATGTTTGAAAGGTCAGAGCGACAATGTAGCTCTATCTAAGTGCAAAGTCACTGTACAATTAAACGGAAAGTGTGTGTATACATATATATATATATATATATATAAATATAAAAGCAAATAGACAAGGTCAAGACATTTAGACAATGACTGCATATTTCCATTTTCATTGGTTTTGTCTCTGCCTAACTTTGACCCATTTCGCGACTGCAACTGCAATTAAATGCTATGGGGTGCCAATTAGTCGTGCCGAACGACATATTGACTGCGGAATATTGTTTTTATTCTATTAAAGCATTTTTCTTTTATTGTTCTAGTAACACTTTTTAATTGCTGTAAAGAGACTAATTTAACGTGGTGCTTCGAAGGGATAACTGGAATTTGTGTACATTAACAATCAATATAAATGCTAAGCATACAGACGCCTTTAATCGCTAGTGTTGGACATTTTCAATAAGGGGTTGAGGTAAAAAAGATGCCCTATACATGAAGCTCTATCAGTCGATAACCGGTCGGTTCGCACCGGTCTTATAAAAATAAAATAGTATTTATATCATGTAATTTCGAAATAAAAATAAATTTACCATGCATGTTACTCCGAATTTTATTTAATTAATGTCTTTATAGATACACGTAACCCTATCGCTTGCTCACTGCATAATATGACTTGGAGTTAAAAGAAAAAATTGCAAGCATTTTTGTAGGAAAATGAGAAAGTATCTGAGTAAAAATGATTATCGGCACTTTGCCTAAATGTTGGGGTATTTAGACAAAGTTACCATCTTTGCAAACTTTTATTTTTCTCCCGATGTTGTTAATCTCACTAAGATGTGAAAAGAATGTCTTATGAAGCTCTATCGTCCATTAAATGTGAGAAAAAATATTCATAACTTACAATTTAGATTATAAAAAATAATTAAAATTATATTTATTTTAAATCTATTT
Source organism: Adansonia grandidieri (assembly GCA_038382065.1). Lineage (NCBI taxonomy): Eukaryota > Viridiplantae > Streptophyta > Magnoliopsida > Malvales > Malvaceae > Adansonia > Adansonia grandidieri. The sequence goes on along the minus strand of JBBYHK010000016.1, from coordinate 330,073 downwards.
ATGCGTTACGTGATTTGATAAGTCCAATATATTGGGACGGAGAAGGACAGAGATATGACTTTTAGAAAATGATTTAACGGCATTTAGTCCTATAGGCAACCACTTAGTCTTCCTAGACGACATGTTAGTCTTCCTAAACGACAATGCATTAAAGTTAAGAAAGTGACTGTGCAGAAAAGTAAAGTAATGTGAGCTGCTAGGCCATGAAATAGAAGCATCTAAAGAAATTAAACAGTCCAGTTGAGTCGTTTAAGTCAATTCCAACTTGACCATTAATTCGTCTTAGACAAAGAGCAAAGGAGTTAACGTCAAATGTGACTCTTATTGTTCTCGTCTTCCTATTCCAAATTGGCCAGTGGGATCTTTCGTCAAAGCTCCTCATCTAATCTAGCTACAGGGCAAAGAAATGGAAATTTAGCATTAGATTCCTCGAAAAGAATTCATCGGTTGTTAGCTTTTTACTGTCGTAAACATTCAACTTAAAATTAATTAATAATAAATAAAAAGGTTTAATTTAAATATAAAAGTCTTTGAATTAAAGTCTTTTAATAAGTCTTTGTATTAGACATCCAGCTTGTATTCACTACCTCTATATACAAGTTTTTTTTTTTTTTTTATATGCAGTTTAATTTAATATATGTATTCATTTTTTAAAAGTAATATTTAATAAATTTAAGTTTTAAATTTTAGCATTTACGATTCATTATTTATTAGATAAGTTGTTATCTTTTTATCTCGAAAAAATTTTATTCTTTGAACGTGAAAGTTTGATCTAATCGATTCAAACATCTACTTTTAAAAGTGATATTAACAAATTTAAAATTTAAATCATAACCTCTCCAATATTATTTTTTTTATTTTCATGTTACGGGTACTTATGTATTAAAAAAAGATTTCATTAATTATATCAACCATCTATTGACATCATTTTTGGCATGAAAGTTAAGACGTACAATATGGGGAAAATTTTGAAAAAAATGAAAATTTATGAGAAATTATCATTAATTTTAAACAAAATACACTTATTATTAAGGAAACCTAAACAAATTTTGAGAAGTTTGTAGTTTAACTGAATTTATGCACTCATATTTAATTTGTGAATTCAAAGAAGCTCGTAATCTTTTATTTATATGTAAACAATTAACAAAATAAATCCCTTCTTTGAATTAAGAACTTATTAGGATACCAGTTAAATAATAAAACTTATTTAAGCATAATAAAAAATATAAAAGCTTAAGTAAAAATATAATTTAAGGGCTACTTTTTAAAAATTTTAGCCTATAAACTATAAAGTAATTATGTTATACTTAATGTTGTATTTATAAAATTATGTTTAGTGTTATATATACACAATATTTTTACATATTAATAATTTATATTATATAAATTTTAATATATCTTTACATTCTTGTCGTATCGTATTTTATTTTATAACCAATTAATCCTTTTAATAGTAAAATATTATTGACTAAAATTGATTGAGCCCGATTTTCTTTAAAATAAATAGTCTTCGCTGGAATATAGATGCTATTAAATAGAATAAGACGTGAAATCTTGAAAAACATGTCCTTACTATGAAACTATGCCACCCATTCTAGAAAAAGAAAATCCTAACCCGAAAATAATTAAGATTTAAAATTGTAGTCTTAAATCTCGATCTTTTTGAAATTATGGGTATTATTATTAGTATTCCTTGGTTTACTGGCTCTCGAGCCCTGCTTAGATTAAAGTGACTGAGCACTTAACCATTAAGGCTAAGATGTGAGCCAGTTATTTTTGTTTCTAATTTCCTAACAACTGGTGACACTAATGAACGACTTATAGATTTTGGCACAATTATAGTTTTTAACAGTTTCAATATTCTAATTATGACTTCTTATGCATGTTTTCATCAACGCAATAGTATAGTGATTTAGACTCTAAGCCTTTGTTTGATAGGGTAAAACAAAAATAAAAAAATTAGAAGACGAGAAAAGTGAAAAGATAGAAAATATAATTTTAATCTCTATTAATGTACTTAGTAGGAAAAAAAGTGAAAAGAAAAAAAAAATTCTGCCAATTGTTTGGTATAATTAAAAAAAAGAGAGAAAATAAAATAAAAAGTAATTATTTTACTATTATACTTATTAAAAATTAAAATATAAAAATAAAATTAAAAAAATAATGATAATCCTATAAATATACACGTTAAACCTTTAAATACTCTCGTTTTTTTCATCTTTTTTTTTTTTCAATTTGTAGTGATTTATTTTTATTAATAATGTGAACGATGATAATTTTTTTTATTTTTTTTCATTTTTCTTTTCTACTAAGTATACTTAAAATTAATTTTTTTTTCACCTTCTCTTATCCATTTTTTCATTTTTTTACCCTATCAAATGCACTCTAAATCTTAAATCATAAATTTTATATGATAAAGTCTTAAAAAATTATTATCAACTAGATTAAGCTCGTGAATAATACGAATGTATTAGTTCGGCCACTCTTTTCTTCACCCTTCATGTCATTGTTGCCCATAATCATCCTTCTCATCAAATCCTAAACCAAAAATTTGACTTTAACCATCTAAAGTCTGCTTTGATGGCCCACCCTTTGAGTTGTTAGATAGCATATTTGCAGTCTGTTTGCGACTATGAGCATGATCCAAATTGAAATGCCCAAAATTTCGCAACTTTGGGCCATATTTCCACATTTTGAATAAAGTTCAACAGCCCCAAGGAACCAGTAGTCAAGCACATGGTTACTTCTACTTAGACCTTTTTAAAAATTAAATTAACTATTTAAATTTAAAAGTTTATTTGATATTTGAAAAGATTTCGATAAAAAATATATTCATAAAATAAGTTTGGGTAAAAAACTTTGATCTTATTTAAAAATAGCTGAGCCTTAGCTACAACTTTCAAAGCCTGAATTTGATCAAACGTAACTTATTTTAATATTATATAATATATATTAATTTTATATTTTATATATTATTATAATTTTTTATCATATAAAAAATACATACATGTAATATTATAATATAAACATTAAAACTAGATTAAATTACTTATTTGTTTAAACTTAATAAAAAATATTAAATTAATAAAGATTACATTTTAAAAAAATTATAAAAAATATAATATGGGTAAGCTTAAACCGGCCTGGACTGTCTATATACAAATATAGGTAGGTTTGAGTGAGATTTGAGGCTCATATTTTAAACTAGACTGAACTTAAGTATGCATATTTGATATTAATATCATATTTAGACTCAACCAAAACCCATTCCATGACCACCACTAGTTCCTAACTGCCAAATTTGAATCATCCACGTGAATACCAAGAAAAGAATCAACCTAAAAAGCCCTTAAACATAAATTGAATCTCCTCTTGGAATAAAAATTTATTTAATTACAATATAATAATTCAAGGGTTTTTTTATAATATTTTAACTTATAAACTAATTATGTTACACTTAATGTTACATTTATAAAATTGTATTTTAAAGTGTTATATATTTATAAGTTTTTTGATATTTTAATAATTATATAATACAAATTTTTACATATTCATATATATCATGTTATGTTTTATATTATATTTTAATTATTTTTTATATTATATTCAAAATTATAAATCTTTTTAACCAATAATTCTGAACTAAAACTGATTGAGCTAAGTCTTCCATAAAATATACTAGTATACAGATATTATATATTATTCCAGCTAAGATGTGAAGAAAAGATGCCCTATGGCTATGAAACTCTACCATCCAATAATTTTGAGGGAAAAAAAATCTTAACTTACAATTTACCTTATAGAGAATAATTAAAGTTATGTTTGGTTAATGTTTTCATTTTGTCTTTTTGCTTTTGAAAATTAAAGGAAAAAAAGCAAAAACCATGAGTTGAATTTGAATACAGAAGTCCTTTTTTCTGAAAAATCATGTATAAGATATGTAATTTTTTAGATAATAAACAAATAATTTTACTGTATATAAATTGGATTAAAGTAACATAAAGTTTATCATTTTATTTGAACTAGCCCTTAGTACAAGTGAGGCTAGCGATAAATGAAATTATTGTAAATGTTGGAGTTCGAACTCTAAACTTATTGGATACTAAATAATTAAATGAACTAAAACTGAGATAAGCTCTTGGTTAATTAAACCTCTAACTTTTAATTTGCGTTCGAATAAATTTTTTACCTTTAATTTATACTTACATAAGTCCTTAAACTTTTAGCCTGTATTCAAATAAGCTCTTCATTTTCAATTTATACCTAAATAAGCTTTTATCATAAATAATTATCTTATTCGAAATAAAAACTTATTTAAATATAATAAAATATAAGAATTTACTTAAAAATATTTAAGAGTTTCTTTTAATATTTTAACCTATAGACTAATTATGTTATATTTAATGTTGCATTTTAATTGTGAAAAATTATCCTATACACTGCTAGTGGAATTCCTAGACTCCACTAGCAGTATTTAAATGATGACACGTACATTTTAAATATAATAAAAAAATTAAAAATAAATTGAAATACGTATTAAACTCTTAACCCATTTGTGTGGTTAAAATCTTTCTATTGTTAGTGTATCAAATACTAATCCTAAAATAAAAAAATTTTAAATTTATCATATTATTGCATTTTTTTTTCTAAATTAATGGCTAGATCATAAAATTTTGGGGCCAAAATAAGTTTTTCCCATTAATTTTAGAGAAAATATACATGATTAAGGAAATTTAAAGAAACGTCAAGGAAAAGGGGCCAAGGTCACTACCAACTCCCTTGTATTAATCGCCTTTTATTAAATTCTTATTTTTTTAATTACTGTTTAACTTAATTTATGCACTCATCATTAAAATATAATATTCAGTAAATTCGAGTTTTAAATCTTAGCATATACGATTTTTTTCTTATCTCATGTTATTACCTTTTATACCAAAAAAAATTCTTATTCTTTGAACTTAAAAATTTAATATAATTCATTCAAACATCCACTTTCAAAAAATAACTTTAATAAATCTAACATTTAAATCTCAACAATTCTCATTTTTTTTTTATATTTTCGTATTAAAACATCTTATGTATAAAAAAAATCCAATTAATCATATAAACCATGTATGGACATCATTTTTGGCATGGAAGTTAAAACGTACAAATGGGGGAAAAATAGGGGAAAAACAAGAAAATTTATGAGAAATTATTGTTAATTTTAGAGAAAATACACTCGTCATTAAGGAGACTTATAGAAATTTTGAGAAGCCAAGGGGGTGAGGGCCCTACTAACTCCTTTGTCTTCCCCGTCTCTGTATTAAAGTCTTATTTTTTGAATTTACAATTTAACTTAATTTATATATTTATTCTTAAAAGTGAATTTAAAATTTAAAATTTAAATATTTATTGTTATACCATTTGGACGATCGTACAACCAGGCGACCGTCAAAACAACAGCAGAGAACAATGTGCTTCGAAGCAATATGACTTTAGAACTGACACCTCTTGAATAGCGGCAGACTGACAGAGCCGACCTCAGAGCACCATAGCCTGACAACTAGCTCAGCGCTAGTTACATCACCATCAAATCACCTGATAATATGTCTCCAGACAACACTTATAAAAGGATAAGCAAACCCAAAGGTAGGGGACTCTCTCCCATTTTTTGAATCTCCATTAATATATCTCCAAACACCCGCATACTAACTTAACCATCGGAGAGAGCCCCGGAGTACCAACTCCGGCACCCTTCTGACCTTCTTTGTGTTGCAGGACCGCACTTGACCTCAATAATTGGCGCCATATGTGGGAAAAGGGCAAAAAACCATGGCTAACCAACACGCTAACGCTGTTCCACAAAACCTCTCATTGTCACCGAAAGTCACAAACACCCTTCACTTACCCTTGGATGCCCCAGCGCCCCCAATTACTCATCTCAACACACCTATACCACCACAAATCCATGCGATGACGTCGCCAACGTTACTATCGCCACCAGGCCAACTTGACTATCATGCCCACTACCAAGCCCAATTCCAAGCCATTGCCAGTCAGCTGGCCGCCATCCAACAATCACAGCTTTAACTAGTACAACTTGTCAATTCCCAAACCAACCACCAAAACTCACAACCTACTGATCACCAGATATGACATGTTGAAAACATCCCAAACCCAAGACCACAAGATCGGCCCATTGCACCAGACCATACAACTTGCCTAATGGTAGAGGAAAGTTCTATGCCAGCTTGGCGACACATGCCACCATGGACCTCCTGCCACATTGGCGACCATCGACCACCATCCCTGCCCTTAGACCTTGCTCAACAGATAGCTGCCCTCAAACAAGAAATCAAAGAACTCTGAGCAGACCGAAAAACCAATTGGGAATGGCTCGCTGATGAGCACAGTCCCCTGTCACCTGCTATCCGCCAAGTAGCCGTCTCTTGGAAAGTTAAGCTTTCCCCCGACACATATGATGGCAAGACTAACCCAGCCGACCACTTAAATCATTTTCGTACGTTTTACAGCCTACACAACATCCCAGATGCCATATAGTATCGCATCTTTCCAACAACACTCTGAGGCCTGGCACGCACATGGTGGTATTCTTTGAGCCTAGGTTCCATCATGAACTTTGACCAATTGGGCAGGCACTTCCTTGCTAATTTTAGCCGCTGCAAGATAGCTATCAGAACCTGCGCTAGCTTAATGGCGATTAAACAAAATCCTGAAGAAACCATTCGAGACTATGTCAAACGCTTTAATGCTGCCACTCTGGAAGTATAAGACCTCAATGATGAATAGGCTATCCAAGCTTTTATGACAGGCGTCCGCCACAAATACTTGAAATACACCCTAACCGACACACAGCCCATAAAACTATACCAACTTTATGAAAAAGCACAAAAATATGTTGATGCTGAGGCAATCGAAATCGCGAATCGATAAACCGAGAAATGGGACAGAGAGCGAAAGAGCAACCAAGGATCATGGACTAATAGGAGGCTTCACTGCCTTGGTCCTCAGTACTCCAAAGACACCTAAACAGGACAACCACACACCAGATCGCCACCAAATCCACGCCAAGCAACCCCATGTCGCTCATAAAATCTCAGCACCCATCGCCTAGTCGCTTTTCTGGCCACAATGGCTCGACAACATGACTCCTAGTCACAGCTCGCTACCAAGGCGACGCCAAGTGACCCACTGTCACTCATAAATTTTTTGTACGCGACGCCTAGTCCCCCAACTAGCCACTACGGCTCTACAACGTGACTCCGAGTCACACAATCTCGCCACCAAGGCAACGCCAAGTGACCCACTGTAGCTCATAAAATCTCAGCATGTGAAGCCTAGTCGCCTTTCTAGCCACAATAGCTCAACAACATGACTCCTAGTCACAGCTCGCCACTAAGGCAACGCCAAGTGACCCACTGTCACTCATAAAATTTTAGTACGCGATGCCTAGTCACCCAACTAGCCACCACAGCTCGACAACGTGACTCCAAGTCACACAAACTCGCCACCAAGACAACGCTAAGTGACCCATTGTCGCTCATAAAATCTCAGTACGCGATGCCTAATTGCCAAACTAGCCACCACGGCCCAACAACGTGACCCCGAGTCACATAGTTCGCCACCAAGGCAATGCTAAATGACCCTTTGTCACTTATAAAATTTCAAGCACGCGACGCCTAGTCACCCTTCCAGCTACAAACGCCCGATAACGTAACTCCAAGTCGCACAGATCACCACCCAAGACTCAATTGCACAAGGAACGCTTAAAAGACATCAATCATGTCCGATACAACAACATCTTTAATCAAAGTTGTGCCATTTTGACAATCAACTAAAATACTTCATCGTACCACAAACCAAAAAAGCCGACCAAACCATTCCTGTGATCGCCAAAACATGAAAGCAATGTGATCATTCAACAATCAGCAAATTTACATTAAAAAATAAATAATAAAATAATAAAATCGTCTAAAAATGCACTGCCTGCAATCATTTCTTAGCACTAGCCATCCATGCTTCATAATAGATTATCGACCGACCTCTTTCTGCTTAAACAAATTTGATCGTCGAGCATCATTACCTTCACCACTGAGGCATAGGCTGATAAAACAACATTTTCCCTTCTAAAAAAAAATGGTTGACCACCCAACACCCTAAACATCAGCATTCGCCAAAAGTCCCAAAACAATAGTCACTTTATAACTGGCTTTTGGGACATGAAAGGGGGACAATTGTTATACCATTTGGGTGATCTGATCGCCCAAAATGGCTATCGGATCGCCCAAAATGGCTACCAGTCAACTTTACCCTTTGCGCGATCTGGCGACCGCCAAAAATGACTTTTACTATTTGGGTGATCAGATTTGGTGATCAGGCTACTAGTCAGCTTTTACCATTTGGGCGATCGTGCAACCAGGCGACCGCCAAAACAACAGCAGACAACAATGTGACCTGGAAGCAGTATGACTTCAGGACTGACACCTCTCAAATAACGGCAGATTGACAGAGCCGACCTCAGGGCACCATAGCTTGACAACTAGCTCGGCGCTAGTCACATCACCATTAAATCATCTGACAATATGTCTCCAGATAACACTTATAAAAGGGTAAGCAAACCCAAAGGTAAGGGACTCTCTCCCATTTTCTGAATCTCCATTAATATATCTTCAAACACCCGCATACTAACTTAACTATCGGAGAGAGCCCCCGGAGTACCAACTTCGACACCCTTCTGACCTTCTTTGTGTTGCAGGACCGCACTCGACCTCAACATTTATAATCTTTTATTTATTTCAAGTGGCTGCTTTTTATACGGAAAATATTTTATTTTTTATCTTAAAAATTTAATTTAAGCATCGACTTTTAAAAAAATATGAAAAAATTTAAAATTCAAATTTTAATATTTTTAATATTTTTTTTATTTTTGAATAAAAACTTATTATTTATAAAAGAAAATTTGCATTAATCATATCAAACGCCTTTTGACGTCCTTTCTGTCATGAAAGTAAAGACGTCAATATAAGAAAGATTGAAGGGGAAAAAATGGAAAATTTAAGAGAAATTGCATGGTAAAATCGTAATCCAACTCCCTCGAAACTTGTATATAACCTAGCCCTGCTGCCTGCTCTTTCAGTCGCTCAACCATACCCAAATCCCTGCAGCTAACTGTAAGCAGTGAAGTAAATATCGTCCCTAATTCTCCTCTTTAGTTTCCACACAAAAAAAAAAAAAAAAAGAAAAATCTAAAACAATGAAAACTTTGTTTCTTATTATTGTCAAACTACTTGCTGTCGCTTTACTCCTAATTTTTATGCTGATGATAAAACCTATTGAAGCTCAGCCTCTGCCCGTGGCCCAGCGCCGGCCCCCATATCGTCCTCCGCCACCTTGGGGCTGTTCCCTTTCATATTGCTCACCACCTCCACGAACCTGATCTGCATGCGCCGCTAGCTCTATATACGTTAGCTGCTCAGGTTTTCTATGAAAAAATTAAAGACATATATATACATATATATATATATATATTGTCTTTTCTTTTCTATTTTTCTTATATATTTCTGCTTTCAATAAATTTATAGATAGTATGCAGGAGATGTTTAGAGCTTAATAATTTTAATTTTAGATGTATTACTTAGAAATCTTAGTTAAAAGAAATCATATTTAATTTTTGTTTGTTTATATTCATTTATCAAATTAAACAAACTATTTTAAATAAAATTTTAAAATTTATTTATTAAATCAATTAAATTATTCTTGATTTTAAACAAATCGAGTTCGAACACTATTTTTAAAATTCATAACGAGTAAGAATCGAAAATAAAAAGTCTCATAAATAAATGAATCCTAGTAAACAAAAGTCTACTTATTGTAACACGATTCATTTATAATTCTAGGTAATTGAAATTTATTTATTTATTTATTTTTTTCTAGAAGATACTTGAAAGTGTTGGTATTTCTCTTTTATCATTAAAAGTTAAAACAACATTATAGATACCTAATTTTATTCAAAGCATTAAATCTAATCCCAAACTATTTCGCAATTTCCATTCTAATCTTTTAAATCCAACGTGGACCTTTTAAGAATAATGGTCCAATTTCATTAATTAAATTAAATTTTCTCGAGTCATACATAAATTCACATATCTAATAAAAAATATAAAATATAAACGCATGCAAAAATTATATATATGTATATATATATATATAAAGATTATCACGTATATAATCTTTAAACAAATACGGAATTTAAATAACTAGCAGGATGTCGATGATGAACTCAATTTTAATTTACGGGCAGAAATAAGATCATGTAATTGAAAATTATTTAATTGCCACAGCATTAAATCCCTCAAAAATACAGAGAGTTTCTTAAGTATTGCGTTATTCAAAGAGAAACTTATTTCTCTTAATTCGCTTCAGCCGAATGATAACCCGAATGAAGCATTGTTAAATCCATAGTCAAATGAACCATTCTCGCCATTTTACATTATTGCCGAATGGAATTAGGAAGGATGTCCTTTTTTCTTTTCCCTTTTTTTTTAACTGCCTTATAACAGTAACCATTTGTATTTGAAACGTTGTGCCCTTACATAGGCGACGTAGACAACATCTCCCACTCACACATAATGGGCACAATAGTCTTATAATCAATTTTAAAAGATCAATATCTCTTTGCTTTACAAAGTTCATACAAGAAAATAGGCTATACAACATACTTCATAATTTCAAGAGTGAGTTGCTATACAATTATTACATATATGTAGCAACTCTGAAAATTCAAGAAGAGTAAGTATGCAGCAACCTAGATTCATTTAGTCCAAGTTATCCATGATTTCAACACACTTTATTGACCAGAGAACACAACCAAAATGAGACACTAAAATGATTTTCTTGTCCCCCAAAATATCTCCATATATAGATATGTCTTATTAGATCGAATCATGAATAACTATCGGTAATATTTTAAGATAACTAAAATTGAACTAAAACTTTTATAAATAGTTAAGGGTCATAGGGGTACTAAATAGAGATTCTAGTTTATCTCACGGATCTCACACAACATAGAACCAATGATTAATTCCGTCATTACCTATATTGGTTGAACAATGCACATGAGATATGAAACACATGTTACGGTATTACTATCCATTTCCCTTAGAGCATATGTTTTTATTAAAATATCAAACTGTACAGGTGATAGCTTAGATACATAGTATCTAACTTGAGTCTATCAACTCTACTCAATAAAAGAAAATCAACTTTTACCGATGTTAAAAGCCCACAAAAATGCCCTTGTAGGTATTGCTGGCAATTCATTGACCACCGGCTGGGCGACTGCTAGTGAAAAGCTTTCAATAGTCCTGACCATGAGTGTCGAGGTAGTATTTATATTTGCCAATATGAGTTTTTTTGGCATTTTAAAATGCCATTTATTAAAAAAAAAATTCTAACATCTTAAAGTGCCGGTAAAAGTCTTCTTTGAATTAAATTTATATATTCATTTTCATTTTTATTGTATATTTTTTAAGTGTCGATGAAAATCTTATTTGCATTGAATTTATCTACAATTATGAAGTTAATATCCTTTAATTTATATTTTCTTATATATTATTACTATTATTATATTATTATTTTGAATAATGATATTAAGATGTTAGGAGCAGAAACTAGGATGGATATAATACTTTCTTAATGCTCTTTTGCGAGAAACTTGGACACAAAATGTATAGGAAAAATTAATGTCAATAAATAAATATCTTTATAACCAAACAAATTCAAAACAATAGCATATGCTTCGATGCCTAGTAATATCCAAACATAAGAAAAACAACCCAAAGATGCTTCCAACATTTTAAACTGCTGCGAGAGGGCAACGAATCTGTCAAGAAAACTTTGTAGGTGTTTCCGACCATCAGCTGTTTCCACATTGTTAGTTGAAGTTAAATCAAGTTGCCTCATTTCAAACTCCTAATATGGGATTCCATCGTCCTGCTGTCCCTTTTTTCCCTACTTGCATCAGGCCTAAGGACCCCCAACGATGATCAGACCTGTTAGAAAAACTAAATAGGCTGCATAGATGGGGGTTATGAGTTGCCAAAGGGATATGATCAAAGATGCCTCCACTTGATGCTGGTGATCCTATGCTCCAAGGCGGATGTGATGGAAACTGATGTCGCCAATCTCCCTGCCAGGGATTGTAGTGTGTGGGCTCAGACAATTATGTAGTCACCGTGGGTCTTGGCACCCCTAAGAAAGAGCTGTCTCTCACATTTGACACAGGAAGCGACATCACCTGGACACAATGTGAGCCTTGCGCAGGATATTGCTATCAGCAGATGGATGCTAAATCCGACCCCTCTGTATCCTCAACATATTCCAACACGTCATGCAACTTAGTGCAATGCAGTTCACTACTGTCCGCAACAGATTTGTCTACATCTGCTTTAATTTCAAAGTTGTCCCTTATAATTGAATAGATTATAATGTACGTAAAGCAAAACAGGTAACTCACCTAGTTGCTGATGGAAAGATTCCTGCATTTCCTTCTTCCCACCACGAAAGGCACCTTTAACTAATCGGGAAAAAAAAATGCTTTTTGGTTCCGGTTTTAATTGCAGCCCTTGATCATAAGTGATAACCTCAGATGGAAAATTGCTATAGATCTTACTGCGAATGAAAACTACTTAGTACATACTCATACAAGAATTTTTTTTTTTTAAATGGAAATAAAACTACTTAGCATATACCGGAATTTTGGATTTGGAATTAAAATTTTGTGAGAAAAGTATCCTTCGGGTAAATCAACTCCCCTTTGCTCAAGATATGATTTGAGGATTGAAGCTTGTTTTTTAGCCTCTGCAACATGAAACCACAGATATATTATGATCATCTTCACTGCTCTCTAGAGTTAGAAAGCTTTTCTTTTGGCCCATAAAAGAAGTTAGAATGTTTATCCCTCATCACTAGCAGTAGAAAATTTTCTACATATTTAAACCAACACTATTTGAGCTTCAACCATAGCATGCACACTTTCATAATTGCTAAAAGCCTATGATCTTTCTTCAACTTGAAGGGTCACCATCCTAGTTCCAAGCATTATATATCTCTTGGTAAATGCAACTGGCAAATTCTGCATAAAAATCAAATGAATACCTGATTAGCATTAAAATGTAATTCAGTCCTTAGTGGCTGTAATAATAGAAGCGAAAATAACAATGAGAAAAATCATGCAAAAATTATCTCTTCTTGACTTTACTAGACATTATCTCCACAGTACTTTTCTCTGAACTAACTCTAATCCTATGACTCATTAATTAACACTGCTCAAGTTGTCCTTTAGTAATCAAAAGCTCAAATGCCAAAAATAACTACTCTTATAAACTTCCTTAAATATCTAAAGAAAGATACATAACATAGAACAAGATTTGTGGTTTTGGATCCCATCGAACTAAGCTATATAAATCAAACCTCTCACAGCAAAAATTCCACAATAAAACGTAGAAGTCATAAGCTGATCCCTCTCTAAGAGGCTTGCACATGATGCATGTCACCTAAGTTGAACCATAATAAGTTAGCAACGCATCAAACATTTGATGTTGTTTCACTGAAGCTATAAAACAAAATTTAAATGTATATCAACAGGAAAAAAAAGCACAAATAATTCTTTATAATGCCCAAAAGATGGTGCAAAATCTTTGATCTATTAAGCAATACATGACAACACAAGCCATTATGGAAAAGTTAATGATACAGATGGGGTTTTTTTCCTTTTGGGTTAACAGAATTATGGAATGTGTATCTTTTCCTCGGTTTGCCCTTATGATTAATGGCTTTAAAACAGAGACTTTCATTCCTAAGAGAGGTTTGCGACAAGGTGACCCTTTCTCTCCTTATTTGTTTATTCTTATTGCTAATGTCTTATCATGTACGATTGAGAAGGCTTTGGGTTCGGGCAGTTACCAAGGGTTTAAGATCAATAGGCGATGTCCAACTTTAAGCCATCTTTTTTTTTTTTTTTTTTGCAAATGAGTGCATTTTGTTTGCTAATGCTAGTATTTAAAATTGCAAAACATCATTCTCATGCTGAAAGTTTTCAAAAATGCCTCAAGGCAATCTGTTAATTTCACTAAGTCTGTAGTCTATTTTTCTCCCAATGCTAAGGCTGATTTGTGTGATGATATTAAGAGAAGGTTAGGCGTCAAGTTGCTGAACTGGAATTGCAAGTATCTTGGGCTTTCGTCGATTTGAGGACGACGGAAGAAGGAAGCTCTAGGTTTTGTGCTTGGGAAAGTCCGAGCTAAGGTGCAAAGTTGGAAAGGCAAGTTATTGACACAAGCAGGCAGACAGGTGTTGCTTAAAGTTGTCGCCACAGCCGTGCCAGCGTTTCTGATGCAATGCTTTAAACTCCCCATTACGTTTTGTCAAGAATTGAATTCCCTTTTAAATAAATTCTGGTGGGGAGGTGTTGAGCATGATAAAGTCAAGATCCATTGGTTGCGATCAAGTAAGCTTGCCATAGATAAGGTAAACAGAGGAATGGGGTTTCGAAAGTTTCAAAACTTTAATGACGCCTTCTAGCAAACCAAGCTTGGAGGTTGTTGCAGCACCTTGAGGCATTATGGGCAAGGATTACAAAGGGAATTGACTTTTAGAGTCTGCAATGATGGATACCTATAAAAAGAAAAAGGATCCGCGGGCACGGAGAAGTGTTTTTCTTTTTTGGTATTGAGGTCCTTCGATCAGGTATCTAATGGAACGTGTGCAGTAGAAACAACATTCTTATTTGGAAGGATAAATGGGTGCCCCTTTTACCCTCCTTTAAAGTGTCTTCCCCTCCTCCTCGAGGCCGCAGACCTACATTTGTCAAACATCTAATTATGGCTAATAGAAGAGATTGGAATGTAAGAATCTTAGAAGAATGGTTCACTGTGGAGGAGGTTCAAGCTATTCCAATTATTCCTATTGGCCATTCAGATAAGGAACATTCACTCATTTGGCATTATTCTAGAGATAGTTCATACTCTGTGAAAATTGGTTACCAAATGGTGACGAGAGGGGATAACCTCAATAGCCCTTCAGGATTCAGTGATAACCTTCGGTGGGTCGATAGTTGTTGGAAAAGCTTATGGAATTTGGAAGCATTACGAAAGATTAAAAACTTTGTCTAGAGCGTTTGTCATAATGCCCTAGCTACTTCTGAGAATTTGTTCCATCACTTCAAATCAGGGACTGGTATGTACAGTCGATGCTGTAAAGAAGTTGAGTCTGTGGAACATATCATTTTCTTTTGTCTTTTTGCAAGGCTATTTACAGAGCATCTTTAGCTATTACTGAAAAACGGGGTTCTTGGGTTTCAAAACATAATAGAATGATGTTGGTTCTCTGTTTTTGAATTTCAGACCCTTTAATACTATATGCATCTTGGCTTGGCTTTGTTAATATTTGTGGAAAGCTTGTAATGATTAGATTTTTGAAGGCATAAGAGGTGACCAAATTCAACTATGAAATTTGGCTCTAAGAGATTACCAAGAAATAGCAAATGGTAGCATCAATCAACCTCCCTGTAAAAGCACAACCACAGAGATTGTTTCTTGACGAAAACCACCCTTGGAGGTGATTAAAGTTAACTGCGATGCCTCTTTCGATCATTCTACTAGGGCGCGAGTCTTACTGTCATAGCACGTGACTATAATGGTGTAGTCATTGATAGAACCAACGCACTAGCCATTACAAGTTTTGCACTAGTGGCTGAAGCCTCGGCACTCAGGCTTGGTTTTGTGCTTGTTCAGAAAAGAGGATGGGATAGAGCTATTTTGGAATCGGACAGTAAGGAACTAATTAAAATATTATCCACAGCAACTGGGAAAAGTTAGGATACTAAGGCTATAACGGCAAATGTGCAACGGCTGCTTGTTTCTTTTTTAGATGTTTGTTTCGCTTTTGTTAAAACAAATACTATTTGCATAGTACATAAGTATTGAATATAAATATTTAAAGAATGATTTAACATATTTAAATAAAAATAATAATTTATAACTGGCTATTAAGATGAAAATAACTCTAAAAAGTTACTAACAATTGAACCCTAACAATAGAGAACAACAAAGATGAGGATGAAGAAGAACCATCACTAAACTTAAAAAAAAATAAAAGCAACTGAGAATGAAAATGACAATGAAAATGATAACGATTAACTCATATTTATAATGCAACATAGTTAACAAAATTTTTTTCTCATTCAAAATATCTGAATTTGTCCTATACATTTGTCTAATCCTTATAGTATGACATTTACAATCTATGCATTAGTGTTATCAATTTATTTCATATTAGAAGGAATTTGATTCCTATCTATTAGTTTTACCAACTTACTTCATATTAGAAGGACTCTGATTTTTATTCATTAATCTTATCAACTTATTTCATATTAGAAAAAATCTGATTCTTATATATTAGTCTTATCAGCGTATTTTACATTAAAAAAAACTTAATTTTCATCATTATTCATATCTTTTAGATATAAATAAAGCTTAAACCTTATACCCTAAACTCTTAGTATGCGAGAACTGACAAAATAATTAACTAATTAGACGATTTTTGGGAGAATGGAAATATGCTAATCAACTACTGATTTCTCAATAATTTTGTTTTTCTTTTTTTTCCCGATTTCCTAACAATTTTTTTTTACAATTGGTATAAAAAATTTTATGCTTGGGAAATTGACACATCATGTGCTAATTTCCCAAGTATAAAGGCATGTCGCTTTCTTACTTGTATATTGAGAAATCATTATATCAAATGATGATTTCTCAATGCCTACAAAAAAAAAAAAATTATTTCGGTAAATAATATGAAAACAATTTAAAACTGTGAATAAAAAAAATATTATTATAACAAAAAAAGCCTGTATTTTATTGTCTAATTAATTTTTATAGCATTTTAAAGATGCTGTTTATTTTTTCCAGAGATGTTTTTTTATTGTTTTTCAAAAACAAAAGGCAGTAATACTGAATAAAATTAGGGAAAATGTTAATTAGTAAGAGATATAATTAATACCTTAAAATTTTTTTGAGTCCAGTAAAAGTATTGTGCTAAATGTAAAAGAAAAAAAGATAATTAAATAATTCTTAATTTGTACTTATAAACATTTCTTAATTAGACTCATAAACGAAACCTTATTATCACATGTAAAACAAGTTAATTATGAGTTTTCATCCCGTGAATTTGATTTTTGTGAAAATTATCTCAAAATTATAACATGACGTAATTATAATTATAAAATTCTAACTCATAATAAATAAATAAATTTTGTTTTAAATATTTTAATTGGCTGGAAATAATTTAAATTTAAATTTTTTAAATAATTTAACAAATTTGTATGATGAAACCACATCAAATTTTCTTGATGACTCTTGCAAAATAATTAGGAACCAAACAATCACAAACATACATACATATACATATATATATATATATTTCATGATAACTCTCCTAAAATAAAATCCATTGAATCAAAACCCAAAGTGAAGTATATGTTTCCTCTTTCGTATGGTACACTACATGGTGAAGTATGGATATGATATCAAGGTTAAAACATGTTGTACAAATGTTGAAAAATGGTGAGATTTAAACACGTTAATATCGAATATAATATAAAAAATAATTAAAATATAATATAAAATACTATATGATCATAAAAAATAAGAAAATTTTAGAAACAAGATAAAGGACGATCAAAAGAAACGTCTTTTCTATCTTAATTTGAACTGTTTTAGAGACAAAAGTCATCTATAATTTAATAGTATTAGACAAATGTTGTCCAAAAATATTTTACAAATATAGTTTTAGAAGATAAGTATTAAAGATGATTTTTCGTCTCTAAATATTTTAGAGATGATTTTTATCTTTTAAAGATAACTATTGATCGTCCTTATTTTCTCGAATTTTTATAGTAGATATAACACAAAAAAAATAACACAAATACACGATCATGTCAATATTTATATTGATATATAAAATATAATTATAACATAAAAATAAATAAATATAACATTGATACACAAATTATCGGATCTAATCAAATTCAATTTCATAACATAGGAAATTGATCATTTGATGTCTCAATTTCTCATAAGCTTTTTTTGATGGTTGAAAATGAGCAAACAATTTTTCACACGTCTTTGCTTCTTGATTGTAATGCCAAAATACACCTCAAAACCTTATAATTATACCTTAAATTGTTGTAATTAAAATTGTTTAACTAGTTTCTACAATTTTATAATATAAAAAACCAATCATTTAATGTGTCAATTTCTCATAAGCTTTTCTTGATTGTTGAAAATGAGCAAATAATCTTTTACACATCCTTGCTTCTTGACTGTGATGCCAAGGTGTACCTCAAAACCTTATAATTGTACCTCAAATTACTGCAATTGAAATTGTTAACTAGTTTCTATAATTTTATAATATAGATAATTGATCATTTGAAATGTCAATTTCTCGTTAGCTTTTCTTGATTGTTGAAAAAGGGCAAGTAATTTTTCATACGTCTTTGCTTTATAATTGTGATGACAAAATGTGCTTCAAAACCTTATAATTGTACCTGAAAACGTTGCAATTGAACTAGTTTCTATAATTTTATAATACGAAAAATCGATCATTTGATGTGTCAGTTTCTCGTAAACTTTTCTTGAATGCCAAAAATGAGTAAATATTTTTCTTACGTCTTTGCCATTGAATTGTAATGCCAAAATGTACCTCAAAACCTAATAATTGTACCTGAAATTGTTGCAATTGAAATTGTTTTAAGCGTTTTTGTAATTTTATTTACTATTGACATTTTAATCAATTGATCGATAGTTTCAAAAATATAAACATATATTTTTATGCAGGTAAATTTTTGAATTAATTCAGTATTTATATTATATTAATCGAAAATATTGTTTTTAATATGCATTGAATGATTGAATTTAAATCAAATAAATAGTTAAATGTTTGTAATTTACTCAAAGTTTGACATCATAATCTATTTGAATAAATCATAAAATATAATGATCGGATTAAACAAATATAAATTATACAAAAAATTATGAAAAGATATAAAAGTAAATTAGTTTCACACTAACATTGTACAAATGTAGATATAATGGTGAGATTTAAGCTCAGTAATATTGAATATGACACAATTATATAAAACAAAAAAATAATTAAAAATAAACGAATATGATATAGATACACCATCATGTTAAAATTTATATAAATATATAATATCTTAAATATAAGTATAACATAAAATATATATAAATATAATATAAATACATAAATTATAAAATTTAGTGAGATTTAATTCATAATTAAAAAAATTATTTGATGTATCAATTTCCATATTGAAAGTGAGCAAGCCATTTTGATTTTTCATTTGTTTTTGCTTCCAAATTCTAATGCCAAAATGTACCTCAAAACTTTGTAATTGCACCCCAAATTGTCTACTTCTTGCAATTGAAATTTGTTTTTTTTTTTTTAATTTAATTCAATTATTTATCCAAATGTTCTTGAAAGTTGAAACTCTGCTTTTTTGTTTTTCTATCTTATCTATATTGCCAGTTTAATTGTTTTTATTTGAATGAAATTTGAAAAAGAAAATTTTTTATTATTGATATTTTAATAAATTAATCATTAGATTTAATAATATAATCATATTTTTTGTATACATAAAATTTTGAATCGATTTAATATTTATATTATATCAATAAAAAATACTGTTATTTTAATATCTAACAATTAAAATTTTTTATATCAAATAATTAGACATTTTCAATTTATTTGAACTTTGAAGTGCATAATCTAAATGAACTTAATATGAAATATGACGATCGGATAAATTATTTAAAAATTATAAAAACAATTACAAAATTAATTTAGCTTTGTATTAATATAAATATATATATATGCTTTATTAGTTAGAAGGAGGAAAGAAAAATATAAGGAAAACTTAGTCTAATTATTGTTAGTTCAATTTCTTAGATTTGGTAGATTTGAAAAAAGATAAATTAACATCAAATGTTTGAACACATTGCCAGGCAACAATCCCAAGTTGTATGCCAATTTAAACTACCCTTTAAATAGGGAATATTGATATTTAATTTGATAGTAATGAAATCCGAGAATTTTGTTTTTTTATAATTCGTGTATTCGTATCATTTTTTATTTTTTATGTATTATAATTATATTTAAAATATTTTATGTTTTTATATATTTTAATAAGTTAATAATTTATATTATATATTTTGGTAAATTAATATATTCATATCACGTTCGTATCATATTTTATATTATATTTTAATTATTTTTTTAACCGTGTCTCGAATGACCATATTTAATTGGAGGCAGTGTGGAGCTACTGAAAGCCATAGGTTGTTGTTTGAGTTTTGCAAGGCAAGTAACCTTTTTTATGCAACAAAGTTTATCAAATTCCTTTTGAACGTGTGGTCTTTAAATTAAACTAGAACATACCCCTCACTATATTTAGGAAATTAGTTTAAAATTTTGAACATAATATTTATATTAAAGTATGGTAAGTGTGATAATTTAATTTTTAAATAAATTAATTTAGTGTTAAAATTGAATTGCTATAATAAATTATACAAAATATGAGATGAAATAAGATATAATACAGATATAATATGACAACATAATTAAAATATGATACGATATAAAAAATAACATAAATACGACGCAAATATACAAATATTTTAGAATCTATATAAAATGAATTATTAACGTGTAAAAATTTATATAAATTGATAATACTTTAAACACACAAAAAATAACATGAACACGAACACATCATAATTAAAAAATTTGTACATCATAATTAAAAATTTTCTCTAAATATCACTATGAATTATTAAAAATATTTCATGAATTGAGATAAGACACGAATGCATAAATTATTCTCTAAATTGAATCAAAATAATAATTCATGCAAAATATGAGAAGAATTGAGACACCATATGAATACAATATAAAAAAATTAATAAAAATATAACATAAAAAAAATATTAATACAAAAGGAATACAAGAATGTGTTAAAATATATATAATAAATTAATATTTTATAATATTTTAAACACAAAAAATAAAAACAAAAAAGTAATCCAATTATTAATAACAACAACAACAACAACAAGAAGGTAGTTGTGAAATTCACTAGATTCGATGAACACATTATTAACCCCAAATTAGTCCAACACATCCCTTGAACCATTGACTAACCCAAAATCTTTAAATTGATAAAGGAAGCATAAAAATAAGTAAATAATAAATTAATCTTAATAAGACAAAACTGGCTTCTCTTTTATGTTTCTATGGGATAAAAAAATCAGTTTGAACAACAATTTACAGAGGAAAAAAAAATGTAACTTGATTACCCAGTTATTGTGTATCTATTTTTTTAAGAAAATAAATAATATTTAAGTGATTATTAAACTGGACAAATGATTCGGATGCAATATTATTACAAAATAATTAATTAGTGAAATATAAAAATAAAAGAATGTATTTTATTGTCTAATTAATTTTTTCATAATACTTTAAAGATACTGTTTATTATTTCCAGAGATTTTTCCTTTTTGTTTTCCTAAAACAAAAGGCAATAGTGTTGCAACTCTATTGGTTAAAAAAAAATACTACGTCATCATTGTTAACGTTGGATTAACGTGATGAAAGTATAATTCAGATACCAAATTATAACTATTTTCTTTAGATACTAAACTATGAATCGGATTATAGTACAGAGATTAAATGATATGTTAATCCTTTTTTTTAGTTTAGTAAAAGTAATATGCTAAATGTAAAAAATAACTTAAATAATAATTAAATAATTCGTAATTTATACATATAAACACCTCTTAATCAGACCCATACAAATATCCCTCAAACAAAACCTTATTATCACGCATAAAATGAGTCAATTATGAGTTTTGATCTCATGAATTCGATTTTTGTAAAAATTATCACAAAATTATGTCTTGACCTAATTATAACTATAAAGTTCTAACTCATAATAAATAAACAAATTTTGTTTTAAATATTTTAATTGAATGAAAATGATTTAAATTTAAATTTTTAAAATAATTTAAAATTTTATGATAACTTTTATAAAATAATTAGATCAAATCTTGACAATCCAAAATATATTAAAAAAAATCATAATATTAAAAAAAAAATCATGATAACTCTCCCAAGATTAAAATCCATTGAATCAAAACTAAAAGTAAATAAGAAAATCATGGTAAATCTCCCAAAATAAAATCCATTGAATCAAAACTCAAATTGAATTATATGCTTTTTCTTTCTTATGGTACGCCACATAGTGAATTATAAAAGTTAAAACATGTTAGTACAAATGTAGAAATAACCGTGAGATTTAGATTCGTTAATATTTGACGTAATATAAAAATATGACATAAATACATCATGAAAAAATAATATAAATATATAATTATATTAAAATGTATATATATAAATACAATTATAATATAAAAATATAAAAATATATAAAATATCATATTTCACAAAATTCAATCTATAATACACAAAAAAACAAATGATCATTTGATTTGTAGATTTTTCAATATGCTTTTCATTGACAATTGAAAGTGAGCAAAATCATTTTTCATTTGCTTGTGCTTCTGAATTCTGATCCCCAAACGTACCTCGAAACCTTATAATTGTACTTCAAATTGTCTGCTTGTTGCGATTGAAATTGTTTTATATATTTTTATAATTTTATTTATGACTGATTTTAATATTTTAATAAATTAAAATGTTAGATTCATAAATATAATAGGATTTATTTATATAGATAAAATTTTGAATCAATGTGATATTTATATTATACCGATTAAAAATATCATTATGTTAATATATTGAAGTACGATTAAAAATTTATAACATCAAATAATTGGATTTTTTTAATTTATTTAAAATTTAATATGTATAATTTATATTAATAAAAAATAAAATATAATAGTCAAACGAAATAATTATAAATCTTATAAAAATGTACAAAACTAAATTAATTTTTAGTATATATTTCGTGTGTATATGTATACTTTATTGCTTAAAAAGAGGAACGAAAAAAATATAAGGAAAACTTAGTTTGAGTAATCATTGTTGGTCCAATTTCTTAGATTTGGTAGATTAAATAAATTAATTAATTAACATCAAAAGTTTGAACACATTGCCATGCAACAATCCCAAGTGGGATGCCAATTTTAACTACCCTATACATAAGGAATTTTGATATTTAATTTGATAGTAATGAAACCCAAGAATTTGGTCTCTTTCATTCATTTATTCATATCATTTTTTTATATTTTTATATAATATAATCGTGTTTAAAATATATTATATTTTTATAAATTTTAACACATTAATAATTTATATTATATATTTTAAAAAATTAATATATTTATATCGTGTTTGTATCATATTTTTGTATCATATCATATTTTATATTATACTGTAATTATTTTTTTATATCACATCTAAAATTTCTGTATTTCAATGGAGGCAAGGTGGAGCTGTTGAAAACCATAGGTTGTTGTTTGAGTTTTAAAAGGCAAGTATTTTTTTTTATTCAACAAATTTATCAAATTCCTTTCAAACATGTGATCTTTAAATTAAATTAGAACATGCCCCTAACTATATTTTAAGAAATTAAATTAAAGTTTTTGGAATAATATTTATATCAAAGTATGATAAATACGATAATTTAATTTTTAAGTCATTACTTTAGAGTTAAAATTAAATTCTGATGATAAATTATGAAAAATATATGATAAAATGAGACACAATATAAATACAACATGAGAAAATAATTAAAAATGACATAATATAAAAAATAATATAAAGATAATGCAAATACACAAATGCTTCAAAATTTACATAAAACGAATTATTAATGCGTAAAAATTTATATAAATATATTATACTTTGAACACAAAACATATATATATATATGAACATGAACATGTCATGGATAAAATGTTTTCTCTAAATATCACTAAGACAAATTAAACAAAATCTATCATGAATTGAGACAAGACACGAATGCAGAAATTATTCTCTAAATTGAATCAAAATAAAAATTTATGCAAAATATGAGACGAATTGAGATACGCCGTCAACACAACATAAAATATGTTAATAACATTAACATAATATGAAAATTAAAACATAATATAAGAAAAATAATTAAAATACAATATAAAAATAATATTAACATAATATGAATATACGAATATATTAAAATATTCTTAAAATAAATTAATAATTTATAAAAATTTATAATACTTTAAACATATAAAAAATAATAAAATAATGTAATTATTAATAGCATAATAGTAATAATAACCTAGCTGTGAAATCCAATAGACTCAATTAACGCATTATTAACTCAAAATTAGCCCAACACATACCTTGAACGGTAGACTAACGCCAAAAAATTGGCTAATGACATTGCTTAGTGGGCAATCTAGGTGTGAATCTCAATAAAACCTAATTAACACATCATTAACCCAAAAATTAGCCCTAACATAGACTACCCTCTAAAAAAACATGACTAATGACATTACTTAGTAGGCAACCTAGGCCTGAAATCCCATCACAACCCAATTAACCCATCATTAACCTAAATTAGCCCCAACACATCACTTGAACCATAGGCCAATGACCCAATTAACCTCAACAAAATAAGGCTAATCGCACGGCTTACTTGACAAGAAAAAAAAAAGAAAACTTGGATTCAATTTCCCCAATCAAGGCTAATATTGAATGGGGGATAGCTCTTAAGGATAGTTACAGAATAAATTTTGAAGAAATAAATAAATTTTGTTTCAAAAAATTAAATATAAAAATGTTTAATTTTTTATTTGGATATATTTTTAAAAGAGTGAGTAAAAATAGGTAGTTTTTTATAAGTAAATAGATGTATTTTAGTCAATTGAGTTAGTGTAATTTAACTCATGATATTAAATTTAGTCCGTGACTTTAATAATTGTATAGATATCTAACTTAAAGTTATTTATGGTTATGTTGCATTAGATCTAGAAAACAAAAAAAATTATTTGCTTAAAGTCACTTAAAATCAACACATCAAACCCAAAAAACTTGGTTTATTATGTAAAATATATTAAAATATTTTTATATTAATATATATTTTTCATAATTAAATCTAAATGAAAGTAATATTTATTGAGTAAATAGCAATCTGAGTTGAACTCAAGTAAAAAAATCATATCCAAAGTTTGGTTTTAATTTAAGAAGAAGGTTGGATGAAAATGGAGAAAGAGAAACCATCTGGTCCAACATCGATGGAGTTTTTAAATACTATAAGCAAGATTGTAAAGTTGACAAATACATTTATATTAAAAAAATTAAAAATTAAAAACCGAATGAAAATAGAAGTGAAATGTGTGATAAATTCTTAATCTTACGTATAGAATTAAAAAATTTTTAAAATCAATATATCAAATATGAACTTGAGAAAAAAAGAAATTATCCGATCCACACTTGAATTGAAATTCAAATAATATTGTATTATTCCGTTTTGTTTCCAATTAATGTTTTAACCAAAAATAAAAGTCTATGTTTTAAGTGTTTATTCAACCGTTAAAGGTTTAAACACATGTATATATGCTTCTCATATTAGAATTAATTAATTTTTTTTGGCATGTTAGAATTAATTAATTAATTAATTATTGTAACGTTTTGACACCAACAGGATTTAGACACACAAAAAAAAAAAGTATATGCTTTTATATTTGGTACAATGCACATGTGTCCATAAGTTGACAGGGCCTGGGTCATATATTAAAAAAATTATTTCAATTTATATTTCTCGCAACTCAAAAATATATAAAAAAAATTTTGTTTAAGTTCGATTTAATCGTATAAAATCACGTTTAAACTTGTACCGACTTACTCAAATTTATCATAAAAAGAATTGATTTCTATGTAAAAAAGATTGGAGTAAAAATTGTCATATTCAAAGTTAGGCCATTTTTAAACGGTTTCATTTTTTTGTCTAGATTCATTTTTCAAATTATTTTTAACTCAAACACTTTTAATTATTACGTGAGCTTTGAACTTGAGCAAATAATCAAATATCCGTTTACAAAATCCTTATTAAGTAACCGACATTTTATTGAAGAAGTTTTTTTTTTCTTCTAAAAAACTTTAAAATGGAAAAAAGAAAGGAAACATATATAGGTTTTCCATATATATATATATATATATATATATAATAGTTTTTCCATTTATATTTGAAACCTAACTATCTATCTAATTTGAAAGTGCTATAATTCGACCAAGGAATTGACAACTGAACTTTATTAATAATGTTATATTTTAGGTACCAAAAAGAAATAATATATGAGTTTTTGTTTGATACGTTATCTCAAAAGCAGTGGCAAGGTAATGGTACAATTATCACATGTGACAGTGTATGGATATATATATATATATCTATCTATATATATATATATATATATATAAAGGACCTTATTGATTTGTCATTAATTTGCAAAAGATAAATTGAAAATCTTTTATTATATTTCTGTTCAATAATTGGGTTTGTTCTTTCAGAAAAAAAAATGATTAGATTTTTTATTTTTATCAATTATTAAAATATTGAATTATTTTATAGTCAATTTCTTCAAAAAAAAAGGGGGGGAGGATGCTATAAAATTAATTAAATAAGTCTCTTGGTGGCCATGTGCTAATCAATAGAATATTACCAGGAAAATTATTGACCAAAACATTTGTAATTACACAACAAAAATAAAGAAATAAATAAAAGACATGTGAGATTCATAATTTACCAAAGATTTGAAGGATTATATGTATATCAATTATAATATTAAATGCAAAAAAATGATTTTATTTGCTTCAAAAAATTTTTTTGATTTCTTATAAAGACTTCAAAGTTTCATTTGATCTAATTAAAATTTAATTTTAATTAGTATGGTGCAATTAAAATGCTTTTCCTTAATTTGATTATTAATCACCTAAAACTATATGAGTATAATAATAAAAAATATCATCAATTAAGTTTGTTATTACAAACTATGAAACAAAAAAAAAAGTCAATCATTCAAATTACAAATTTATTGGACCCTCAAAATATAATTTTTTTATCCTCATAACCAAATTTGACAATAATAAATACGATTACATAAATATGATACAAAAAATAATTAAAACATGACACAAATATATGAATATTTTAATATTTATATAATACAAATTATTAACAAATTAAAATTTTATAAATATAAAATATCTAACTACGATTATAACATGGTATAATATAAAAAATACACATATACGAAATACTAAATCTACTTGAAATACAATTATTTCTGAGATCTAATCCAAATTTTAGCAATATTTTAGACATACTGTAATTGACTTGGATCAGGCTGAATCTAGATAATGTATCTTTGTTTTTTTTTTTTAATATAGATGTATTTAAAGTATTATATATTTTTATAAATTTTAATACTTTAATAATTAGTTTTATATAAATTTTAAAATGTTTATATATCAATATCATGTGATAAAAAAATGTGAAAATTTAATTTATTATTTAAAATATATTAAAATATTAAAAATGTTTTTATAATTAAATTTAAAATTTTTTATTATTTAAATAATAATTTAAAGTCGATCGAATCAATAGAAATTATTAAAATTTCATTTAAAATTTAACCTAAATTGAACCCAAACTCTTCCAATTCATGAATAGATCTATTTTGAATAGCATCGTAAATGTAGTAATAGGTGATTTTCTTCCTTCAATTTCATGTTTCATTCTTCTTTTAAAAGTTTGTGTCGTGTTTGTACATAGTTTTTAATATAATTATATTATTTTAATATTTTAATAATTTATATTTTATTTGATATATTCACATATTTATAATATATTCATATTATTTTTATATTTTATTATATTATAATTATAATTTTATATTTTATTTAACACTATCGAATCTAAGCTATTTTATGCAAATATTATAATTTTTTTTATTTTCTCGATTTACAATGATTTTTAAATTAATTTTCAAAATACACTTTTTATGTATACTAAAAATTCATCATGAGAAAAAATTAGTTGATTTATTGAAAATTTTCCATACTATATGACGAATTTTCAAAAAAGTGAACTCGTGACGAAAGAGAAAATTACCATCGAGAACTCGCTTTCTGTATGGCATTAGGAGCACTTTCCACTCAAAATAAAAGAAAATTTAAAAAAAAAGTAAAATTAATAAATAGTTATTAAACAAAAGTGAAGCAAAAAATAATTTTAAAGAAAAAAATAATACTTATTAAAATTATTAATAAGGAGATTAAAATTATCTATCTATCTCTCTTTAGTCTGCTAATCGATTCTTTCCCATATATATATTTTACATAAATTATGTATGAATATATAAGTTATTTATCGTGTCAGAAGAAATCTGATTTCTCATACATCTGTCACATCTCTTGAATTTCAAGAAATCTAACAGTCATTAGTCAAATATTATTTGTCATGTCAGAAGGCGAGTTCCCAACACATAATTTTTCTTCTTTTTTTTTATAATAATAAGATAAATGATACAATTTTAAATTTATACTTGAATAAATATTATATATTTTTAATTTTTGATATGATAGTAATGATATATGCTGATAGTTTAGAGTTATTGTGAGTTTTAGGTATGTTCTGTGAGTATATTAAATGCATAATTTATGTAAAAATATATATATGGAGAGAGTCGATCAGCAGACTAAAAAAGAATAAATAAATAATTTTAATATCTTTATTAATAATTTCAATAAGTATTAATTTTTTAAATTATTTTTTTTACTCTCACTTTTATTTATTTAATAACTATTTATTAATTTTATTTTAATTTTTTTTAAATAATTGAGTGGAAAACTTAATAATCCATCGATTCATCTCTTTTTATGACGAAATTTTAACACATATTAATAAAAATAATATATTTTAAAAATTATTATAAATAAAAAAATTAAAAATATTTATAATATTTATATAAAATAACCATAGAATTTAAATTTTTTTTAACTAAAAAGAAAGCTGCTTAAAGATTTGAATATTTTCCTTTCTCTTGCTGTCACCAATCACATGATCGTCATGCGTCATTATCATCACAACCGTGAAAAAGCACGAAGATCCAACGGCCACATGAAGTTGTCAGCAACCCATCAGCCTACGAACCCAATACTCAAATCTTCATGCCCTGCATTTAACCTACCGGAATGCGTTTTATCATATCATTATTATTACTATCTTAATAAATATTATTAAAATTAATTATTAAAAATATTGTTGATAAAAAAAGTAAAATGATAAAATAATAATTATAATATTACATTATAATTGGTGTTTAAATTCCAGACGCGCACTCTCCGTTTCTCTACTTAAAGCCTCCATATTTCGTTGAACAGCTTGGGGAATTTTTCAGGCTAAATACTTCCTTTCTTTTATCATATGTTTTTCTTTGAAAAATCTTTCGTTTCCCTTTTGTCATTTCTAAAGGCCAATTATTAGCTAAATAACTTCGTATCTCCGACCCCAAAATCTCACGGTTTTGTCGTCTGGTTTCGGACTTCATTCAGCCCATTTTTCTAGGTTACGGAAGCCCCAACCAAGTTTTAATGGAACCAGTGCAAGTATTGAGTCATTGCAATGGCAACGGCTCGCCACGATTTTCCGACCCATTGAACTGGGGTGCGTCAGCTGAGTCCTTGAAAGGTAGCCACCTTGATGAAGTGAGGCGCATGGTTGAAGAGTACCGGAAACCGGTGGTTCGTCTCGCAGGCGAAGCCTTAACCATAGCTCAAGTCACAGCGATTGCGAAAGGCGGTGACGGTGGTGTTAAGGTTGAGCTCTCGGAGGCGGCTCGGCCGGCGGTTAAAGCCAGCAGTGATTGGGTGAAGGAAGGGGTGAATAAAGGTACTGATAGCTATGGGGTGACGACTGGCTTCGGTGCAACTTCTCATAGGAGGACCAAACAAGGACGTGCCCTCCAAAAGGAGCTTTTAAGGTAACAAGTTTAAATGACATTTAGATTGTTAAAATGAAATAATTATAAAAATATTCAAATAAACACATTGTATTATGATGACATATTTAACTTAAATTATTTCACTCATCATGTGGTGGGGATAATAAATAGTTTTTATGGATTAAATGAAAAAAATAAGAGAAAAAATAAGAAAAATTATTTGGTCCATAGATGTAAAATTTTTTAATTTTATAAGCGGATTAAAATGCTATCAAGTAGACTTGATAATTTTAGATACGATTACAAGAATATTATACGTATAAATCAATAAAAACATAAAACGACACGACACGATACGAATATATATATATATAAATCTTATAATACGAATTATTAATGTATCAAAATTGATAAAAATTTAAAATACTTAAACACGATTACGACACAACATGTTATAAGAATATTACACAAATACACTAATTATCAGATACACTATTGTTTATTTAGTTTCATTTTTTTTTTAAATATCCATTTATAACATATGATAGTGTTTAAGTTTTTTTTTTAAAAAATAATATATATATTTTTATTGCTTGGCGGTGAAGCAAAGATTTACTAAACAATAGAAAATTAAATTTGCCAATCTCCGATACTTACAATTTTGCCAGATCAAAAATGGAATATTTTTTGTGAAATAAATTCATACGAAAAATGAGAGTACATAACCTTTGAAAAAATGGTATAAAAAAGATTTAAAATAATTGAAAATTGTTTTTTTTTATACTAAAAATTCCATATAAAAAAACATATCTTCTAATTAGCCTAAGGAATTTTTGTAAAAAAATTCCATTAAATAAAACATTTTTTTTTTATAATTTTCTAGTCAATTTATAGAAAAATAAAGCACAAGAAGAATAGATTTGGCAACCCATGTCTATGGTGTTTCATATTTTTTTTATCAGTAGTGTAAATACAAAAACAATATAAATTATTAAATATATTACAATTTTTAACATGAATATGATGTATATATATTAAATAAATTGTATTAATCACATGTAAGCATACCATATTATATTTATTATATTATTTTGGATTTTAATAAATATATTATGTTTATATATCGTATTGAAAATTATTAAATATAATACAATAAAGTTAATATTGTAACTTTAATTTTTCTATTATTTATTTGACTAGACAAGCCTTTTTATCTTTGTCCACATGGGTCAGGTTATTTATTAGATTGGATAAATTCAATCTAACCTAAATTAAATTAAATTTGAGCAATAATTTTTGCAATTAGATTGATCTAATTTTATCTAAATTATTATTTATTTAATAAAAATATTTTTATTAAACTTTAATTAAAAAATATTTTAATTTTAAAATAATAAAATGGGTTTTTGGATTTGATCCAACTGCATCCAAACTTGACAAGGACAAATAAAATTTCACAAACCCGGACCCCACTCGATCCTTAACGATTGGGTTTCAGCTTGCAATCGGAGTTAACCATATTTTATTCTTAATGTTCTTAAGCTTCCTATGTTGTTACAGGTTCCTGAATGCCGGGATTTTCAGCCAAGGCACCACCGAGTTGTCGAGCCATACTTTGCCTCAAACCGCGACGAGGGCCGCCATGCTTGTGAGGATCAACACACTTTTACAAGGATATTCGGGGATCAGATTCGACATCCTTGAAGCCATTGCCAAGCTCTTGAATCGGAACATTACTCCATGTGTGCCACTCAGGGGATCGATTTCTGCATCTGGTGACCTAGTCCCACTGTCCTATATTGCCGGCCTTTTGACTGGAAGGCCTAACTCCATGGCTGTTGGTCCCAATGGTGAGACCTTGAACCCCATTGAAGCTTTCAACCGAGCTGGTATCAATGGTGGGTTCTTTGAGTTGCAACCCAAAGAAGGTCTGGCTTTAGTTAATGGAACAGCTGTTGGGTCTGGGTTAGCTGCCTTGGTTCTTTTCGAAACCAATGTTTTATTAGTTGTGTCGGAAGTTTTGTCAGCCATTTTTGCGGAAGTCATGCAAGGCAAACCAGAATTTACTGACCATTTGACTCACAAGTTGAAGCATCATCCAGGCCAAATTGAAGCAGCAGCAATCATGGAGCATATTTTGGATGGTAGCTCTTACATTAAATCAGCTCAAAAATTGCATGAAATGGATGCTCTTCAGAAGCCAAAACAAGACAGATATGCTCTTAGAACTTCACCTCAATGGCTTGGCCCTCAAATTGAAGTGATTAGGTCAGCAACTAAGATGATTGAAAGGGAGATCAATTCAGTGAACGACAACCCTTTGATTGATGTTTCAAGAGATAAGGCTTTACATGGAGGGAATTTCCAAGGTACCCCAATTGGTGTTTCAATGGACAACACTCGTTTAGCCATTGCCGCGATCGGCAAGCTCATGTTTGCTCAGTTTTCTGAGCTTGTCAATGACTACTACAACAATGGTTTGCCTTCGAATCTGCCCGCGAGTCGAAACCCGAGCTTGGATTATGGTTTCAAAGGCGCGGAAATCGCAATGGCCTCCTACTGCTCGGAGCTTCAATACCTTGCCAACCCTGTCACCAATCATGTCCAAAGTGCTGAGCAACATAACCAAGATGTGAACTCTTTAGGATTGATCTCAGCAAGAAAAACATCTGAAGCTGTCGACATATTGAAGCTCATGTCATCGACTTTCCTTGTTGCGCTATGCCAAGCCATTGATTTGAGGCATTTGGAAGAGAACTTGAAGAACACAGTGAAGAACGCAGTTAGTCAAGTGGCTAAGAGAGTTCTAACAATGGGATCCAATGGTGAACTTCATCCGTCAAGATTCTGCGAAAAGGACTTGCTCAGAGTTGTCGATCATGAACATCTCTACGCCTACATCGATGATTCTTGCAGTCCAAGTTACCCATTAATGCAGAAGCTGAGACAAGTACTAGTAGATCATGCTTTGATGAATGGTGACAAGGAGAAAGATGTTGACACTTCAATTTTCCAAAAGATTGGAGCCTTTGAAGATGAACTCAAAACCCTTTTGCCTCAAGCAGTAGAAAGTGCTAGAATCGAATTCGAAAATGGAAATCCGGCTATCGAGAACAAGATCAAAGAATGCAGGTCCTATCCATTGTACAAGTTTGTGAGAGAAGTTCTTGGCACTAATTTGTTAACAGGTGAGAAGGTAATTTCTCCAGGAGAAGAATGTGACAAGGTTTTCTCAGCAATGGGTGCAGGGAAGTTGATTGATCCATTGCTGGATTGCTTGAAGGATTGGAATGGTGCTCCTTTGCCCATATGCTAAGGTGAGTTCCAAGTTTCAAACTACAACAAAAGGCCAAATTGTTTTATAAGCAACGTTACTCAAATTTGAGCACATGTTGGATATAAGCATATGTTCGACATGGTTATATTTAATTTTTTATAAGTTTTTTAATGTATTTAAAAAAATTATATCTTTATACCTATATCCGAATGTACATCACAGATGCTAAATAATACGAAATAATTGTAAGCTCAATCATTGAAAATAATTCCTAGGTTGTATCATTGAAAATGAAACACCACTTTTTTTTTAATTATTTGAAAATGAAATCCTTTGACTATGTTTTCATTTTTTTTTTTTTATAAAAACCATTTTAGCTTGAGATAAGTAAAGAGTTATTAAGATTTGAATTTAGTATATGCTAAATGTCACTTTTTATGGATAGTCATATGAATCAAAAAATAAAAACCAAACTGAAAGTCGAATTGATTGAATCTCGGATTCCCAATTTAATAAGTTTAACCATCACAAACTATAAAATATTAAAAATAATTAACAAAATTTTGAAAAAATAAAAAATATAAAAATAAGAAAAATTATAAAAATAAAAATAAATAATATATGTAACGTAAAAATCTATTATAAATTTATAAATTTCGATTCAACCAATTGAACTAATGATCTGAGAGTTACACCGATTAAATTTTTTATTTTTCTTTTTGTTTATTGGAGTTAATGCCTTTATTTGGAAAGTTCTAATTTAAACTTTTCTTTTTCCTTCCGCACCTCCTTTTGTTCCATATTTTACTCAAAACCACACGAATATTACTCCAAAAATACCATCTTTTGTCTCTTTTTAAACCCTTCAAGTCTAAAACTTTTTTCATATTAACTTAAAACCAAAGAAAAAAAAAAGAGGAAAATTCCCCAACAAAATGGCCTCCAAGAAAAGCATAAGCTTACTGGTGATCTTAGCTCTGGTTTTAATGGCTGAAATATGCATATCATCATCAAGCCAAGATGTTGATGCTTCTGCATGTGTTAAAAGCTGCATGGTTCTTTGCATGGAACAGGATGGTGCAACCAATGGTGATTGCCAAGGAGCTTGTGAGAAGGATTGCAATGATTCCAAGGGGAAAAAGGGTCCCATTGATATTCAATGGACAAATAATTGATTATTGAAGGCTTTTAAATTATTTTTTTTTGGATGGATGGGATATAAAGCCACCCATTTCTAAAAGAAAATGTTTTTGAATAATTCTATGTCATTGTTTTTTTTTCTTTTATAATTTGAGGAAGGGATGGGGTTGCTTGGGTTTAAACCCAAGTCCTTATGCCACACAAGACTCTTCTCCTAGGTCAAAAAGTTAGCCTACATCATTGTTTTCGTTGTTTAGTGAAGAATAAAAAGAGTAACTTTAATAAGATCTTAATTTTCTAGCAATAAATCATTGATCTAGTAATTCATATAATTACTTCGAATTATGAATTTTTATATTTAATTATATTTAAAATATTTTAAATTTATATAAATTTTGATAAATTAATGATTCATGTAATAAATAGGTTTTAACATATTCATATTGCATTCATGATATTTTTTCATGTACGTTGTATTTTGTGTTGCATTTTATTTTTTCATATCGTGTCTAATATTATTATTCTAATAAATCTTATTACTATTGAAAACAATTAAGAAATTACAAATTGATTTAGTCCCAAGCTGATATTTCTCAATCTTACTTGGAGTTCTTCATTCAAACAATGCCAAGATTTTTAGCATTTTTCTTTTTTCATAAATATATTGAATAATAAATATAAGAAAGAAAAAAATTAAAAAAATATGTGAGAGAAAATATAGGGATAGGAAAGAACTCAAAAAATGATTTTCTTGGATTAATTTTATTTGTGCAAAAATTCAATTAATTTTATAAAATTTTAAACAAATTATATCTCTAAATTATAATTAAAATATTTTCTTACATTTTTATGGATTATACTCATATATTTAAGAAGATCTGTTAAATTTATATTTTATTGACTTTTTTTTTTCTCATTATCTGTAACTGATTATTTCCTTAATCATTAGAAAACAAAATGATTAATCAGAGAGAATTTTAATTTTTAATAGGAAAATTGAAACACTTACAATCATTTCTCAACCAAAACCTTTAATTTCTCTCCAATGTTTCAATTTTGAAATCATTGCAGCAGCTTACACCTATTTAAAAGTCGATAATTCGTTCAATTCGATTTAAATTGAGTTTAAATTTTTATTTTTTGATCTTGCTAATCAAACTTGAATAATTATTTATTAAATAAAATAATAATTTTATTTAAATTTAATTATAAAAATATATAAATATTAATTAAAAGACAAAATTTTATTATTTATTATTTTTTGTAAAATAATTCGGGTCGAGTTGGGCCACATTAGAGCATTAACTTAGAGTTAAACTTTTTTAGAGCTACGTAAAATTAAATGAGTTTTATACTCTTTCATAATTTTTTTATACAAGTTATATTTGTTTAATCTACTGTTGTAATCCATACTCTATTTACGTAGATCATACATATTAAGTTTTGAGTATATTAAAAATATTTAATTATTTATTCGATATAAAAAAATTTTAATCATTAAATATATATAAAAAAAAAGTATTCTAAATCGATATAATAAAAATATCGGATAGATATAAAACTTGACATACATGGTAAGTATATTTATATTGTTAAATCCAAATATCTATATATTAAAATATTAATTTTTTATGAAATTATAAAACCATAAAAACTAATAAATTTTACAATAATTTAATTGAACATATATTATAAATATAACTTATTTTAGAGGTACCATAAATTCAACCCTAATCCTATTCTAAAAAGTAGTAAACATTTATTATATCATCGAAGATATATACATTTTAAATTTATTCATAAATCAAATTATTTATTTGATTCAATAAATTTAATTTATACTAATTAAATTTTAAATAATATTTTTATAAATTTAAATTTTTATAAATTTAATTTAATTAAAATTTAAACAAAAAAATTAAAAAATCAAATCTCAACTTATTTGTAGGCCGGTATAATACACCTTAGATGTCGCTTTCGATCAATTTTTTTATATATTTTTTCTTGCAAGTGGGCAAATCTATATGTAATACATCCAATCTTACCTCTTCAAAGCACCAAATATCGTACGGTCCACACAATTTAGATCAACCTCTCGTGTATGTTAGCCTATTTCAGCAGTCCATTGCTAACTTGCACCGAATGTGTTAGTCAAAACCTAGCTTTCTCTCTCTGTTCTTTGCCGCCTGTGAAAGAGTAATGTCAAAGATTTTCAAGCTTCTTCAATTGGTTCCCAGGTTTTGATTTTTTTTCCAGTTTCTTTGAATGTTTTTCAAGCAGAAAGTTCCAAACTTTTACCTTAAAGTTTGCAATTTTTTGTAGTTTCGATTGAAGAAAACAAGGAAACAAGAAAAACCCATGTTGCAGTACATGTCGAAAACATGGAATCTAGTGATTTAGAGAATATATATATGTTTTTTTTATTTTTCATGATTTACTTTGGATACTTCCATGAGCAAATGTATGGTAAAGGTTTAATATTTTGATTGGTTTATGTTGTTCTTGTTGTTTTTTGAATCATTTTTGTAAATGGGAAATGTGGAAATACCAAAATGGCTTAAACAATTGCGATTGGCACCTGAATTTAGGCCAACTGATACTGAATTTGCTGACCCCATTGCATATATATCAAAGATTGAGAAAGAAGCTGGTGGTTATGGCATATGTAAGATTATCCCACCATTGCCAAAACCATCAAAAAAGTATGTTTTTAGCAACTTGAATGGGTCATTGTCCAAGTGTCCGGAATTAGGAAATGCTGTAGATGTGTCGAAGTCCGATGGTTTCGTTCCGAGTTGTGGGGATAGCGGTGGTGGCGATGAGGGGGAAAGAAGAGCGGTGTTTACGACTCGACATCAGGAGTTGGGGCAGAGTGGGAAGAGAATGAAAGGGGTGGTTTGTAGTCCGCAATATAGTGTTCAGAAGCAAGTGTGGCAAAGTGGGGAGATTTACACATTGGAGCAGTTCGAAACCAAGTCGAAGACGTTTGCTAAAAGTTTGTTGGGTGTGCTTAAGGAGGTATCCCCGTTGCATATAGAGGCGTTGTTTTGGAAGGTGGCTTCTGAGAAGCCGATATATGTGGAATATGCTAATGATGTCCCCGGATCAGGTTTTGGGGAGCCAGAGGGCAAATTTCGATATTTCCATAGGAGGAGGAGGAAGAGGATGTCGTATAGGAGGGAAAACTCTTATTCCAAGAAAGATGAGATTGACACTGTAAAGAGTTCACATATGGATGAGATTAAAGACACTTTTACTAAAAGTGATCCAGATACATGTTTAGGAGCACCGAAGTCATCAACTACTTTTTCAACCACGGCATCGGATGGAAATTCTCGTTCTGAAAAAAAGAAGGGAAATGCTAATAACGATATGGAAGGTACTGCAGGTTGGAAGCTTTCCAATAGTCCTTGGAACCTTCAAGTGATTGCTCGATCAGCTGGCTCACTTACACGTTTTATGCCTGATGATATTCCCGGTGTTACTTCTCCCATGGTTTATATTGGCATGTTGTTTAGCTGGTTTGCATGGCATGTTGAAGATCATGAGCTTCACAGCATGAATTTCCTTCATACCGGCTCTTCAAAGACCTGGTATGCTGTTCCTGGAGATTATGCATTTGCTTTTGAGGAAGTTATACGCACTGAGGCTTATGGTGGTAATATTGACCGCTTAGGTATGTGAATTTTTGTTATTTCATATTAGGTCCTGGGGCATTTTTTGGGGATGGGATTCAAGAACAGATTGCATGATCTAATTTCATGGTTTATGGGTTATATTAGATATCTTGTTGGACTTTCTAATCTGGATTTGCTTCAATTATATTGCTCACCAGTTGTCAAATATGTTGCAGGCTCATAAATTGTGGTTTTTGCTAATTTCTTAGTATATTTATACACCTATTGGAGCTTAGTTGATTGTTGCGACTTTTATATCTTTCTTGTAACTTGGTTTCAATTTCCTTTTTGCCAGCTGCTTTGTCGTTACTGGGTGAGAAGACAACTCTTCTATCACCCGAGTTGATCGTTGCTTCTGGCATTCCGTGCTGTAGGTGAGTTGCTCGTATTCTTTTGAATAATTTCTTCCGTGGTCCCCCCCATCCCCTAATGATTTTGGAATTCACAGATGTGAGGATGTTAACGTCCCATTCTTGGAAAACTTTTGAGGTTTGCTTTGTTCGATAGAGTTTGCCATTCGATGTTTCTTCTGAATGTTTTGAAGTTCTACTCATGTTTATCCTGTTGTTTCTTTAGGTTAATACAGAATCCTGGTGAATTTGTTGTGACTTTTCCGAGAGCCTACCATGTAGGATTCAGCCATGGTAATTGCTTTATAGTTGATTTTGGCAATTATGAGAGTTTTATTGGTTGCCTAGCTCCTGACTGGGGATTTGATACATGCAGATTTATGTTTTATTGATGATTAGAATTTCAAAATAGAAATTGTGCAAAAATTAAGTGAATGTGTCGGTTCTTTAATGGCATAATTATTCAAGAAAAACCATTTTTTTTCTCATTTCCTTTCTGAATAGGCACACAGTTTAGCCTTAAATGATCCTTTAAGAATGGATAGTGAGGTTCTAATACGTGTAAATTATCTGAAAATGATCGGATGACTTAGTGAACATGCCTACACTTACGATTTGAGGCACAATAGGGGATTGATGAGTTTCATTTTCTCTGGCAGTTTTCTAAATTAATGTCTTTGGTAATTATGAGAATAATAGTTTTCGTTTTTCTTTTAAATTTTCTTCCTTGGGGAGAAGAGCAGGGAAGGGGGTGGGGGAGGGGGAGGGGGAGGACTTCATTGACAAAGCATTTTGGTCTGGGTTGAGTGGGGGGTGAGGCTATCTAGTTATCGTTAGTGAGCAAGGTCTTGCAGATGCTGATCTCACTAACGAGTATGTCTAAAGGTATTTTAAAATGAGCTCCGAAGGAGGATGTCTTATTTGCAAAGATCCTTAAAATGTATGTGATTTTACTCTTGCAACTGTAATTAGGACCAACTGGAAGTTATCGGAAATTCAGAATGTATTTTTATTACAAGCACCACCACAGTGAGTAAGGGCATTTTGCTATCTTCATCTATGTTACGCGGACTAGGGTGTGAGTATTGGACGCTGGTATGTTCAATTTTTTTTTCAAGATTTCCATGTGTATGAGGGTCCTTGGAAGATCATATACTATACTCATGTACAAATACACGTCGGAAACAGGTACCAAAAAACAAAAGAGTCAGAGCAACATAGATGGTCATTGTGAATCTGCATCTGTATATTGTCTCAGATGCAACCATTACCGAAGTCTTTGTTCTGCTCTGACAATCATTAGGAATCTTCTGTTTTATTTGTTCATCTCATTCGTTCAACTATAGCGAGGAATTTACTGTAGATTTTGATCTCTCATTTTAATTCTCATTGTCATCGTCAAATCTTTTGCTAAGCAGGTTTCAATTGTGGGGAAGCAGCAAACTTTGGAACCCCACAGTGGCTTCAAGTAGCTAAAGAAGCTGCAGTTCGTAGAGCCGCTATGAACTATCTTCCGATGCTTTCTCATCAGCAGCTGCTATACCTTTTGACAATGTCTTTTGTGTCGAGGTCAGATTGCATTTATTTAAGCAATCCACTGACTGAAGTTATACTATACCTGTTGGTTCCCAAATCTGCAATCTGTG
Organism: Adansonia grandidieri; assembly: GCA_038382065.1. NCBI lineage: Eukaryota > Viridiplantae > Streptophyta > Magnoliopsida > Malvales > Malvaceae > Adansonia > Adansonia grandidieri. The sequence continues at coordinate 289,894 of JBBYHK010000016.1, read as the reverse complement.
ATACTCGGACTCAGGGGTGAGTGTCAGATATGGGTATATGTCCGACATGGGTATGCTCAACTTTTCCAAAGTTTTTCTATATACTTGGAGGATCATATTCTAAACCCATGTCCGAATATGTGTCAGACATAGGTTTTGGACACTGATACTTCAGGGAAGATGAAGAGTCTGTGTAACATAGCCTGCAATCGTTAATTTTAGGTCAATTTATGCCGGTTGCCTGATTCAGATAGCATATCAAGAATTGCAACAATAGGCCTCTTAGGCAGCTATTTAGGTTAGCACAATTTTAAGTTCATAATTTGCAAGGCTGGGCATATTATTTACTATGTTACTTGGATTGAGGTGTGAATGTCGGATACCGGTATATATATCTGACATAGGTATGTTTAATTTTTTTTTTTCATGTATTTAGAGGGTCATATTTTTATTGCAATATCTGAAAATGTGTAGAACACAGGTACTTCAAAAAAAAATGAAAAGCTAGAGCAACATAGGTTGGCAGGACTAATTTTAGACGCAAAATGACCCATGTTTTTAGTTTTTCGAACAATTTGTAATCAAATTTATGGCACATTTTTGTTCAAATGGTTTAGTCAACTGCAGTTAATCCGAAATAACTCATCATTTATGCCACCCATTTTTGTGATTTCATCAAGATTAGTGGTCTTATAATTAGTGGTGGTTCTAGTGAACATAGAATTTGGCATAAATCTTTGGAGTGCTTTGCATCATTTTTCTAAATTTTGGTTGTAATAATATCTATCAAGCTGTCTTGTTATTTCTCGAGTTTGTTTTTCTTAATTTGTATTGATTCCAGGGTGCCAAGATCCTTGCTACCTGGTGCTCGGAGTTCTCGACTGAGAGACCGCCTGAAGGAAGAGAGAGAGGTGTTAGTAAAGAAGGCATTTATAGAAGATTTGTTGACCGAAAATAAATTGTTATCTCTTCTTCTTAAAAGAGGATCGACCTATCGTGCGATAATATGGGACCCTGATTTACTGCCTTGTACGAGCAAAGATTTCGAATCGCTCGGTGGAACTGCTACAGTTTCTACGATACTGCAAGAAAATGTTTCTGATATTCATTCTGAAGATAAGTCTAATCGAAATAATCTGTTAGATGAGATGAGCTTCTACATGGAAAACCTGAACTATCTATATTCGAATGATGATGATTTGAAGTGTGATTTTCAAGTTGATTCGGGGACGTTGGCTTGTGTGGCTTGCGGAATTCTGGGTTATCCATTTATGTCCGTGTTACAACCATCCGAGGGAGCAGCAATGGAACTTCTACCTGCAGATCATATTTCAACTCAAGGTCCGACGGTCTTGGAACCTAAGAATGCTCATTCCTGTCCTGATCTCGATTGCCCTGTTGAGGGCTCAGTTTCTGGTATTGAATCCCTTTTTAAAAATTTGTTGTTTCTCATATTTTTCGTTGGTTCATTTTGGACTTCATGTTATACGAACCCTGAGTCTGATAAATGCAACCTGCATGTAGATAAACCTATGTTATTGGGACTTAGGTGTGAGTGTTGGATACCGGTATGTGTCCGACATGAATATGTTCAATTTTTTTTTTAAGTTTTTCAGTGTATTTGGAGGGTCATATTCCCATACTCATCTCCGAAAACATGTCAGGTACGAGTATATTAATAAAAATAAAGAGTCGAGCAACATAGCAATAAACAATCTCAAAAAGCCCCAAAAATATTTAATTGAACCGGAAAATTTTGCTTTACTGCCTTTTTGGCTTCTCAAGTGATAAGTAAAACTAGTGCTTTGTTCTGCAGACGATCTCAATCATGTTGCTGATCCATCTTTTCCCTCTGAGAATGCGCTATTACCATCAATAACTAAGTTTTCTGAAGGATGGGAAACTTCTAATAAATATCTGAGGCCTCGGATTTTCTGCCTGGAGCATGCTGTTCAAGTTGAGGAGCTTTTGCAGTCCAAAGGGGGAGCCAAAATGCTGGTAATTTGTCATTCAGGTGAGATTGGCTTTAGGTCTGTCTGCTCCGTGATTCTGTACATCAAATTAGTATATCAGCAAGTACATTTAGATTACATTCCCTTCCTTATCAACAACCCTTCAAAAAAAGGAGAAAAATAAAAGAAAAAACAGGGGGCGGGGGAGATGTCGACCTAAATAGTGATAAAAGTTATCAAGTGTTTTGTCCTATGTTACTCAGACTTGGGTATAAATTTTTTTTCCCAAGATTTCCATTCATTTGGAGGGTCCTCGGAGGATCTTATCCCCGATACTCATGTCCAGATATGCATTGAACACTTGTTGGACAGGGGTACTTCAAGAAAAATGAAGAGGCGGAATCAATGTCCGTTTTCTTTGTGTGCAATACTTGCTGCCATCTGATATTCAACCATTCAATATGTATTTGTCGTTCATCATTCTGTATAGAAATAGAGCATTTCATATAATTGCATCCTTTCTGTAGTTATGAATTAGTTCTTTTTACACCTTCTTTTCTCTAAACTCTGTAGACTATCATAAAATAAAGGCGCATGCAATACCCGTCGCGGAGGATATCGGTATCCCTTTCGATTACAATGATGTTCCACTAGATGCTGCATCCGAGGAAGATCTGAACTTGATCAATTTTGCAATTGATGATGAACATGATGAAGTTGGAGAAGACTGGACCTCGAAACTCGGTGTTAACTTGCGATACTGTGTCAAGGTCCGAAAGAACTCTCCGTTTAAGCAAGTTCAGCATGCGCTGCCATTGAGTGGACTTTTCTCTGATAAATATGGTTGTTTAGAGTTATTTAATGCCAAATGGAAGTCGAGAAAATCTCGTTCTAAAGGTAAGTTAAACCATTCATCACCTGCAAAACCACATGAAAGTGTTGAAATGAAAGTGGATGAAATATCGGTGGAAAAGCTGGGTAGCAACAGTACTATAAGTGAGCAGAAAATTATTCAGTACTCAAGAAGGAAAAGAAGAAAACCAGATTATTCTACTGGAGCAGGTGGGGGCCTTGAACTGTCGAAGGATGACCCACCGAGAGAAGATTTGGCTGCTTTGAGACGACTTCTTGATGAACATGGTGGAAATAAATCCAAGATAAATGCCAGAAGCGAGTCGGCTAGATTATTTTCATCTTTATCTTCTAGGTCAACTCAGACACAGCTCGAGATCCAGACTATATCAGTTCTCGGAGTTGTACAAAAGGATCAGAGCAAAATTTTGGAGGAACCAGATCCGGACAATGAAGCTTGTAGTTTGACAGCCTGTGCTAGTTCTCAAAAGCAACGCGAGCTCAAGCTTACGGAAAGAAGCAGCAAGAATAATGTGATTTCTCCTGCTGATGAGTATTCTAAATGCCATTTTGTTGCAGCTGATGAAAGACTTGTGGAAAATACCACTGCTGTTGCTGAGGATTGCAATACAGTTTCTACAGGACGGAGTGAGGAACTGGCTACTGGGTATGATTCGATAAATCTTGCTAGCTCAACAAGTTCTCATTCTGCTCAGCCATCTGCTGGAAGATTCGACAAAGGATTGGAGGACAGAACTGTTGATAAATTTTGTACAAACGGAGGAATTTTTTTTCGTATGACGTCTGATAATGAAGTGCAGCAAGAAACTGAAGCTGCCAGCCGAAATAACTATGAGGCCATTTTATGTGATAATGAACTAATAACAAATAAGCCTAATTCGGGTTCGGAGTTCTTCTCCAGTGGCGTATCTTTGGGAAACAAAATGCAGCCAGAAACCAACACCAAAGGTGGAGGTCAGGTTGAGCCTTTTACGACTTCTCCCACCCTGACAAACGAGCCCTGTGCTGCAGCAGATTCATGTGATGGTACAGTTTCCGAGAATAAAGCACAGAAGCCGACAGCAGATTCATGTGATGGTACAGTTTCTGAGAATAAAGCACAGAAGCCGGAAATTCAGATTAATGCAAGTGAGGAAGGACTTATCTCCATTCCTATTACGCCGGTGGGAATAGATCAGTCTACTAATCTCCCTGTGGAGGAATATTCCGTAATTTCCAAGAATCCTTGTGCCAAAGAAGACCGGCGTACTGATATGACCTTAGATGTTGAAGTGTCGCCAGAAATTCAGGCTACGGAAAGAACCAGTGGGGATAAAGTTATAATTTGTTCCCATTTGCCAATTGAAAAAAAGCAGCCTAGTCCCATTGCAATGGAAGCTTGCTCCACCGTTCACATGGATAGCAGTTCTCGGCAGAAGCCATGCACTGATGCAACTGCAGATGACGATGGCCATGAAAATGACAGAATTAGAAGTGAAAAAAATGAGGAAGAGTATGTTTCTTGCTGTGTTACACCTATAAATCAGACTACTATCCCAATCCAAAAGTACTCTAGAACTCGTAGCGAGATTCATGCTACTGTGAACATAAGTGATGGTGGGGAAGCTTGTTTGTCGGTAGAGAATGGTGATCTTGAGTGTGCTGTTGCAAATTGTACCATGAATGGAAGAAAAAGGAAGAGAGAACCGGAGGAAACACCTGAAAAGGTTGGTCGCAATGGGTTTATTAGAAGTCCATGTGAAGGGTTGAGGCCAAGGGCTCGGAAAGATGCAACTACTGGTTTCAATGTACGCGAAACATTCCCGGAGGTGCTGCCAACAAAAGAGACGAGGAAACCTTCTATTCGTATGCAGAGTAAGAAAATAATTAAAAAGAGGTCTCATGTGTGTGATGTGGAAGGCTGCCGTATGAGTTTCGAGACAAAGGAAGAATTGAGGTTGCACAAACGCAACCGGTGCCCATATGATGGTTGTGGAAAGAAGTTCCGTTCCCACAAATACGCGATACTTCATCGACGAGTCCACGAAGATGATAGGCCCCTCAAGTGCCCGTGGAAAGGTTGTTCCATGTCATTCAAGTGGGCGTGGGCTAGGACCGAGCATATACGGGTGCACACTGGGGAACGACCGTATCAGTGCAAGGTTGAAGGCTGCGGCCTTTCTTTCAGGTTTGTGTCGGATTTTAGTCGGCATAGACGAAAAACAGGGCATTACATGAACTCTTCCGCCTGAAAGTTCCATCCGTAATGTACGGGGGGTTACAGCCGCTGGGGCCGGGAAAGGTCTGCAGAATCATGTACAAGCTCTAAAAATTCTGATTAGGTATAGTTTAGGGCTAAAACTGATCCTTTTGTAGATGGGCATTCTTTAATCATTCCAATGCAGTTAACAGTGGAAAATCCTTCTCGGCTGTTGATTTGTGTTGATTGATCGGCGACAGTCCCTTTTGGATAGAATTACCATATCCCTTAACAGACACTATTAGCCGGATTTCAGCCTCCCACTCTCGTATAAAGTTTATTCTTTGTAGATTTGCTAGTTTCTTCTCTTACGCTTTCATGTGTTGTTCTAGCATTAAACCAACAGAATTCTGGTTTAGGTAATCTTTTCAGCTTTTTTGAAATACCTATGTTTAATATTTGTTTCGTTTTTCATGAAATACTTATGTTCAATATCCGTGACACATATCTAGACATTGTCATAGAGATAAAATTCTTTTAGGATTTTTCAAATATATGACAAATTTTTAAAAAATTAAATATATCTATATAAAATATATTCATATCAATACTTACACTCCAGTCCACGAGAAAACTTCCAAGGTGTTCATCTTGATGCAGATAAGATATAACACTTTGAGGCTACGGTTTTCAAAGTGCATCCCAAACGTTGGAATAGATTGAAAGCTTTGTTCCTTCCATTTTCATCCAGAAGGTAATAGCATTTAACAGTTCCGCAACCTCAAATAGTCCCCTCTTTGGTTTTCAAAGTGAATCAGACATTGGATTCACTTGAAAGTCTTGTTCCTCCATTTTCATCCAGGATCTATGACATCTACACTTCCTGTAACCTCAAATAATCTCCCTACGAGACCATTTATTTGTATGTATTCATATTTTTTTATTATGCCATATTTATTTCGTCAATAATCCATATTATATAAATTTTGAAATATAATCCGAAAATAAATTTTTAAATTGGATTCTTTGGCTTTCAATAAGTTCATATAATCCAAACTCCAAACAATTGAAACAGTTCAAACAAACTAACTCAAAACCCTGTTTTGATGGAAAAAATAACAGTAAATCCAAGCCATAATAACATAGAAATTTAACATTTAGCATATCTTTAAGCAAGCAAATATAAAATAGTAATAAACTGAAGGATTAGATTAAAAGCCCCAAAAACTTGAAACTTTTTGAAGCTAAAAGTTTCAGTCTTTGGCTTAACTTTGAATACAAACTTAAAAAGAAACCCAGATATCTCTTTATTTCTTTATCATTGAAACTTACATAGAGAACAGCTAAATATTGGCATTTTGATAAGCTTGAAGAGCATCACCAGTAAGCCTACAAATCCTCCAATCAGGCAACACTTTTGCACCCATTTGTTCATAAAACTTAATGGCATTGACATTCCAATCCAAAACCACCCATTCAACTCTCCCATACCCCATTTTCACCGCCTGCTTTGCCACCGCCGTCAGCAGCATCTTCCCGAACCCTTTCCTCCTATAGCATTCTCGAACGAACAAATCCTCGATGTAAAACCCTGGTTTCCCTAAAAATGTGGAGTAGTTTGGAAAAAACAAAACGAACCCACCGACCGTGACTTGATCGTTGCCATAATGAATCGAAAAGGCGTCCTTTTCGGGGTCGTTTAAGGGGGTGTCGAAGTTGAGGGTTCTTTCAATGGGGGTAAAAGAAGGGGAAGGTGATGGTAGTGGGGGAATGGGGGAAGAGGAAAGCTCGAGGAGGAAGATTGTGAAGGATTGGAAAGGAGGAGCGAGGAAGAGGGTGGAGGAGAGGGAGGCTTCCGTGGCGGTGCAGAGGTGGGCCAGGCGTTCGAAGACAGCCATTTGGTGGATCAGTTTGTGGATAAAAGGGACGTCTAAAGGGGTTGCTAAGCGGATCCTGGCGAACAAAGGGTGGCCTAATGGGGCTGTTTCTGGTGGTCCCATGGAAGGTTCTGGGGCGGCAGATGGTGGTGGCGGTGGAGCTGCGGCGGCCATTGGGCTTGAAGGTCTTTGAGAGTTAAAAGAGATATGAAAGTTAGAGGAGTTTTCTAGGGACTGCAAAGTTAGCAACGGAAAAGGGGACCGAGCCAGAGGAGGATTTTATAGGAGGGGTTATTGTGGTTGAGATGTAATTTGCGTGGAAATTGAAGGGTGACAGAAGGAACTTACTTTTCTATACATCGAAGTCAATTTACTCTAATCTCTAACTTTTATTTAATTAATTCATTAGAAAAAGGCATTATGCACTTAAGCTTAGAGGTGTACATAATTTAAGCTATAAAAAATTCGAATTTAATTTAAAATTGGAGGTTTAAAGCTCAACTTAAATTTTATAAAGTTTCAATTTTAAAGTTGAAATATGTTTCGAAATAAAAATCAAACTCCTCCATTTTATTTGTTTTGACTCGTTTCTTTAGTAAAAAAATCTTAATTTTTATATTTAGCTTCAAATTTGATTATTTGTGTTCGAATCTAAGTTTGAATTAAGATTTTTTAATACTAATAAAAAAAACTTAATTAGGCTCGCGAGCTACTTAAATCAAACATTAGGATACTTGACTTTAGCTTGATTGATAGCTCAAGTTCGATAATAATTTTTAAACTAAATTAAAAAAATTTACTAATACAGACACCCTTAACTATCTCTCCTAATTTTCTTAAGACTCGTTAATTGCTTTCTCTTTTCATTTTCAAAAAAAAAAAGGGGGGGGGGAAATTATGTTTGGGCCAAACCTTTTAAAAATTTTCAATTTAATCCATTTTATAGAATTTGTTTGACATAATAAATTTGATAATATTTTTAATTTAAACCTCATTAATTATTAATATCTTAATACTTTCATTTAACCTTTTCAATAAATGATACAATTACATTAATTACTGTGTTTAGTATTTTAATTCCATTCTCAATGAAAAACAAATAAAGAAAATTAAACATTACAATATCTAATATAAATGGTGCATTTCACTCATTTTGGTTTTTTTTTTTTAATATATGTAAATTTCCTTTTATAATTTCTATTATTTTTATACATATTTTAATTACACAGTAGATTTTTTTTACATTGAGACTATCTCTCATATGCTACAAGAACTATAATACTTAAAAATGAAAAAATTATTTCGTTATAAAAAGTTTACATATTGTTAATAAATTTATATAATATATATAATATTTAAATTTAATATTTTTATATTAGAATTGTCTATAGATCCGGTTGGATCAGACCAAAGTAAAATTTTACTTGCCTAAGGTCTAACCTAATTCTAGTTTACAAATAGTTCCAATCCTTTGATAGGTTTATTTCATACATAATTTTTATTTTAGATCCTTATATGTATATCTAGGCCTCCTTATAAGTGCACCTTGATTAAGGAGTTTATCAACAATATGCATGTTATTTGGGCTAATATTTAGTTGGCAAAATATATATTTTTAAGTTGCATTTCTTTTGATATTTACTAAAGTATGGTGTAAATTGGCTTTAGGTTAATGTCATATGTAGTCCTACACTAAGGAAATTATCTAAATATGGCTTTGTACTTTTAAAATGTGTAATATGATGTAATGTAATCTACTCTTCTATCACTTGAAGATAACGATATGGATTATGACCAATCATATAATGACACGACATAAATGTGCTACATCATCAATTTAAAATTAAACCCATAACAGACAATGTGGCATTGACATGTCAAAACACATGAATATCGTGTCTCATCTTATTGTGGCCAACAAATAATAAGTTTTAACATGTTAATATGTCAATACCACATGGATGCCATGTTGTCATTACAGGCCAAATTAAATTGATGATGTAAAATATTTATGTTGCGAGTCATTATATGATTGGTTGTATTCATTGTCGTCATCTTCGGTTAACAATATTAGGAGGGTTGGCTATATTGATATATAGAATAATGCTATAGGCATTATATTGCACATATCTAAAGTTTGTATATAACATTAAACCGTCTTTTATAGTACATGGGCTAATATAACATTAAATCTTTGACTTTTTTCTTTTGGTATGAAAGAAGTTATAACCTAAGAATGAAAGAAAGGATTGTATATGAAATTTAAACCTATTAAATACCACTTAAAAGTAATTCCAAAATCAAATAGGTTAAAACTTGGGCAAATATAAATTTGCCCCTTGAACTATGCACACTAAATCATTCTGGTTATATTCTTTTATCTCGTGCTATTAATTTTAATCAATTTAATTTTCATGCTATTAATTTTGGTTAATTTAACCTAAATTTAATAGAAACGTTAATTTTTTTGTCACTTTAATTTTTAGTCGAAATTATTAGTCACATGCTTGCAGATGACAATTTTTTGTTAAATTCATATTAAATTGACAAAAATAATAAAATGAGGTCAAATTAACTCAAATAAAAGAACAGGGACCAAAATGAATTAGATTCATAACTCGAGGACGAAATTTTATTTTTGCGTGCAAACTTGGGTTCACCTTCCAAGAAAAAGGTAGATAGGGAGGTTTCTTGAGTGAGTAACATTCTTAGATTCTTTAATTATCATCAAGAAATAAAAAAATTCCAAGCAAATTTTCAACCATTTCGACAGTAACCAAAGCTACATCCACTGGTTGCTATTCATGGACTAAATAACTTGTTCGATTTAATAAGTTTGGCTCACGATAATTTAGATTTGAATAGATTTTTAGTAATTTCAATAAGTTTAATTTATTATAATTTATATAATAAAAATATTTTTATTTAAATTTAATTTTAAATATTAATATATTTTTATTATTTAATATTATTTTAAATAATAATATAAATTAATAATCTGATTTAAAATAAAATTTTCAAACTGTATTCTGACTACTATTTAACACCTTTAACCAGTAATCAACAAGGAAAGCAACTCTGCTTAGTCTTTGGTGAGGTGTGCCGAGGAGAAGCAAAACAAGTTTTACATTTCTCGTTGTTGAAAGAGATGATTTGAACAAAAACAACGCACGCACGAAATGAATACTTTTCAAAGCTCCCTTAAATTTTAGATATGATATAAAAAATAATACGATAAAAATATATAAATATATAAAAATTTATATAATATTAATTTTTAATAAGTTAAAATTTATATTAATATATATTATTTTAAAAATAATTAAACACATAAAAATATACAAAGGTAATATAAATACACGGAACGTCAAATCTAAGTGGCACTTGCAATTTAGAAATATTTATGGGTCGAGCTATCAACTCAAATCCCGAGGTTTGCCCAATAATTAAGAGGGTTTGGAAAAAAATAATAGGTTCGAAAAAATAAGCTTAGGTAAAAAATTAGGTCCGTTTAAAAAATAAGGCTAGCCTTTTCTCCTATCTTCAAGATCCGAGCCCAGCCCATTTACGATTATATAATACATATTAATTTTATATTTTATCATAAAAAAATATATATGTATTATTATAGTACAAATATTAAAAAATATGCTAAGTTATTTAAATTTTAAAACTTAATGAAAGAAAATATTAAATTATTAAAGATTAAATTTTAAAAAATATATTTAAAAATATAAATTAAATCATATACATAAGCCTGGATCGACTTAGATTATCTATTTATAAGTGTGAGTGGGATTAGACAAAACTTGTAACCTATGCTTTTAACCGGTATGAGCTTGAGCAAATATAAAAAATACTTAAACCCTAGTCAAATTCAATCCAGTCCGACTTACGGAAAACTTTTTCTGCAATTCAAGGCCAGGCAATTTAACACGATGAGATCAAAGTTTTGGTACATCTGAAGCAACAAGATCAGATGAAAGTTAAGATTATAATTAATTTTCTCATTCTTCCTTGTATTTTCTTTTAATTATTAATTAATGCACGTCAAAAGTAAGAAAATTTTCAAGTACCATGTAAATTTTAATTATATAATTTGTTTTTTTTTAAATACAATTAACATGAATTTTGCAATAAAATGAATTTTGGTAAGAAAATTTTAATTTATTATTAACGAATAAATCATATGTATCACAAAGTAACTAATTGATTTTTTTAAAAATAAGAGTAAATTATCATTTGATTATCTAATTTTATGAGAATTATATTAAAAAATAACGTTTTAAACACTAATATTAAGTTTTATTTTAAAAAAAAAATCACTACTTAAGTGGGTTTCTTTTTCACGTTAAAAAACTTTAAAAAATAATTTCTTTTTTAAAATTTAATGATAGGGAAAAAAAACTTAAAATGTTATTAGAAATAAAGGTGTTTACGGGTTAGATCCTATTAAAAAAATTTTAAATATTTTGTCCAGATCCGTTTTCAATCCAATTGATCTATATTACCTATACTTATTATTCATAATTAATAAAAAATAAAATATTTTATATTAATATTATTTATTTTATAATTAAATTTAAATAAAATTTTTTAATTATTAAACATCAATTTGGATTGGAGTGAATCGATCTAAATTGACAAAAAATTTATCCAAGACTCAACTTTTACGGCTTAAGGATGGATTTAATAAAAAAAAAATCTACTCTATAAAAACTGTAATTAAACTTACTCGTTGTATTATTATTATTATTATTATTATTATTATTATTTTGCTAAGTCACGTAGTTCTATTGATGACGGCCGTAGAGAAAACACTCAAAACATTATAAAGCCTTGTATCCATAATTCTTCCTTGGATTAATGACTCATTAAAAAATATCATTTTATCCATAATTAAAAAACCTAATGCAGATTAATTCCTATCAAGGTCATAGATCCATATATTTATTCAATATTTGTTAAGAGAACACCTATAGCTAGTGTTTATCGGTTGGCCCGTCGAAGAATTTTTTAAATCCCTAATTAAAGTTAGTTTTAATCGAACTTAGACTAATATGATAATCTATTTTATTATTTAAATTATATATATTTATTAATATATTTTATAATTAAATTTAAAATAAATATATATTTTTATTAATAAATAATAATTTAAGTTAAATTAAATTAATCTAAATTTATAAATAAAAACTTTATGAAAATCTAATCCAAGACCTAACCCTTAGACAGGACACGTATACATAGACCGACAACTTTAACATCATTTATACCGATGCATGTGAGTTGAATGTAGTTTAACAAAAGCTTGATAAAGTTCCAAGTAAGAGACTCTAACGTTGGAGATGGAACTAGGACAATCTTGAGACCTACTTTACTCTTTCTTAGAATGATTAAGGGACAAACAAAAAGAACCAAAGAGGAGAGAGAGAGAGAGAGAGAGAGAGAGAGAGAGAGAGAGAGAGAGAGAGAGAGATCTATAGTGACTAGAATTTGGCTACCCAGTATGAGGGTGTTTTGATAAAAAAAAAAAAGAAAAAGTGTTACAATAAGAAAATGGAAGTATCAAGGAAAGAGACAATAATTTTTTTGTTAAATTCAATAAATTAGTATTATAACTTTTTCTGGGTATTTTATACCATGATCTTTTGTAATATATATATATATATATATATAAACTAGACTTTGAACATGGTGTCTCATTATTCTAGTTGTTCATCTTGTTTTGAATTATTATATAATAATAAATAATAATTTAAATCTAAATTTAGTTGTAAATATATATATCAATATTAATATAAAAGTATTTTTAATTTTTTATTAATAATAAATAGTAATTTAAGCTTTCAAGCCTAAGTAAAAAGATTCAGGTCATAGCTTAGCCCGTGGACAACTTTAATCTATCCATTTATATACTATCATAAAATCCTCGATTAAGTTTAGTGTTACCGATCAAGTGACACCAACTCAATCAAAAAATTATATAAAAACCAAAATATAAAATAAAAACATATATTCGCAAGAGTATTAAAAGTTGAACTTAATTCAATAAAAAATACCCAAATTTTTTAACTAATAACAATCAAAATAATTCTCTTTCATCCACGTAATGAAAATGTTAATACTATTTTTAAAAGTGCCTATTTCTATAAAAAAAAAAATTTAACAAAAAAGATAAAATATCTTATATATCCTAAATTTGGGTATTGCGATGTGAAAAGCTTTGCTTAGAGAAATAGAAGGAACGTGCAATACGAGTGTGAAATCTGAGATATATATATATATATATATTCTTTGTCTTTTAGATTTTTCGTGTAAGGTTCTTCTAGCCTTGAGGTGTTACGAATGAAGCTAAAAATTTTATATTAAGTGATTCAGATTAAAAAATTAGATTATAAATTTTAAGGTTAAAATAAAATTTTTATATTTTTTAATTAAAAAATTAAAAATTTGAGGAGCCAAGGCCTTCACCTGCCCTTTGGCCACGCCCTTGGGATTTTAATAATTTTAATTAAAAATTATATTAATATTTTAATATTTAAAAATTTATTTTAAATTATAATTAAATAACAAAACTTATTTAGTAATATAATGTGATACATTAGCAAATTGTTGGACTCTCAATTTTAATAATTAGAAATCAAACTCTAAACTCTTCAAATAATATTCGGATTTGATTGAACTCTCAAAATTTAAACCCAAACATTGTTCGATTTCAATCGGGTATATGGGTTGGGCACAGAGGTGTCTATGGGCTAAGCTAGGGCCCAAAAAAATTTGAATTCTAAGTCTAGGTCTGAATTTGGACCGGCCTAACTCGTAAGCTCGAATACATTGTTTTAAATATTAAAAATTATTTTATACTAATATTTATATATTTTATAATTAAATTTAAATAAAAATATATTATTTTAATTAAAACATATTATTCTAAGTTGAATTAGCCCAGAACAAAAAAATAAAAGCCTTAGCCAAGCTTGATCAAGTCAGTCAAGTAGGCTACCCAATCTTTGAACATATCTAATTGAGCATTAACCCAACCCTTTAACATCTTTTGTTGGGCTCACTTTTTCGTCAAGTGGTGTGTGTCATGAGCTTAGCAACATGAATGCAGATTTTAATTTATGATATCTTATCATTACATAAATATAAAATTTTAAAAAGCCTAAAAACAATATATATTTTGTTTGATGAAGTTAATTATAAGTATAAAAATATATAATTATAATCAATTATTACATCTATATAAAACACATTAATCACTTAATTAAATTCAACAAACAAATCAATACATAATTATAAAAATCTAACATAAATTAATAAAATTCAACAAACAAATCAATATATAATTATAAAAATCTAAAAAAAATTGGATAAAAATCATACATGGTGAAACTTAAGTCTCGAATCTCAAGATTGTCCCTCTTATCACTAAATCAAAGTCTTATTATATATTTATTTGTTTTGTCTTGATAATTCTCCAAGTAAAATAAGCTTCCAAGTATGAAAATCTCTCTGAAAAAAATAAAATCTCGTTTTCCTTTTTATTGCAAATGAGTGATCCAGCAATAGTAATTAATTAATTATCTCTCATTTCTAAAATTTGGGTCCTCCCTTCTTTGGATTTGATTTGTATTAATGGTAAATTGTATATATATATATTGTATTCGTATATTTTAATCTGTGATAATTATATTTAAGATATTTTGTATTTATAAAAAATTTGATATATTAATAATTTATATTATATAAATTTTGAGACATTCATTTATTCATATTTTATTCATGTTATGTTTAGTGTAGGGTCATGTTTTATGTCCATATTTTAATATTGCCAAGTCTAATTGCTATGCATGATATGTTTGTCTACTATGAGAGTACCATTAGCCTTGTTCCAAATAATCCAAACTAAAACAAATCATAATTACGAGGAAGAAAATATCTTATTAGAAAAATAACCATAATTTCATTAAATAATAAACTCGAGCTTAAGCATGGTATTTAACATCATATATGCTTATTTAAGATCAGCTTGACCAAAAATAAAGGTCTCAAAGTTTTCTCAAGCTAATTCATATTTGTAAATAAGCAGTTTAAACTTATTGAGGCCTACCATATTATATTTTTTTCTAATTTATTTTTTTAAATAATATGTTTTTCTAAATTAGTCTTTAATAATTTAATTTTTAATTAAGTTTTTAAAATATAAATTAGTTAACATATTTTTTAATGTTTATAATATATTTATTTTTTTATAAAAAAATTACATAATTATTATATAATTGAAAAAAGGTACAGTAGAGCTGTGTTTCGGTCTTCAATGTTGAAGCTAAGACACTACCTTTATTCTATACAAATCTCATTTTTTTACCCCAATCTTTTTTTATTTAATATTTATTTTCTTAAATCCTTCAAAATATTGAGCAGATTTTTACACCTAAGCAGATAACCTAACCATAAACGCCTCTTAGTTAGACAATAATAAAACAAATAGTCACAAGTTCATTAGGATTCTTTTCTCATTGTTAAAAAGTTGTTTGAAAGAAAATTAGCTAAATTTTTTAACGAGCCACTGAACTTTTCACCTTTCCTATAAAGGTTAAAATATTAAAAATTTCTAAATCATTTGACTTTTCTCATGTACATATATACATATATATATATATACATTTTTATTGTATTTAAATAAATTTTTATCTTTTAATTGCACACACAAAAATCCTAATTTCAAAGGAAAATTGATTTATTTTAAGGGCTAATTTGTGAAAAAAATTAATGGTTGCAAGCTTATTTGGCAAATTAAGAATTACTTAGATATAAATTAGAAGTAAAAAATTTATTGGGATAAATAAAAGTACATAGACTTACCTAAGTAAAGTGATTTTTTTTATTATTTTTTCTTGAATAAATCTTTATGATTTTATTGTACACAAATAAACTCTTAATTTTAATTTCTATCTAAATAAAATCTTATTTTTACATTTATGATAAATCATAGATCTGATAATTTATGTATTCATATTGTGCTCATGTATTTTGAAGCGTCATAATTTATTTTAATTTTTTTAATTTTTTTAATAAAATTTGATACGTAAATAATTCATATTATATAGATTTTAACATATTTGTAGCATGATTGTGTTATTTTTATGTCGTTTCATGTTTTGTATTATCATGTCTTAATTATTTTTTCTGTATCATATTTATATCATGTAATCATATTATATTTAAAATTGTAATATATAATAAACTATATTCATAAAGTGAGAGAACCAAGAAGTATACCAAACTTAAAACAAATTTCAAATTACATAAATATGTAAAGAGATACAAATAATTTTGGGCTTTTTTTTTTATTTATATTGATATATGAAATCTCCTTAATTTATTTATAGCAAATTTATTAAAGTATAACAAGTTAACAACTAACAAGTGACTTGCTAGTCAAGTAAAAGCCCTTTGCATAATTTGCATATATTTTTAACCAATCATTGGAACCCTGGTTACGATTCCATTTGTGTCGACCCAAACTCGAACCCTGGTGCATACCAACACCGGGATGACAATCGTTCCCTCCAACACAATCTCAGCGTCGCGTTCGGATTCTCCCTCTCGATTGTCGCAGCCGCCGCCTCCCCGTTGGTTCCCAGGAGCTCCGGCCATGAACTTTTCCCTCCATCTACAAGAATATTTGTGTTAGAAGGAAAGGAAATCGTGTCAAATATCAATCGTAATATATATAGAAAACAAAAAAAAAATTATAAATAATGATCGAAATATTTTAAATCCCAAGATGTTAGTACGAAGCATTTACATCTCTGAAAAGTTGTTTTGTTAGTTACCTTGGCATTCATCTGAGGCCATCTTTTTTTTTTCTTTCCTGTTCTATCTCTATTGCACTATCTTTCTGCTTTTCTTTTCTTTCCTTTGCTTTGCTTTGCTTAGCTTAGCTTAGCTTTGCTTCTGATATCGCAATGGGGAATGGGTAATAGCTGGTATTTATAGAAGAGGATTGAAAGAATATTTAAATTGTTTTGTTGGTCATTATTAACTTTCTAGGTGGCTTTCGTAAAAGTTTGAAGTCAATAGTTCCATATATAGTATTCAGACCTATATTTAGCTGTACAAGAAAAATAGATTTAATTATTTATATATTTGTATTATATTTTTATATTTTATTATATTATAATTATATTTAAAATATTTTTTATTTATATAAATTTTAAAATATAATAATTTTTATTATATATATTTTAAAATATTTATATATTTATATCTATTTATATTAATTTTTTATATATTATTATATTTAATATTACATTTTAATTAATTTTTTATTTTATCGACATTGTATTTATTTGATGTCTAATATTGCCGTGCGAAGTTCATCAGGGACCTCTGTCAGCTGATAAAGATTTGCATGGAAGTTGTTGCATTGTTCGGTAATTCTTCTCACGTAACCATCCAGATTTGACTAAAAGACATGGGATATATCCAAATCTACCTATATATATATATATATAATATTCAACAAAGCTTCTTTGAACAGTTCTATGTCTTTACCTGCGGACATTGGCCGGCTGCTGG
This sequence comes from Adansonia grandidieri, assembly GCA_038382065.1. Lineage (NCBI taxonomy): Eukaryota > Viridiplantae > Streptophyta > Magnoliopsida > Malvales > Malvaceae > Adansonia > Adansonia grandidieri. Next base: position 272,444 of record JBBYHK010000016.1, on the reverse strand, counting down.
TTAGCTGCCGAATTATCGGCTTATACTTCGACGAGAACTCGGCAATATAAGATCATATAAAAGTTTAAAGTCAATAGTTTCATAGATATAAGCTCAGATAAATTTGATAATTTATATATTTATATTATATTTATATATTTTATTAAATTATTATATTTAAATTATCTTATATTTATATAAATTTTTATATTTTAATAATTTATATTATATAAATTTTAAGATATTCATATATTTATATTTATTTAATTATTTTTTATTATTTTATATTTTTATTTTATTTTAATTATTTTTATATTATATTTAAAATTACTGGGTCTAGGATAAGAAACTAATAAAGATGTGTATGAAAGTTCGCGTGCTTGCGTGTGTGTATATACATCCATATGTATATATATATATATTCAACAAAGGTTCTTTGAACAGTTTCATGTTTTCACTTGCAGACATTACGATAGGATTATAT
>JBBYHK010000016.1:206358-220080 GCA_038382065.1 Adansonia grandidieri | reverse complement strand
GTTTATGGGGCAGAGAATTTAAAGCTTTACAAATAAATATCATCTTTCATTTTCTATGAGAGCTTTCAAGTTTTTTCTTTCTAACAATAAAAATATAATTACACAAGTATAATAAAATATAAATAATTAAAATAAAATAAATACAAATATACTAAGCAGCGTCATCCACTGAGTTTAACAATTTAATATTAAATTTGTTCATAATCAATTTTATATAGTAATTTAAAAATTTTTATTTTATTATTTAAAAATATTAAAAATAATTTAGATATTAATATTTATATATTTTTATAATTAAATTTAAATAAAAATTAATTTTAATTATATTTCAATTTAAATTATAGAATATTTTACTAATGAGATTTAAAAATATATTTAAAATACTAATATCATGAGATAATTAAGAGAGGTGTAAAGTATCTAAATGGATGTAGAAAACAGAAGGTTGTAGGCCACAGTGTTTTATTTGCCTTCAGTCCTAACGTTATAATTTCGGTCTTCTATTGCCACGTGTTGATCATCCACAAGTTAATGGAAAAAAATCAAGGAAATTACAAAGGAAAATGATTGATGTTTGACTTATCATAATGTCATTTACAGAAATTTCATAAGAAATTGCAATATGTGAATTTTGATTATAAGTCCCACTAAAAGGGAGTCCTCAGATGAAGATGAGATGTACAGAAACAGTAGTTTTTTTTAAAATTTGAATTAAATTTATAAAATTATTTTTAAAATATAATTTTTAATGTAATTAAATTTTAAATTTTAAATATTTTTAAAATTTCGTCAATATTTTAAAAATACAAGTAAAATTAAATGGGAGAATTCTTCTATTAATGATTGAATATGATACTTTTTTTTTAAAAAATTCAAAATTAAATTAGTAATTTCAATAGTAGATAAATATAAATTTAATAAATATTTAATAAAATTATATATTTAGTTAAATAAAAGAAAAATTAAATAGGTTAAGTCTTCCGTCAATGATTGAATATGATGATTTTTTTTAATAAAGTTTTAAAATTAAATAAGTAATTTCAATAGTAAATAAGTATAAATATAATAAATATTTAATAAAAATATGCATTTACTTAAATAATTTGTGTTTTTTCGTATAAGTCTAAAGGGTTAAATATTTAATTCTTGTAATTAAAATTTCCTTTTATTTTTTTTACTGATTCTAATTTAATCAATTTTCTTAAATTTTTTATTTTATAACATATATTAAATCAATCTAATCTCTTACCATATTCTTTTGCCAATAACCATATTATTTGTAGGTAGAATATTAAATTTTTAATTTATTTAATAAAAATTAAATTTTAATAATTTTAATTATAAAAAAATAAAATAAAATATTAATTTTTATTCAATTAATTTAACTTATTCTTTCAATTCAATTTTTCAAAATGGGCAAATTTTTGAAAGAAAATAACTAATTTTCAAAAATCAAAGTCTTACGCGTTAAACACTCCCGCTATTCTCTCTCTTTTTTTTTTCTTTTTTTTTTTTTTTTTCAAAAAAAAAGCCCTTTGCTTTGGTTTTCCGATAAATGTGTTGATGTGATTCTCTTACGTTGCAGAGCAGGGAATTTAAAGCTTTACAAGTGAACATAATACATCATTTTTCAGAACGGCTGTGAACTACTTGCTTTCTAGTAATAAAAATATGACCGCATGAATACGGTATAACAAAAGTAATAAAAATATAATATATTTTAATATATTAATATTTTAAAATTTATATAAATATAAAATATTTTAAAAAAATTTATAAAATAATAAAATATATAAATATAATATAAAAATATAATAAATATAAATATACAAATATTTTAAAATTACTTGAGAATTGATTTTTAAATCTTAAAAAAAAAACAAAGTTAAACAAGTAAAACTTTTTATTGATAATTGAACATGATATTTTTTTTAGAAAAAAATTTAAGATCAAATAATTAATTACAATAGTAAATAAGTATGTTGATGCTTTTTTTTCTTTTTGTAACAAGTCAATCACGACCTTGCAACATAAACACTCTCTAATGATAAAGTCAATGAATGGGTCTTTTGTACTAAATATGATTAAGAAAGCTTAGAATGAAAAACCTTTGAGTTTGAATACCTTTTTTATAGACATTGTTAGGGGATATGGTGTCAGGTGATTTGATAAGAGTAAAAAAGATTTAAGATCGAATAATTAATTATAATAGTAAATAAGTATGTTGATGCTCTTCTTGTAAAAGATCAATCACGACCTTATAACACATAAAGGATTAGAAAGATGTCAGAATTGGTACTCCGGAACACTCTCTAATGTTTAAGTCAGTGAATGAGTCTTCTGTACTAAATATGGCTAAGAAAACTTAGACCGGAAAAAATTCTGCTTACCTTTTGAGTTTGGTTACCTTTTTACAGGTATCGTTGGGAGACATGGTGTCAGGTAATTTTATAGGAGGACAACTAGCGTCGAGCTAGCTGTCAGGCTACGGTACCTTATAGTCGACTGTATTAGTTGGCTGTCATTCAGGAGGTGTCAGTTCTGAGCTAATGCTACTGTCGGAAAGTCACATCGATGTCCGATCTTATTTTGACAGTTGCCTAATTGTATTAGCAGCCTTTTTGGTTACAACGACTGTGTAAGGTGATAATGAAGTATTTGATCGATCGTCTAACTGGTATAACAAAGTATATGCATTTAGTTAAATTCTATAACCTTTAATCAATTCCTATAACATAAATAAAAATTCTTTAAAAACTTGAAATTAATTTTTTTATTTTTTTACTGATTCAATTTAATATTTAAATTTTCAATTCTATAATATATTTCAAATCAAATTAACTTTTAATTTTTTATAATTAAATTGATATCTTAAATTTTTAACTTTATAATTAAATTAATTTATAATTTATAATTTAATTAATTTAATCGATGCGTTCGATCCAAATTTTTAAAATTAACTTTTTTTTAAAAAGAAGTACTTACCAAAAATCAAAATCCTCAGCGTGTTGATGGGATATGTCTCCAAATTACGGAGCAGGGAATTTAAAACTTAAAATGAATATGATCCATCCTTTTCCGCTACTGCCAACCTACTTGTTTTCTGTGCCATCCTTCAATTACCTTTAATTAATATTATAATAAATATTATGTTAATTAATTTTAAAAATACATTTTCAAAATATCCTTCACAAAAATCCTTCAAGGAGTATTTGGCTTATATACATATTAAACAATATCAACAATTAACTGAAACAAATTTGATATTAGACTTTTTCATGATCAGGTTTGGATTATAAGTCAAAAAATTTTATTTTATTATTTAAAATTATATTTATATTTGTATAATTTATAATTAAATTTAAATAAAAATATATTAAATTAAAGCATTATATGCAAAATCAATTTTAATATTTTTTTAATCAAAACCAATCATTAATATATACATAAAATTTCATATGAATAATTTATACTTAAATTTATAAGAATATTTATACAATTTATAATTTATAAATAAAAATATGAAAAATTGATTTTTTATTTGTTTTTTACAAATTCAATTGACTCTCTAAATTTCGACCGTATAAAATTTATCGAATCAAACTAATCTTTAATTTTTAATTAAAATAATCTGACCTATTTTAGATCTAATTTTTTTTTTCAAAACTATTAACCACTTTTACTGTTCCAACTTTTTTTTTTTTTAAGTTTCCTAAAATAAAAGTAGTAGGGGATAGTTTCCCAATAATTGTGTTGATGGGATTTTTCTCTAAATTATGGAGTGGGGTGTTTATAGCTTCACAAATGAAGATCATCCTCCATTTTTCACAACTGTCCACTTCTTGCTTCCCACACAAATAAAGATATAATTAAATGAATATAATACGATAAAAAAATTAAAATATAAAATAACATAAATACACAGATATCTTAAAATATATATAATACGAATTATTATTGTATCAAAATTTATATAAATATAAAATATTTTAAACACAATTATGATATGATAAAATACTTGAATATAATACAACACGAATTGCTAGATCCAGTTTTCTTTGCCATCCTTCAGTTTTAAGCAAAATTTTCTGCTTCCAAATGGTTTAAACCTATCCAAAAATCTATGATGAAAATGATTTAGTTTCTATCTCGAGTTTTTCAGTAATTCCACTAAATAAATAAATAAATAAATTCATAAGCACTTCATTTTCAATTCTAATTCTGCATGCACAATGTGTTCTCAAAGGGCCTTCTTCCAGCACTTGCTTACGCTTGAAAATGGCTGCCTGCCATGGACTTGGGGTTCTAGTTGTTTCCAAACTGAAGGAATCGATGTCCGAATCACTAACCAATCGAAGAGTAAGAACAACGAACGATCGTCCTCAATGTCGCTTCAACCATCCAAATTTTAAGATGAAGCATATAGAACTTGCTGCAAACACATTCGAACTCTTCCTCAAGGTGGTAGTATAAACCACTTGAAATTTTCATGGTCTGCAGTCTTGAAAAAAAAAACCAAGATTCTATGTTAGCTCCAAAAAATTAATAAATCTAGATGCTTAAGGAACTTATTTAACTAGAAATAGTCAACTTGAATTCACAACCTATGTTGCTGTTACGCTTTTTTTTTTATAAATATTCGTGTTTGGCATATATCTAGAAATGAGTATGAGAATATAATCCTATATATGAGAAAACGTAACAAAAAAAAAATGACCATTCTTGGGTTGAGCATGTATCCCGAAACCCATATCCGACACTCACCCAAATCCAAGTAACATAGTTTGCGACAATTCTTTTTTATTAACAAGAACCAAATGCTGAGGCAAATCTGAAATTAATAACAACTGTCATCCTGGAATGCAACCCATGACAACTGAAGATCACTTGTAGCAGGTATACAGCTTTCTACCCCGCATGCATGTCAGGACATGCGTCACTTCAAGAAAAAAAACAAAAGTCATAGCAACATTAGCCATGCCTACAAATTATGTAGGCAAACAACTTATTATGTGACCAGATGACTGATAAAATTTGGCGAATGTCTGAGAGTTAAATGTAAATTACTAACCATTTGGCAAAGAATCTGGAAGTTCATAAGGTGACCATAGATGTTTTCTCATCTACTTTTTACATATTGTCCACTTGATGGGATCGGAGGTCGCAGAGCATGTGAACTATGTCTTGAAGGCTCGATTTGATCATCTACTGTTGGTAGTAGGGTTTTTGTCACTGCAGATAATCTGAAGTGTGTTTTTGTGTTGGCGATGAGGAAAGAAACGAACTGCCTAAACTTGACAGTGTAGGAGTACCAAAAACTTGAAACTGGGGAGGCTGTACACTACCATACAAATCAATAGACTACCTGAAAAATTAACTAAAGCCATGAGTATTTGAAGTTAGAAGTGGAAGCAATGCCTCAAAGAAGCGACAAAAGCTATGTTGCTCTGACTCTTTCTTTTTTCTTAAAGTACTTGGTCCGAGATTCATATTCAAGGCATTTCCAGATATGAGTATAGAGATATGATCCTTTGAGGATCCTTTAAATACATGTCTTAGAAAAAATTGAGCATACCCGAGTCGGACATATACCCACGTCCAACACACACAACCAAGTCTGAGTAACATAGGACTAAACAACGTTCTTTTTTTTTTTAATACTCGATTCAACTATCTAATGTAACACAGATTAAAGGTTATATAACAGTATTTTCCTTAAATTTTTATACTCTTCCGTAGACTAATTTCTATACTCTTCTGTAGACCATCTCCTATATTAAATAAATATGCTATTCCTCACCGAGAAAAGCAAATCAAAGTAATGATATTAACAAAAATCTCCATCCCAGAAAGGGAAAAACATGCATTAAAATTTTTACTGCTGCTGTTTCTTACCTCAGCTCCTCAAGATCTATGTTACTTAGACTGGGGTGGGAGTATCGGATACGGGTACGTGTCAAACACAAGTATGTTTAATTTTTTAGAAGTTTCTTTTTATATATATAATTGGAGTCCTTGTAGAGTCATATCCCAAAATGCATATCCGAATAGTGTCGAAAACAGATACTTCCAGAAAAAAATGAACAATTGGAGCAAGATAGCTGAAGATAACCTTAAAAAAAAAATCCAGGCTGCCGAGAGGCCTTTTATGAAAGTGAACAGTACAAAGCAGAGAAAAACATAGCAATAGGACAAACATGTAAACATGTGAAAAAAGAAAGAACAAAGATAAAAACTAAAACTGGATGAAGAAAACTATTTATATCAGATAATTCATTTGTTCTTAGAAGATCAAATTATATCAACTATTTTGGGAGAGATGTACCCAAAAGTTTACAAAAAATTAACAAGTGAAATGGGAAAGAACAAATTAAATAAACCACTGAATGAAAACAGTAACAAGAATCCAGAAATGAGCAGTTCATTTTCAATTCTGCATACACAATGTGTTTGAGGTCTTCCTCAACTCATATATTCATGAGCAATACCACCACAATTTAAATCCACATTCATCTTCTCGAATGCAGATTTCCAAATGAAATCTAAAATTTTATGGAATCTAGATGGCTTAGTTGCATAGGAACTTACCGACATCAAAGTTAGGATCCATAGTTACTAATATGGAAAGAGCTCTCTCAAAAGGAACAGTCCTTGAACCGAATGAATCATCATAGTAAGATGACACTGTTCTTGCATGAACCAAAGAATAGATTAGCCACTGATTCCATAACTGTAAAAGAGAGGAGCGGAAATCCAAATTCGAAACCAAGTACACGGAGCTTGATGTCAAACCTTCTAAGCATTGAAAACTTGCATGCAGATAATTTCTGGGATTGAAAAATGAAGCCCTGCATATCAGGGGTTTAACATGTAAAAGGAGCTTCATTTGAATGGGAATCATGAATCAAAATTTGCAAAAAGAAGGGTACTGGCTGGCTAGAAAACAGTTTGCAGCAAATCAAGCATCAATCAACCCTTCTGTACCATAAAATGTAAATAAAAAATTGGGCATATGAATACAAGAAAAGATAGCCTTCTCTTTTTTTCCCCCCCTTTTTGTGAAGCAGAAGAACATAATTCAATAGCTCATAAATTGCTACAACAATAAGAGAACTGTTGCAATATTGACAACAAAACTATAGGAAAAGAAAAGAATATAAACCTCAAACATTAAGAATTTTTGAAAGCAAAATAATGAACAAATATATAAAATAAGTAGTGGAATTAAATGAAAATGAATAGAGTACCTGAGTTAGATTGCTTTAATAATGGCAAGGGGACACATCAATACATTTGCCTTTTGAGTCTTGCTATATAATGATTTCTCCGTGATTGTGAATGACAGGGATGTGGGAAACATTGGGCCAATCTTTACCTTTCTCCTTCTTGCAATGTTTTCTCAGCAAAGGACAATTGTTAATGGACAAATAAGAAAGAGAGATAAGGAGCCACTTCTCCGGCATGGATTGGAGCTTCGGACAGTTGTTGATAACCAATTTGCGAAGAGAAGCGAGATGTTGAAAGGCCTTATTGTCCAGAAATTTAAGATTTGGAAGATCAGAGATAGTGAGAGATGTAAGAGAAGAGGGCAGCAGATGTTCATCCGGAAAAGACTCTATCTCTAAGTCTGCACCTGAGATTTCGAAACCTCTAAGTGAAGGGAGTGTTTGCAAACCCCATGCTCCCCTCATCATGCCCACAATTAGCTTGTCATTTCTTCCGATTTCAATAGTTTTTAGTTTGGAGGGCAAACCCTCTCCTGGAAATGACTCTATTTCTGGACAATATCTTATTGACAAATACTCAAGGGATGGGAAGAGAGAGTGCATTTGCTTAGGCAATGACTTTAACGTTCTGCAATTCCAAAGCTCAAGTGACGTCAAATTAGTGGCAGATAATCCCTCTTCAATTTGAAAAGATATAAAATTAGGGCAATGGTAGATACTCAAATAATTGAGAGATGCGAGATGCCGATGAGAGCCCTCCAAAGCACGAATTGACCTCAAGTCTTCACAATCCCAAATATAAACACGATTTAGAATAGGGAATGATCCTAAAGGGAAAGACTCCAGTTGATGACACCCGCCTTCCATGATCAAGGAATCAAGGGATGTATATAAGAGGATTTTCGAACAATCCAAGACACGGCATCTTTCGATGCTCAATTGCTTCAGTGTGATAGGTAGCTTACCTACAGGAAGGGTTCTGAGATTAGAACAATCCAACAGAATTAACTCTTTGAGGCGACTACAATGTTGCACCATCGTCTCCAATACGGAATCATCAATATTCAAATCTTCAATCCGTAACTCTTTAAGCCCACAAGACAATGGCTCCAATTGCAATGCATCACATCTCCGTAAATTAAGTTGGCAAATGCTTGTTGCCCTCGGAAGCAACCCTCCAAGCTTCTCACAGTTTCTAATCTCCAGTTTCTTTAAACATGGGAGGTTCTCCGGCAGATACTTTGTTAGCTTGGGACAATCAGCTATGCAGAGCTCTTGGAGAAGACAGAATGCTTCGACTTTTAAACAAAACCATTCTTCCCACTCTGGCATATCCTCAAATCTTAGAATTTCAAGAGATCCAAATGGTTTAGTTGAAGATTGGTTACTCCCATATAACTCATCACCGACTGTTACTACTCTAGTGAACCCAGAAATAAAGAGAGATTTCAAAGATGATAGTTGCCCCAGCGGTGGCAAAGAGAGGCAATATTTGCAACCCCTTAAGTGCACAGACACTAAATTTAAGAAGGAAGAACGCCCCACCCATTCTGGAAATCTTGTACCTCTATAAAAACGAATGACAAGCTGCTCCATGTTTGTAGGAGGCTCCAGTTGTTTAAGTACTTCTTTATCATGCTCAAATTGTCCAAGTACTTCACTACCATAAATATGCTTCTTCCATACAAATTCCAACTGCTTAAGATTAATCTTATCCTTCAAATTGACGTCTTTGGCATCCCTTGCACATTCAACATTTTTTAGACCTGAAATGAGCAGTCTTCCATGCAGATGTTTGAGCTTTCCCAACTCCTTAATGGTAGAACCATTTTGCTCACCTACAACAAAATCTGTTAATGTTTGAAGATCTTTCAACTTACCCATTCCTCTTGGCATCCTTGCTAATATTGTTCCCCTAATATCGAGATAATGCATGTTGATCAATCTCCCCATGTCTTTAGGCAACTCAACAAGGTTACTGCAACGAAACAAAGTTAACATTTGCAAATTATACAATGTACTTATTGAGTTTGGCAACCTTTGAATTGAAGTTCCTGAGAGATCCAAACTTCGCAAATGTTTCAAATTACCAATTTCTTTCGGTAACTTATTGATGTTAGAATATTTAGCCAAAGAAAGTACTCGCAAGCTCGATTTCACCAATAAATCGTGAATTAACACATTGCTAACATAAGAATACCAAGGCAATGACTTTAAGCTTAGGAATGTACGCAAACCTTTGGCTTTAGGTAAAGTCTCAAATTTCTTTCTCACATCATAATTTTCTTGGATATTGGATAAATGACGTGTCTTTTGATTTATTTCACATAAATTATCACAACTTTCCAATCTGCAAAAGAATTCTCCAGCTACAGATTTAGCTAAATCACCAATTAGATCATGCATGACAAAACAAGATTTATCTGCACTTAACTGGTGAAAAAGTGATCGCGATGCTAAATCTTTGAAGTACTCTTTACCTCGTTCTTCCATCTCTTCTTTTGATCTGCAATGCAATAAAAGATCTTCAGCCATCCATAATCGAATGAGTTCTTCTTTCTTGAATTCATAATCTTTCGGAAAGAGTGAACAATATGCAAAGCAGCGCTTCAAATGTGAAGGAAGATAATAATAACTTAATCTTAATGCTGGAAGAATACCATCTGTTATGTCCCACAAGTTGCTGTTTAATATTTTATTCCATTCATCAACATCCAGGTTACACCGTAGAAGACCTCCAAGTGCTTTTGCTGCCAACGGGAGGCCTTTGCATCTTTGGACGATTGCTTCACCAATTATCTTCAAATTTGGATGCATGCTCGCGCTTGTACCAACAAATGCATGTTTTGCGAATAACTCCCAGCAATCCTCATCAGATAAAATATTGAGATGATATGTTGGAACCGTCCTCATAATGGATGCAACATTTCCACTACGTGTAGTTACGATTATCTTGCTGTTTTTTGCCCCAAAACTGAAAGGACTTCTCAACTCTTCCCAATCAACATATTTCTCATTCCACACATCGTCCAAAACAAATAGAAACTTCTTTCCCAACAGCTTCTCTTTCAGCTTCAGTTGAAGCTGGTTTAGGTTCTGACTACCATCACAACTAGAAGTGATCTCTTCAAGAATGATTTTGGTTACCCTAAATGCATCAAATTCTTCTGAAACACATACCCATGCTTTGATGTCAAACCATTCATCCACTCTCTCGTCATTGTAGACCAATTGTGCAAGGGTGGTCTTACCAACCCCGCCCATACCCACTATAGGAATCAGATCTAGCTGATTTCCACTTGCATTTTCAGGGCACAACCAATTCATTATTGCCTCCTTTTCATCGTCTCTACCAAAAACACCGGATTCATCCACCAAAGAAGTTGCAGGCGGTCTTTGAAATGCCTTCTCCCCTCTATAATATTCTTTCAAACCAAGAAGACCTTTTTGTTTGACCAAAGATTCTAGTCTCTCAAGAATATCTTCTAGCTTCAAATCCATGCCTCTATTGAAAGGATTGAGAGATGAAACAAGGCGACTTACCTTCGTTGAACCGATTTGCTCCTCAGCTTCCAACTTGGTTCGAAGAGCTTCAGTAGCAATTTCATCGAGCAGGTCCTCCGCATCATAAACAGCATCTTTAAGCTCAGCAACCCAATCTCTCACATTTGGGTTAGTAATCTGCTTGTCTTCAGCATCATCCAGCACTGCTTTAACCGACATCAACGCCGGCTTCAATTTCTTCACCAACCCCTTTTCCAACTTCTTCCCCCGAATGAAATCCACGAACTCTCGAGAAGCCATCCTGTCGAACAGAACTTGAAGAGTTGCAGAGAGAAAAGCCCCACCTACAAAGGCCCCCGCCATGAATTCGTTCTTGAAGGTACGATTTGAAAACAGATGAAAGAAACGTAACAGTGAAATAAGACGAAAAATGAAGAAATAAAGGCTTAATTTCTTGATAAAATATGAATGAATCTCCCGTGTTTAAACTTCAAAGTCAAAGATTTGAGAAACGCTGCTCAACAGGCAAGTTGACATAGTGGAATAGTACCTATCTTTGGAGTAACTTCAAACTTCCATTTTCATATCGTAAGCCAGACGGTTCAAAAATTCATATAATAATATTAAAAATATAAAAAAATTATTTTTATATTAATATTTATAATTAAATTTAAATTAAAATATTTTTAATATTTAAAAAATCAATTAATTCGCTAAAATTCTTTCAAAATTTTATTTCTTTTGTTGAAATTCCTATTATTTCTTTCTTTCCACAATTTGTTGTCCATTAGCCATTAATTACTGCACAACTTTGGTTATATAATATAAATATTATACGAAAAATAATTAAAATATGATAAAAATATAAAATAATAAAAAAATTATAATATAATATAAATATATAAATATTTTAAAATTTATATAATATAAATTATTAACCATCAAAATTTATATAAATATTAAAAAAAATTATATATAATTATAATATAATAAAATATATATATATAATATAAATATATAAATTATCAAATTTAAAACACCACATCTTCCGAAAACTTTCAGAGGCTAGGCTGAGCAATCAGTGCGAGTTTATTGATCGAAATTTGATGCGCGCCCAAAGGGCTATGTAATCCACGTAAGCCGTGTCGCTGTGGCGCGCGAACTCTTTCTCCATGAGCGAGACTCTATCCAGACTTCTGGCATCCAAGCCATCAAAATCTGCGGGCGAGGCCCATGAAGGAGTTTTTTTACCAGATTTGCGCAGAAAGAAAAGGTGGGATTCCAGCTTCCAAGATAATTTGACCCGTGACCAGCAGAATCCTAAGAAAACTTTACCCTGGTCCTTTCGAACCGGCCTATATATATACCCCTATACTCACTCTCTGCCATTAATCCACAACCTATCACCAATTTAATGATCTCCTTAATCCTAAATAACCATTACCACATAGTTAACTGATTGGAATTGGTTCATGCTCTAACACCATTTTACTTGGATTCTGAGTTCGTTGGCCCAAATCGTTTGATACTTCTATCCATCCACAAAAAACATATATATAAAATAAAAAAAGATGTGCTCTTATGTGCATCAGATAAGCATTTTCAATTTCAGTTTTCTTCCTTGTCTTTGCATAAGCCTGCCTGGATCAAACTACAGGTTCTGGTTGTTATTGGGCAAGTACAGTGTTTGAAAATCCGAAGATTTGATGTCGCTATTCATCATTTGCCGGTAAGATGATGTCCGATGTTTGCTTTGACAAAGCCGAATTTCGAAAATGTAAGCATACAGAACTAGCTGCAAAGAGATTCAACTTGTAGTCTGTTGCTGGTTGTAGATGACTTGAAATTCTCATGGAGCATAAATCTTGAAAAATCAGAGCTTCCTTGTCAGCTCAAGAACAGAGTAGATTTGGATGCATAAGGAACTCAATAAATCTCTCAAACAAAAAGAAGCAAACCTCAAATAGCACTTGAGTCCAGACTGGAACACAATGCACAGCCATTGAAGACCATTAGTTGCAGGTAGTCCTTTTTTTTTTTTTTGTGGGGGGCAAAATGCAATGTAACTTCCAGCGCTAACGAGAGAAGCATCAATATTGGCCCATACTTGTGCCTAACATCGGTAGAGCAACTAATGACTTAACGGAGTTGATGTAGCATGTTCAACCTCAAACTAGTCTGAAACTAACCGGACAAGAACCTTCAAAATTTTCATAATAATATAGCCGTATGTTACTTGAACTCACAAATAAGTGTTAAATACGAGTATGTATCTAATATAAACTACGTTGGACACGGATGTAACATCAATGTTTATAGCAAGTAAACTTGGGCAGTAGTTAAAAGCCAATATGATGCAACAAAAATCATAATTTAATAGAATAAACCCAGAGAAAAAACATAGAGTTACCAGCCTTCATCAAGTTTTGAGTTATTGAGATCTTCAAACATTGATAATACATCTTAATAGCTTGATAAACTCTGAAAAGATTATTCAAATAGTATTAAAATGACTAAGTAATTTATAATCGCTATGAAAAGAGACAATAATTGATATTGCCAAGTGTTAATGCAGCAGTGTAAAATGTACACCTCAATTAGAACTAATAAAATTTGAATATGTTTATTATCTGTAATAAATTTGAGTATTTTTATTTGATTTTGAATTAAATAATATTATCGGTCAGATATTTGAATTCGTTAAATATCTAAATTCAATAAATTAAACTTTTTTAAAATAAAAATATAAAACCAAACAAAAATCAATTTAATGGTATTTAACTTAATTAATATATTTTATTTTCCAAAAAAAAAAAATTAAGTTATTATTATATTTCATTATAGTTGATAAAATTTAAATGTTTTAACATATTATTTCAAAATTCAAGATCAATTCACTTGGTAAAAATTTTAATAGCTAATCTTGCAACCCAAAGTTCAGCTATTTTTATGAGTATAAATATTTATATTTTACAAATAAAAGAAACTGGAC
>JBBYHK010000016.1:183720-196627 GCA_038382065.1 Adansonia grandidieri | reverse complement strand
TAATATCGAAGCAGCTAATAAAGAAAAAAAAAAGATTAAAAAAATTTACATTTGAATCATCCGCTCTCCCATCACCAATAGCCCCAAAAGCAAGAACGTTAAGGGATTGACAATCACCAGTCCCAAAAACAAAGCTCAAAGTCATCAAAACAAGCAATGGCTAAAAGAAAAAAAAGAAGGAAATATTAACAAAATAATTAACGGTGGCCATGGATGAATGCAGTAAGGTTTTCAAGTTGAAATGCTAAATTCTCACCATCTGAAAAGCTTTTTTCGTTTCCTCGATCTCTTCTTTTTGGTTGAAAGGAAGTGAATTTTGGGTTTTTTTTTCCTTAATTTCTTTCTGTTTTTCATCACTTACTAGGTTTGAGTTCTTTTTATAGAGGCTTGCATGTATTAATTTGTAGGAAATTAATTATTTGAAGGAAATATAATTATCATATAATAATTGACCAAAGAAAAAAAGGTAATGCTTCATGTTGCAAATGGCATGTTTGCTCTGGGGCTGTTGACCATTTAAAGCTAAATCTTTTTGAGAAATTAACTGCCTTATGTGCGTTCAAGATCTCTGATATGTCGTTGGGTAATGTGGAAGCTAATATTAAAGCTCAGTTGGAAGCAATTAAGACGGCGAGTGTTTGTTTGAAAATCAATGGGACATATGGGGCTTATTTTTAATAACTAAGGAGGATATTAGACCATGGAAATTAGGGAAAAATATGCTCACATATTGATGTTCTCAAGGGTAGAATAGATTGGCAGGATTCCAAAGGTTGGCAGGCTGCATGTCTGCATTTTATTGTTTTTCGTCGGTTTAATTCGACTTAAAATAATATTTTTAAGTTAAAATAATATATTTTTATTTAAATTTAATTATAAAATATGTAAATATTAATATAAGAATAATTTTTTTAATTTTTTTTAAAGACAATAAAGAATAATTCAAGTCTATAAGCCGAGTCAAACTAAATTTAAGCTTAAGCTTAGAATTAAAAAAAAAAATTCGGATAACAGCCTAACTCGACCCGTAGAGCCCTCTAAGCTAGAATTGGAAAGAGTTAATAAATTAATTGTTCTTTGAACTATATTACTTTTCACAATGTGATACCTAAAAAAATATTTACAATTATATACTTAAATTTTTATTTTTATTACACCCATTAGCGCATTTAACAATATTAACACATCTTTTTTTTTTAACTAATAAAATCATAATATGTCAATAATATCACATCAGCATTGCGATCAGGACCATGAGATTGATAGTTGCATTAAAGAAGGAACATTTAATCTGGCTGATGAACAGAATATTTATACCTTGATTTGGAGTCTAGTAATTTTTTCTTTCAGCCTTTAATGATTGGGTTGGCGGGTAAGACTATCGCTATATGATAAATCAATGTTCTCTTTGATACATAGTCGTAAAAGGAAATATTCCTTACTATTGTTAGGATGGAACTATTGATTAGTCAGTCAAATTATAATTTAAAAAAATTTATATTTTTATCTAAATTTGATACAGATTAAATTTAAATTAATTTATAAATCTATTTTATTATTTAAAATAATATTAAAAAATAAAAATATTTATATATATTAATATTCATTATTAAATTTAAATTAAAAATATTTTTTATTATTTAAATAATAATTCGGGTTAAAAAAAAATATCCTTCTTAGGTTTGCCTATGAAACATGGTGTAAGGCCCCATAGCCAAGCAGCTACTCTCACTCATACCGGAGCCTTGTTTTGCCATGTTAATTTTGTCATCTCTCAAAATATTAAAAATATTTATATATTAATATTTATAATTAAATTTATATAAATTTTTATTATTTGAATAATAATTCAGATCAAAGATATATCATTCTCAGATTTGCCCGTGAAACGTGGTGTAAGGCCGCCATAGCCAAAGCACTTACTCTCCCTCATATCAGAGCCTTGTTTTGCCATGTTAGTTTTGTCATCTCTCTCGATAACCCCTTCACGTTGAACGTCATCAGAGGATTTAAAATTACGCTCGTTGATGCATTTTCGATAACATTGTATTGACTATGCACAGGAAAAATTAGAAAATATCAATTACAATAATCATCGAAGAGATGAATAAAATAATATTTTGCAGAATAATAAAATTGCAGAACAAGAAAACAGAATCAAGAAACATATTATCGAAAACATTTAACCGAAATTAAACCGATCGGAGGCAGACAATGCCAAAAACAAAGAGTTATGAATGATTCTATTGGGGCTTCTTCTTATTCAGAATTGCTTTGTGTTTAACGATTAAACAAAAGGGTTATGAAAGTTTAAAGTGTTCTCTGTGTGTGTGCGCGCGCGCGTTTTGGCAGATTTTAAGGTTAAATTGAAAGTGAATGTTGTATGTTAGAATATTTAAGGGTTATCCAGCTGCCTAGATGAATTATAGGGGAGAAACAATAATGTTACGTTGATATGACCAAGAGGTTGTTATCAACCATCACTTTTGTCCTCTTTATCAGGATTTTTCTTTTCTGTTATTTTTTCTTTTAATTCATGACCATATTAGACCTATGGTTGGGTACATTTTAGGTTGGGTTAATTTAAATTTTTAAAGTTTTGGTTCATATTCATTTTGGTTTTGGATCATTTCAGTTTAAAGTTATTTTTATTTTGAGTCAATCGTGTTTAACACTTGAATTAATTGAATTCCAGTCAATCAAGTTTAATATTCGATTTTATCAGATTCGATCATTTTGAGTTCGGATCATTTTAAATTCAGTTTAATCGGTTTTGAGTTGTTGACTTTTTTAGTCAAATCAAATTTGAGTTTGGATGAATTGATTAAATTTTCTAAGTTTTAATCAAAATTGACAAATCTAAAACCATATGACTATGTTCATGCTTAATACTCACTCCAAATTCAAATAACATAATAGGTTCTGACCTTCTCGAACTATCCAAAGCACCAACAATATATAAACCAAATAAAGAATTTCTTAAACATCCAACAGCTTCTATATAAATATTGAGAGTGTTTGAAACTTCATATAACTGAATGATCCTAACTAAATAACCCTAATAAGTTCATTAATGGCTGTACCCAAATAATAATAATAATAATATTAATTTCATCAACTTGGTACTATTCCATATGTTGTTTTGCTTTATGGTTTTAAGCAAGTGAGTGCAGGAGTTGTCAAGGTGGAAGATCCATGAGCATTATTGCATTCAGCTTTAACAATCTTTCCAGGAATCGATGAAACGATGTTATTGTTGTTGAGAGTTATCCGAGTGCAAGGAACTACTCTGCTGCAATCCAGTTTGATAGCAACTTCAGTTGAAGAACTCCCTTTGAATCCACTGAATCTCACGTCGCTTATCGTTACTGCTGTTTTCTGCAATTTATAATTAATATTTAGCTAGAATTAAAATGAAAACATGGATTTTATTCAATAAAAAAGGAAGAAAAATGTATATATATTTTTGGCCTATTTTATTCGGACGAAAGGGTGAGTTTCGGTTGGTGTAAAACATGTATTCTTTTTAATAAACAAAGAAGAAAAAAAGTTTTTTATTTATATTGCTCGGACTTAAAAATGAGTGTCGCACTTTAGTATGTATCCGATTAAAATATACTCAAAATTTTAAAACTTTTTTTATATATTTAAATATTATACTTCTCTACTTATATCTTAATATATATCATCTATATGAGTTTTAAAAATAAATACTTTCTAAAAAATGAAAAATTGAAATATCATAAACGCAATATATATATATACATATATATTTACCCCTTCAGGTTGACAATTATGGGCAGGACAGTAGTGTTGGTCAATGATGATAGGGTTTTGAACGTTTACGAGTTGAGCACCATCAAAGAAAATATTCCTTGCAAATCCAGAACCACCCTATATACACATATATACACAAATATAAATATTTATTAAAAGAAAATATTTATATATAACTGAAAATATATTTTTTATATATAATTACCGCCCATGTCTTGATTCTAGCTCCATTCTGAGTTCCATTGAAGATAGAGTTCTGCACTTGCACCCACTCCACTGTTTCGGTTTTCCCGTCTTTTCCAAGACTTCCCACGCTTCAAAAACAATCAAATTCACGACTTATAATGAACTAATAAACAATAGTTATTGGTCCCAAGCTAAATTACTCAAATCCGAATATGCGTGTTAGATTTGGATGTATTTAAAAATTATTTTTTTTTATACATTTGAAAAGTTGTAGCTCTATATAATATCTAATTACAGGTAGGATAGAGATGTCGGACATAAATATTTTAAAAAATAAAGAGTACTATAGATACCAATATCTGAAATGAACTAATGGCAAATGATAAGAATCAAATACCATTAATTTAATTTAAAAATTAAAATAAAAAAGTAGTAATAATAATGCGTGAAATTAAAATTATATATTAATTTAAAAAAAACACATGTAAAAAATTATTTTTTAAAAAAAAATCACATTTTATTTTCTATTTAAAAGATAATTTTTTTAAATGAATGACCATATTCTAATATATTAAAATAAATTCTTTTTAATGAAATTAGATCTGTTCAAAGGTTGAGTAATTAGTCTCACTTGACTTGAGCTGATCTTAAACTTTTATTTTTTTGATCCAAGTCGACCACCGAAACTATGATCATTGTTTATTAAATAAAATAATATTTTTATTTAAATTTAAATATATAAATATTAATTAAAAATAATTTTTTTATTTTTTATATTAATTTAAATAATCTATTAAATCAATTCTAAAATTAATTTTTAAATTTTATAAATAACAATCGACCCAACTTAAAAGCAGTTTGACTGATAATCAAAGGACTCTTTTTATTCGACAAATATTTTTTTTTTCGCTACTTCAATATACTCTACTATTCCTTTTGTTTTATGGGCCAGACGCTATCTATATTCTTAGACCCAATTCCTATCCCCAAAATTGGAATTTAAATAGCAGAAAAACAAAAGCCCTAGTTTACTTGTTTGCCTCCTTCTTCGTCTTCCTCTTCTTCCAGCCGACAAATCGAGCTTGGGATTGGGGAATTCGCGATTGCGAATTCGAAGTTACCAAATTTCTAGCCAAAGCTTGAAAAACAAAAATGACTGATTACGAAGAAGCGCCTTATCAAGGAAACGGAGAAAACCTCGAAAACAGTTACGGCGGAGGTTCTTCTCCTCAGCCTCGGTCCGATGATCAAAGCGGTTCTAAATCTCAGGTTAGATCGCGTCAATTTTAGCTAAATTTCGTCTTTTCACGCTTTTTAATCGATTTCTTTTAAGTTTTTGTTTGGAGGAATTTTGAAGAAATTTAATATTAATTTTGTTGGATTTTTAATTACCGAAGAATTCAATGAATCATTTTTGTTGTTAGTTTTAGCGAAAGAAAAATGGAAAATTGCGAAAGGATGAAAATCAAATGTAAAAATATTTTTTTTTGAAGAATTATAATAAAAAGAAGTATGATTTTATTTTTAGATTGAACTATTACCTTAGAATTAGTGTTGCATCTTAGTCTTTTGTTTATTTAAAATCAGTGGTGATTACACTTTACTTCATTTGCCTTCTTTTTTAGCAAATTTTGTTCAGAAGCTAATAGAAAATAATAAAAAAAGCAGCAAGCTAGAAATAGGCTACAATTGTTTTTTAATAAATTTCTGAGTTGTGATGGGAGTTTTTCAATCTTTTAGGGCTCAAATATTTTCTTTGAATTAGGGTTTAGCATCTCAAAATTTGGTTAGCTTGAAAAATAGCCTTTTGAAAGTACTTACTTTGTTCGAACCTAAACAATAGAAAACAAGGTATACTTTATGGAGGTAAAAGGTTTTCTTTTTTATTCATTTTTTAACAAAACATGAGTTTCTAAGAATTCAAATCACATATTAGTGTCTCAATTTATGATTCCTGTTTTTATCCAGTATAATTGTGGCAAAGGAGGAATTGGAACCTGGGTTTTTGGTTAGGGAAACACGAACTTACCGCTTGGGTCCCTTTTTTATCTGTATCAACTCTGTTTTTTTTTTTTTAAAATTTTTTTTTCAAAACGTTCATGCTTATATCAGATCTTGAGTATGCACACATGTTTAGGTGTTCAATCATGTTTTTCCTCACTGAATTTGGCTAGTTTGACAAGTAGACTTTTTAATTGAATTTTTACGGATTAGTTTTGTTCTAAGCTACGGTGGCTTCTAGGTCCATTCTTTATGATATGGGAAAAGGTTTTATTGCAAATAACTTTCTTGAATGTTAGTTTTATGTTTGTTCTTAGACATTTGATTTTTTTAGCGATATGAATTGAATGCAACTTTACATTTGGTCTTTTAACGATATAAATTAAATGCAACTTTAACTTTTTGCAGCATGGGTCTCGGGATCATGAGAGAGAATCCTCTAGAAGTAGGGAAAAGGAAAGAGAGAAAGGGCGTGACAAAGAAAGGGACAAAGAACGTGATCGCCATAGGGACAGGGACAGGGATAGGGATAGAGATCGAGAAAAGGATCGTGATCGGGAACGCCATCACAGAGATCGTCACAGGGATCGTAGTAGGGAACGTAGTGAGAGAAGAAGAGATAGGGATGATGATGATTATTACCGCAGTCGAGACTATGACAAGTAATTTCAGCAATAATTTGAACCATTTTGGTCATAGCTTTTTTTTCTTCTTGATGCTAATCGTTATTGTTTACTGAGTTATTTCTTCTTAAATGTTATTTACAGAAGAAGGGACTATGATAAAGACAAGGAGGACAGGCATAGGCGCCGGTCCCGATCCCATTCTAGGAGTAGATCTGAACGCAGATCAAGATCAAGATCAAGGTCTCGTTCTCGCTCTCGATCACGCTCAAAGAGGTTAATCATAAGAACTTTATTATTCATAAAAGTTAGATAGTTTCAGTCATATATCCTTGTTCCTTGTATGCTAACTTCATTATTTTGCAGCAAAAGGATTAGTGGTTTTGACATGGCCCCTCCAGCTTCAGCAATGTTAGCTGCTGGTGCTGTGGCAGCTGCTGCTACAGGTACATATGCCTTTCACAAAAATTAAGATTGTTGTACTTTGTTAACTGCTATTTTTGTTTTTGGATGATCTAGTGTGGAAAGTTCGTATCAAAATACTGGTGTGGTTTTGGTAAGCTGTATATTTCCTCCTGCTTTGTATATATATATATATATATATTGCCTTTTAGGCAGTGATCTTGTGGAAGACTATAATATTGTTTTAAATTTTTTTACTTAGCCAAATAATTCTGAAACTGAGAGAGTTTTTGGTTTTGTCTTCTGTTTGGTGTTTGTTTGTTTGTTTCTATGTCTTTGTCTTTGTTTTTAAGAAGGCAATGGCGTGAGCCGACTTCTGTAGCTTTTATGTACAAGGAGGAATCAATGCAACCAGTTTTGATGGTATTGTACGTCTTCAACTGGCAACCATTGCCTGTTCTGGTAGTCTTGCTAAATATTTCCTCCAGAATTTGCACGCGATGAATTCTTTTTTCTATCTCTAAAACTGCAAGAGGTTTGCATATGCTATGGAAATGACAAATGAGGCATAAAAGTCCTTATGTTAAACCCACTGCTATAGAAATGTGACTCTGAGTTTTAATTATATCCTCATATGAAATCTGAATATCATTTCAGGCCAGATTCCTGGTACTAGCCCAGCCTTACCTGCAGTATTTCCAAACATGTTTCCTCTTGCAACTGGACAGGTATATGCTGCTCTTATGCACCCAATATTTATGAGCTTGCTTTATGTGCCTTGACTTTGTTGAATTTCGGTTTGCTGCAGCCTTTTGGTGCTCTCCCTGTTATGCCAGTTCAGGCAATGACTCAGCAGGTTGGAACGATTATGGATACAATGTAGCGTATACCTTTCTTTAGAAATATTTTCTTATAGTACAGAAAGTTAATAGAATTTATCTTGTGATTTCAGGCTACTAGGCATGCTCGCAGGGTCTATGTTGGAGGGCTTTCTCCTACTGCTAATGAACAGGTTCGATTTAACACTATCGTAGCATTATTGCAGTTATGCTATCAAATAAAGCCAGTACTGACCCTTAATATTATATCACAGTCAGTTGCAACCTTCTTCAGCCAAGTCATGGCTGCAATTGGTGGAAACACTGCTGGTCCAGGTATACTTTAAGTTATATATATATTTTACATGACTGAGCTACCGGCCTTATTTTTCTTCCATGGTTGTTCATACTCGTGTTATATATTCAGGGGATGCTGTTGTTAATGTCTACATAAACCATGAAAAGAAGTTTGCTTTTGTAGAGATGAGATCTGTTGAGGAGGCTAGTAATGCAATGGCTTTAGATGGGATTATATTTGAGGTATTTTTATTTTCTTTTGGATTTTGATGCCGAAATCCTTTAATTACGATAAGTTGGGTTGACCTGTTTGCACTTTTAGGGAGCACCTGTGAAGGTTAGGAGACCTAGTGACTATAATCCCTCACTTGCTGCAACTCTTGGTCCGAGCCAGCCTAATCCCAATCTTAATCTAGCCGCTGTGGGTCTAACTCCGGGTTCCGCTGGTGGGCTTGAGGGTCCAGACCGCATATTTGTCGGCGGACTTCCCTATTACTTCACAGAAGCACAGATCAGGGAGCTATTGGAATCTTTTGGGCCTCTTCGAGGTTTTGATCTCGTAAAAGATAGAGAAACTGGAAACTCGAAAGGCTATGCTTTTTGTGTTTATCAAGACCTGTCGGTTACAGATATAGCTTGTGCTGCTCTAAATGGAATTAAGATGGGTGATAAAACGCTCACTGTTAGGCGAGCAAATCAGGGTGCTACCCAGCCTAAACCCGAGCAAGAGAGTATACTCCAGCATGCACAGCAGCAGATTGCTTTGCAGGTAAGATTAGATATTATTGTTTTATTAAATCTTATACCATCATATCCAGGGATTTAAATAATGTACGCAGTACAACATTATGGTTGCTATTTTGCGGTTCTGGCTCTTCCTGCTGCGGTAACATTCATTAGGTCTGCAATCGCAGTAAACGCAGCCCATATCCGCAACCACAATTTAAATCACTGTTATGCCCCTTGCAATTTAGGGCTGTTATTAGGAATTGTAGGCTAATTTGCTGATTCTTTTTGTTTTTTCAGAGGCTTATGTTGCAACCACAAGGGTTGCTGACAAAGGTTGTGTGTTTGACTCAAGCACTTAATGTTGATGATCTCAGAGATGACGAGGAGTACGAAGACATTGTCGAAGATATGAGACAAGAGGGTGGAAAATATGGTAAAATTCTTCTTAAACAATCTAATGCATTTTTTTCCTTATATCTGGCCCTCTTTTTTAACATGCAGAATCTCATATATATATTGTTTTATTAATTTTCTTTATTTTCTTTTGTGTTTATATCTCTGTTGTACAGCACTTTCTTGTTCCACATTCTGCTATAAAGAATCAGGCCTAACATACACAGACAGAAGACTTTCTAACCCTCTATCTTTATTTACGTGATACTGATTTCTCTGACTTATTCTTTTGGGACAAAAAAAAAAAATTTTTTTCGTGGATTCGGAATTTTTACATGAAATATGCAGGTATATTGGTGAATGTTGTCATCCCACGCCCAAATCCAAGTGGAGAACCCTCCCCAGGTGTCGGGAAGGTCAGTATTGACCCTTATACCATTTTTTTTTAACTTCATATTCGGTTGATCATTGTCTACTTTTCATCTTATGTATCCTAATCGTGAGCAAACGTTTGTTTTGGTCATTTCTGCTAAGTTGCACTATCTAACATTGCTCCGTCTTTTCGTTTTTTTTGAAGTACTTGTGTTTTAACATTCGTATCCAATGCATATTTGAACATGGATTTGAGGATATGATCCTCTTAATACATGGAAAAACTTAGAAAAATTGAACATATCCGTATCCAACATTCAAACCCAAGTCACAGTAACATGTTATATAACTCTCCTATGTTACTGACTGTAATTCTCTGGTGCTATTAGGTATTTCTGGAGTACTTGGATGTCGAAGGTGCCAAAAAAGCTCAAGCTGCAATGAACGGTAGGAAATTTGGTGGAAATCAAGTTATCGCCGTCTACTATCCGGAGAACAAGTTCGCACAAGGGGAATACGATGGCTAATTATGTTGGAAGATCCAAATCATTATGTAGCATTGTGCCTGTAGTGATTCTATGTTAAGGTCTTTAGCATTATGTGGTTCTTAAGTAATGGCAGCCTGTCGAAACTTGAGAATTTGAACAGTCGAACATATCGTGACGTAATATGTTAGGACTAGTTGGGATGAATGTGATTCTCTTCTTTTTATTTTTGAATCCTTTGTTTGCTCTTTGAAGCTATGGCCTATGTTTAGAGGGTTTTTGATTTCCTGTGGTGAGTTAAGAGCGAGTTTTTAAGATTTGCGATGGCTCATGTTATTTTGACTTTTTATTTTTCTAGAGGTATACATGTTCGACAATTATGTCTGACATATATGACGTATATCTATACATGGATATGAGGATATGATTATATATGAAAATTTTTAAATAAACATATTTTTATTGGGTATATGTCTATAGTTGAATACTCACATTCGAATTTAAATAACATAGGTAATGACATGGCACAGCTTGTGTTGAGTCAGTTCATCAGTTTGGCGATCGGTATGCTCATCAAGACTTGTAGAGATGAATATTGAGAGTAAAATAGTTTTATCGGTTTGCTTCCTTGTTTGGATTAAAAATTAATAACTTGGACATAACAATGTTACAAATATAATATGAAAAAAAATTAAAATATGATATAAAATATAATATAACTTATTTTTAACATAAATTATTGATAAAATATGAGTTAATTTATATAATATAAATTATTAATATTTTAAAATTTATATAAATGTATAATGTGTTAAACATGATTATAATATAAAAAATAATTAGTCATGAGTGGTGGATTAGTACAGTGATGTAAGGATATATTTAAAAATAAAAAAGAAATCAATTTTCCTTAACAAAGTGTGCTAATTTTTGGCAATCTAAATTTTTATGATAATGTATTAAAAATGATTTTCTTTTAACAAATTTTTCTTCATAAAATCTTGCATGTCAGGTGAAAAGATTTACTTTTAATTTGATTTTTGAAATAAATAATAAATAAAATTTGATTTTTTTTTTCAAAGTGAGTTTTTTTTCCACATAAAAAGTGAATTTTTAGTAAAATTTAATTTTTTTTAGGTAAAAAATAAATATTTAACTATTATTTCAAATGATATGTGCAAAAACCCCTTAATTCTATATTTATTTTAAGGATTTTATTTAGACTTTTTTAACTTTTTCAATTCAGTTGATATCATTTTACTCGTGACACCAATATCAAAGGTATTGTAATAATAGAGATGAAATGGCAAAAAATAAAAATAAAAATAAAAAACCCCTTAATTTGACTTTTATTCTAAAGATTTTATTTATACTTTTTTGTAACTTTCCTAACTACGTTAATATCACAAGTCAAATAACATTAAACTCAATTGGAGTTTTTAAATAAAAAATCTAGAAAAAAAATTAAATTACCTAAATTACATTTTTCTTCAATTTTTGTTTTGTATTTTACGAAAATCATTACGCATAAAAAAAATTAAAATAGAGAAATAATATGAAATTGAAAATATTTATTTTTGCTAAGTATCAAAAAGATGAAAGTAAAAAAAAAAGAGAGATATATATATTTATATATATATATATATATATAAATAGGTCATTTATGCTAAAAAACTATTTTAATCCATTTACTTCTGTTTAAAATTTAATTAAAAATATTCATAAATATACTATTAAAATCCTTTAACTATTAATAATTTTATGAAATATGACCTAAAAAATAATTAAAACATAAGATAAATATGATATTATAAAAATAATATAAACGATATAAATATATAAATATATTAAAATTTTATATAAAATTAATTATTAATATATCAAAATTTATATAAATATATAATATTTTAATTATAATTATATGAAAATTAAAACATACAATGTAAATCCTTAGATTTCAAAGTACGCTTAAAACCTTTCTACTTTTATTGCTTAATAATGCCTACCATTGAATAAAATCCGACTAGACCGGTTAGTGGAGCAATTAAATCGGGAATTAGTGGCATGCACGGTCCAAGGACTACAAAAATTCAAGTAATATTTGAATTGGTTAAAAATTAATTTAATCGATCAAAAATTAAATTAATAAAATTATTTATTTTTAAAATTTTATTTTTAATTAATAAAATTTAAATATTTATTTTTTAAAATTTATATTAAAAATTATATTATAAATTAAATGCATTTTTATTAAATATTTTATATCAAATTAATATTAAAAATATTAAAAATATATGTTGAAGAGGGTATTGAAAGGCTTACCGGTTTAACTTTTGGATTTTTTTTACATTGAAGCCTAAGCCAGGAGACACAAACCCGGTAATTATTTCCCCAAATTGGCTAACCCTCTAAAATCCTAAACCCTAATTACTTCTCAGTTCACTTGATTCTTGATTTCCCCTCATAACGCAAAAGTTATTTTCGCATTTTGTTTCTTAAAGAAAGAACCCAATCTCCATCGAGTTCTTCTTATTGAGTTCAAGGTACTTAATTATTGCTTGAGTTCATTAATGCTTCTTTTGTTTTTTTTTTTTTTCTTTGACAAAAATTGTCATTTCCCCTAGCGTTGACTTCCTCTGTTTGCAGCAATGGTGGGACTTTCTGTTGGAGAAAAGCATTTCATACAAGGCGGAATTGCTCAAGACCTGCGTTCCGATGGTCGAAAAAGGTTAGCTTACCGACCCATATATGTTGAAACTGGAGTTATTCCTCAGGTATGGAATCTTCTTCTATACTCTCAACCAACAAATAGCTTATCTATTTT
>JBBYHK010000016.1:144231-159113 GCA_038382065.1 Adansonia grandidieri | reverse complement strand
GAATTATTATTTAATTAATAAAAATATTTTTATTTAAATTTAATTATAAAAATATAAAAATAATATTTTAATATTTTTAATAATAAAATAAGTTTCTTCTACTTGACAAATCAAGTTGAATCTTAAATAAATATTTTTTATTTAAATTTAACCTAACTTAATTTATAATTAGTTTTACTTTAAACCATTGTTTAAAAAATTGAACCAAACCAACCAATTATACTAAAGACTGGTGTCTAGTTCGATCTGATATATATTACAAAATCAGGAGTTCATTAATTTAGAAAAAGAATTAGAAAAAATTGAGTTTAAGCTTTCTTTTATTTTTTTAAAAAATTATTTTATGTGATGAAATTTAAACTTTTAGCCCATTTAATTTATATTAAGATCATACTACTTAGTTAAATATATTTTATTAAGTATTTACAATATGTAATACATATTTAATTTTTAATTTTTAATTTTTTTTAATAAAACCATAAAGTTGAATCGATTCCTAAGAGACTTCATCGGTTAAAAAAAATAGAGCTGGAGGTCAAACTAATTAGACATTTGTTTTTTGATTCAATCCGTTAAATTGATTAGTTCATTAAAACAAAGTTTAAAATATTAAAAAAT
Source organism: Adansonia grandidieri (assembly GCA_038382065.1). NCBI lineage: Eukaryota > Viridiplantae > Streptophyta > Magnoliopsida > Malvales > Malvaceae > Adansonia > Adansonia grandidieri. The sequence continues at coordinate 158,495 of JBBYHK010000016.1, read as the reverse complement.
AATTTTAACGTTAAATAAATATTAAATATAGTAAATAATTAATAAAAAATTATATTTTACTTATGATATGATTTTTAATATAAAATTAAAAAGTTAAAGATTTAAATCTCATCAATTATAAAAATAAATAAATAATAAACAAATAAAAATACAACAAATTGTTTTTTTTTCTTTTTATTTTTTAATTACTTTTTACCTATTAATTCAGTTTTCTCCTAGATTGACTTTATCTAATTTTATATAATATATCATACTAAATAACTTATCTATTCTTGATTGAATTAAACCAATATGTCCATTTTGATTTTTTAATGCATAGGTTTTTTAAGCATTGCTTTAAACCTCCATTAGTTCTATGGGCTTTTGACAAACAAGGAAGCCATAATTTTAAACATTCTTTCAATGCAAAGGTTATTCAGCGATTGGGTAGCGGAAAATTGTTTATTCAAATTTATAGAAACATAAAATATTTATAAATATTAAATTATCAATTTTCTGTTATTTTTTTAATTTATCATCTCTCTCTCTTTACCCTTTATTTTTTTTATTTTTTAATAAGCGAAAATCAACCTGGCCAATTTAATAGGATTGAAATGATCCTAATTTGATGAAAGGTGATCTTGTGTCCAATTGAGCACAAGCAAAAAAAAGTTTTAAGTTTGAATCGAAGTTCAATTAAATATTAATTTTTAAAGTTTATGTTTGATTTAAGATAAAATTTAAATTATTTAAATTCACTTAATTATATTTAGTTATTTAATAAAAAATAAACTTAACTCTCATGCTCGATTTTAAACTCGATTATTTATGTTTAAGTTCGAATTGAAATTATTTAATATAAAGTAAAAGCAATAAAAGTATGTATTAAAAAATTAAAAATTTCCCTGCAACCATATGATCTATTCGTATAATGTTAAACTCTTAATTTTCAATAACTAATAAATAATCTTTTGCAATCTTAACTACCATAAATAAATAAATAAATTATATTACGCATGAGTCTAGTATTAGGACAATTAAATTCGACTCACTCGATAATTTTAACTACTTGACTTGATAATGATTAATTCAAATCCGATATTTTTTTCGAATCAAACACAAATAACTCAAAAATATCTCGTTTTTACTCTTAAATATCTTAGTATTTTTAAATAAATCTAATTATTCGTATATTTCTATCATATTCATATATTTTATAATATTATAATTATATTTAAAATATTTTATATTTATATATATTATTAATACATTAATAACTCTTATTTTATAAAATTTAAAATACTCATAAATTCAAAACCTATTTTAATTATTTTTCTATAATTTAATATTCTAAGGTTTACTTTTAGGTGACACTTCCGTTTTAGCGTTTTACGTGGTAGTTGGTGATTTGTTGATTAAGATTGCTGCATGTCCAATCCACTCAACCAAATTTTATCAGCATTTTAACCGAAGTATAATTAGACTTTATCCACACACACACTCGAAAGAAAGGGCCAAAGATTTTGAGCTGTGAAAGAACTGAAAATATGGCTTTTAGTGTTGGGTATTGTATGAATCTTCTGGCAAAGCCTCAACCTTCTTTAATTCCTTCAGTTTCATCATCAAAATCTTCTGCAGTTTCACATTCTTCATTAGTTTCTTCATTTTCAGCTATGAATACTGTTTTTCATCAAATGAAGGAACTCAAGCACCCCATTACACGAATCAGAGCATCAGCTGAAGGTATGTTTACCCTTTAAATCCAATTTATTTATTTATTTATTTTTTAAAGATTTTTCACTCTTTTTGTTTAAAATGGGTTGTATTTGTTTTGACTGTTAGGTTCTTAATTTTCATTTTTTTTTTTTAATTTTCTTGTTTTGCTGTTGTTAACTATCAGCTATTTTTCCATGGTTTTGTTATATTTATATGATTAAAGGTACAAGCTTTACCCATTTAATATGTAATGTCTGTAGCTCATGTAATCATGAAAAAAAAAAGTATGACCCGAACTTTTTATTTTTCTAAAGTATCCGTGTTTATTATGTAGCCATGTATGGTATATCCAAAATGTAGAGGAAAACTTAGAACAAATTGAATATTTTGTGTCGAACATGTATTCATATATACTCAACCAAATCTGGGTAACATAGATGAACAGTAGTTTAGAAAATAGAAAACAGAATGCAAAAGTTAGTGAAAGCTTGAATTTTGGGCATATTAAGTGAGTTACACGTAGGAAATGTCCAACATTACTGCTTTAGCCGTTTCTTGGGCTTTCCTTTGTCTTAAAGGACTTATTTGATTTTTCATCTTCATGTTCTCGGGCAAATATGTTGCTCTAATGACTTTTGAAAGGAGAATAGTTTTGGTTTGTAAGGGATTAAATGAAGATCTAATTTTTGCAAATAATATTTGATCTTTGATAGATTAAAATCTGTTCAGAAACACCAATTTGTAACTATTTTGTTCAGATAAAGTTTAGTATTTTGGGGCATTTTAAAGGTCTTTGCATCTATGTTACTTGGACTTAGGTTTACATGTCGAACACAGTTATGCGTCTAACACGGTTATGTTCAATTTTTTCTGAGTTTTTCCATGTATTTGGAGGGTCTTTGGAGGGATCCCCATACTCATATCCAAATATGCGATGGACACAGGTGTCGAACACACAGATATTTCTAGAAAGATGAGGTGTTGGAGAAACATGGTTGATGTCATTGAACCAATTCAATCTAATTTATTCATTTCTATGCAAACTTCTTATCCTTAAGAGTTTATCTTAGATGTGTTTGGCGTTGTCTCCTAACATGTTTGTATTTTGCAGGACTTCCCAGTGAATTAGTTGAGGATTCGAATTTTGTTCCATTGAATGCTGATGATCCTACATATGGTCCACCTGTAAGTTCCGGTCAGTTTCTTACTTCATTCTTGAATTCATCTAGAAGATTATGTTTTAATTTATTATCCCATTTAACAAAATGATTGTAGATAAACCATGTAAGTTCTTTCAATTTGAATTAGGAGTAGAACTTTTTATAGAGAATGCACTAGAAATATCAAACTATAACCGTTCTTATGAGGCATCATGAACATAGACTATATTACTCGGACTCGAGTGTGAGCGTTGGATATTCGTACGTGTCCTACACGTGTATGTTCAATTTTTCTAAGTTTTTGCATGCATTTGGAAGATCCTTAGAGGGTCATATCCCAAAATTCGTGCCATAATATGTGTTGGACATAAATACTTCAAGAAAAATGAAGAGTCAGAGTAATATAGAACGTAGATACTTAGTGTAAGCCCACTTGACATTTGAGGCTTTAAACTTTGTTTGTTTCATAGGCCTTATTGTTGCTTGGATTTGAAGCCGAGGAGGCAGAGAAGGTAATTTTCGATAACTTTTACTTGTCATATTGGATGACACTTTTATAGTAAATTTGATTATCTGTAGTACATTCTTTTTAGAGCTTGAATAGGTTATATGCCCATGGTGAACAACATAGGTAATCGCATGCACTTCCTTTGTTGCATACAAGCTTTCATTAGGGTTTTCATGGTTCTTTTTTCCCTTTATATTAATAAGTGAATGGAAAAATGGGAAACTGAGGGATGGCAATTTTTCTTTCCCCCTCGTTGGTGTGATTTGAGGCTATGTTATATGGACTCGAGGTGGAGTATCGCATACGGGTATGTGTCCCAACATAGGTTTTGCTCAATTTTTTCAAAGTTTTTCAATATATTTAGAGGATTGTATTCTCATACCCATGCTCGAATATGTTTTGGAAATGGGCACTTCAAGGAAAATGAAGAGTCGGAGTAAGGTTTGAGGAAGGTTGAATCCGAATTTAGGACCTCTTTCTTGGATGAGGGGTCTGGTCACCAACTTGTCTATGCCTTGGCATTCCTTTTGTCAATCTGCCCCTCCCCTTTTATCCCTTCTTTTGTGCTTCTTAAGAACCAAACAAGTGGATTTCTCCTAGAGGGAAAAGTTGTTGGATTACATCCTTCTCATTTTTTTTTCCTGGAAGAAATTTGTTAAAGCGAAGATGTATAGCCTCACCTTCTAGTATATGTTACATACATTTCTGCAAGCTTGATATAAACTGTGATCTCATCTCTCAATAGTTATTATGCAGCTTTATGCTATGTTACTTGGACTTGCGTATTTTTAATTTTTTGTAAGTTTTTCCATATATTTGGAGAGTCCTTGAAGGATTTATCCTAATACCCATAGCCAAATAGGGTGCCATACATGGATACTTCTAGAAAAATGAAAAGTCAGAGTAACATTGGCTTTATGTGTGTGTGTGTGTGTGTTGGACTAATTCTTAGAATGATGCCCTTACTCATCTTTCAATTCTGCATATTTTCTTTGAACAGATACGACAATTCTTAAAAGAATTGGATGGTGAATTCTTGGAGGTAACACTTTTACTTCTTGTCTTTACCTTTTTTTTCCCACATAAAACAAAAATGAAAGCAACTGATGAAAGAATGTTTCGTAGCAAGGCACCAAAAAATTTCTGCATATTCCATCTTGTACCCTATGTTACTCAGACTTGAGTTTGATTGTCGAAATTTGTATGTGTCCGACTGACAGTCTAACACTTGTATGTTCAATTTTTTCTAAGTTTTTCAATGTATTTGGAAAATCCTCGATGTGTCATACCCCAATACCTGTGTCCAGATATACGTCGGATATAAATGTCAAACATGGATACTTTAAAGAAAAATGACGAGTCAGAGTAACATAGTTTGTTCCGTAACTTTCTCAAAGAAAGGCCCTTCTCATGCCTAAAGCACGTACAGTAGTAGTTATCTTCTCTACAATATAATGATGACTTGGCAGTATTCAGATTATTTTTCCTGTTTCTCATTTTCTTGGGATTGGTTTAGGGGTGAAGCCAAGATTTTATTGTTGGGGGCAGGGATAAAAAGGGTTAAATTATAATTTGTTGGGGGAACAAAATAGATCTTTATCATTTTTCAGGTTAGACGGTTTTTAAAGGATCAAGAATGATTTCACGAGCCAAGGAGGGCCAAAGTCCCCTGCCAGCCTCCCCCTTGGAAAAAGTCTCATTTTCCCACTGCTTTTGGATAATTTTGGACACGACACAAAGATAACATTTAGAAGAATAACACAAACATGACATGAATGCAAAACGCGTAAAAAATCTATACAAGCATGAATTATTAACGTGTCAAAATTTATGTTAAATATATAATATCTTAAACACGATTATAACATGTAAAAATGTATGAACACGACATGAATACATAAATTATTAAATATTAGGATCTTCATTCTTGCTCTTGGTGTCAATTCTGATCTTCCAGGAAACTAATGTTCTGATAGCTGCTTCACATATTAGAAGGAAATATAGATTTGCTCTATTCAACATGTTGCAATATATTTTTTTCTCATTTAAATGCTTACATGTTTCAGATTATTTATTGTACTGAAGACATGATTCCTCGTTCGCTTTGGGAAGCTGTGAATACAAGGCAAACTAATTTGGCAGAAGTGAAGGTTGATTTCTTACCCTTTTTTCTATGTTACTCGGACTCGGGTGCGAGCATCGGATACAGGTATGTGTCCGACATGGGTTTGTTAAATTTTTTTAAGTTTTTCCATGTATTTGAAGGGTTTATGGAGGGTCATATCCCCATACCCATGTCCAAAAATATGTCGGACATCGATATTTCAAGAAAAATGAAAAGTAGGAGCAACATAGCCTTTTTTTACTAGTTAATTTTCTTGTTCACCATTCTTATCCTGTTTACTTGTTACCATGTTCTGCTGGCAGTAAAAGGCTCAAAAAAAGTTTCTATTTGAAATATTGGGAGGTAGTATTTTTGTCGTCAAAAGTCCTACATTGCATACCTCTTGTACTTGAGTGTAGTTTATATACCTTATTAGATTCTCCACCTTACAAGCTAGTTTTTGAGATCTGGTTTGAGTTACTTTAACATGGTATAAGATCTACGGTTTTTGCCTGTTTCGTTGGGTTGTCCGTTCTATGCCAATTTCAGTTGATATCTGTCGAGATGGAGTGCCAAAAATTCACCATTAACAACCTCTTACACCTGCATATGGCTTACATACCCTATTAGACTCCCCATCTTACAAGCTACCTCTTGTACTTGAGTGTGGTTTATATACTTTATTAGATTCTCCACCTCACAGGCTAGGTTTTGAGGTTGGGCTTGAGTTACTTTAACTTGGTATAAGATCTCCTTTGGGTTGTCTATTCAACGTTGATTTCATCTGGGATTTCTTAAGAGGGAGTGTCACAAGTCCAACATCGTCAACGTTTTGTACCTGCGTGTGGCTTATGTACCCTATTAGTCTCTCCACCTTACAAACTAGCTTTGTTGGATTTGAGTTCTTTTAATTTTTATGATGAACATATTGGGGTTTTGGAAGGGCCCTTAAGAGTTTCAAATATTTGAGGTTGTCATGAGACATAATTTAGTTAGTCTTCTCATCTAAAGCTTGTTGTTCAAAATGGTTGGTCATCATTACATCCAAAACTGAAGCCTAAGACTACATAGAAATAGCTTAGCATGCATTTAATAAGTGAAAGGCCTATAATTGGACCACCTTTAGATTCGGGTGTGAGTCTCGGATCGGTTATATGTCTGACATGCATATGTTCGATTGTTACTAAGTTTTTCCATGCATTTGGAAAGTCCATGGAGGGTCATATCTCCATATACATATTTGAATATGCATTTGATATTTTAAGAAAACTGAAAAATCGAAGCAACATAGATAGTGTTTAATTTTTTTCTGGATGAAATGGTTGGCAGATTAGAAATTCATTTTGTGAACCCATATATTGTCCTGTTAAGTTTCCAGCTAAATCATGCTTAAATGTGATTAGTACATTATATTCTGCAGATTGCAAAATCACTGCCAAGGATCTGTTTTTTCTCTGGTCTTAGTGGGGAGGAGATGATGATGTTCATTGATGCTTTTCCAGAGACCGGTATCAAACAATTTTTCACCTAAAGTTGAGTCTATGTTACCTAGATTCCTCATTTTCTCTGAAATACCTAGGGATGGCAAAACCCTTTTTGCTCCACAGATTCCACATCGATCTGCTCCGAATGGGAGTTTTTTTCTCTTTGAAAAGTGGATGTTGGGTGGAGTGGGCAGTGTTGGTAAAGTGGATGTTGTCCTTTTTTTTTTTTTAAATTACTACCCCTTTAAATATTCTATACATTCATTGTATATTTTTAGTATATATATTAGGTAACATATGTAGTCATATATATATATATATATATATATATATGTTTGTATGTATACATATTATATCAAAATTATGTTCATGAATGAATTATAATATATTTTTACAATATTAAATTAAAATAATTAGTAACAAATTGGATTAGAGCACCGTGGAACGGCTATGGATGTAATTGACATCTATAGAGGTGTATGTTTTCAACATCCATGCAGGAGTGGAGCAGAAGTGGATAAGGCAATCCCCACCCCTCCGCTGCTCCATTGCCATCCCTAGAAATACCTGTTTCCAATATCTGTGCTTGATATATATTCGAGACATGGGCATAAGGGTATGATCTTCCAAATATACAAAAAATTTATAAAAAAAATGATTATACCGGTGTCAGACACATATCCGTATCCGACACTCATTCCAAATCCGGGTAACATAGGCTGCCGTTGAAGTGAACTTGAACTTCAATAAGAATCAAGCAGTACAATGTTCCTCTGTATTTGTATGCAGGATTAGAGCCAGCTGTATTTGCTGCTCTTGTTGCCAACAGTGCTGATAAACCGGTTGCTGAGTTGATAGAAGAAATTATGGGAGACCATGAAATGCTGGTGAGTTGGTGTTTTCCGTTGCTGCCTTTTCTACTTTTCAAAGTTCTACATTATTTGGATTCTTCGTTTTTCTTAAAGCATTTGTATTTATTTTTTGTGTGCAACATATATTCGAACTTGGGTACGAGGGTATAATCTTTCGGGAAAAACATGAAAAATTTTGTGTATACGTTTGTCGTAAACATATCCAGATCCAACACTAGGCCGAAGTCCGGGTAACATTGTTGAAGTGTTTATTTGATTCATGATTGTATATTCTGTAGCTATGTTGCTTAACTTTTTATTTTTCCTGAAGTACTCATGTTTGAGTCTTATCCTGTGATGGTCGGGCTTTGAGATGTCTCTCTTGCGTCATCTTATGTATCAGAATTTGATCATCACTTCTCGTATTCTCTTACATCAAAATTATTGTCTTCTTTGGACACCATGGGTCCCGTAAGGCTTCATCATCTGAAAGTGACCGTTATTTGGTTTGAACCAAAGACCTCTGCTTTAAGAGAATCCTTTTATCAATTTGTACTTGTGTTGGCAAAAGACTCCCAAAGGAGAGGCCTTTGGTTAGAAGCAAGAGAAGCGCACTTTCGGGTAAAAAAACCTTATGAGATTCATGAGTGTTCAAAGAGGACAATATTTTTGATGTAAGCATATGCAAGGGTGATGACTAAATCTCGGTACATAGGGTGATGCAGGAGAGACATCTTAAAACCTGATCATCACATATTCAGGCATGAGGCTATAGAATGACACTCCAAATACATAAAAAAATTAAATATACTTGTGTTAGACACATATTAAATCCGACACTCCTTGAGTCCGAGTAACATCATTTGGCAACATAGCTTACGTTTTTGAGTGTTTTGCAGACTGCACAACAATCAGGCTCAACATAACATGTAAACTAGGGCCAACTGGAATGGTGGCTCTTAAGGATTCAAATCCAATCCGTGATTCTGTTTCATAAAGCAAAACAAACCAGCAATGCAAATACTGCTATATTGGCTGAACTATAGTCTTGGCTGTAATCTGATGATCAACTCCACTAATTGTTCTCATTTCTTATATTCGGTATAGATAAACTCAAGCACAACATTCTTGCTAGACATATTCATGGATTAAGTTTGGATAAATTTTTTTTTTTTTTGTAATTCAAGCTTGCTCCAATTATTATTTATATAATATAATAAAATAATATTTTTATTTAACTATAAAATTAATATAATTAATTTTTAATTTTTAATATTATTTTGAATAATAAAATGATTTTTAAGTTCGGTCTAATCCAGAAGAAAAATATCTTCAAGTCGTAACCCGACCAGGCTCATAAACATTTTTAATTCTCGGCATTTGAAATTAAATTAAAGATATTTTATATTTTTGAAATATCTAAATTAAATTAAATATAAAACCAATGCTATGTCAAGAATTCACATCTTATAAAATTCCTTTCAAAATCAAATTATACATTCAATAATAATAGATTTTATTATGATTATAAATTGTATTCAATAATATTATTTAGTGTTGTACCAAAAAAGTTGCAAGTGAATAGCTGCCGCTATAGAAAATGTTATCATAAATAATGAAATAAAAAATATATTTTTTAATAAATTTGAAAATTTATTTTCGTTTTCATTTTTTTTATAAAATGTTACAAGTACTATATGGATACCAATCATATTAGTCAGTATTTATCGATTTTAAAGAAAAAAATCAATATTGTATTATTTTTGGTTTTTAATCAATATGTACCAACTTATACCAATATGTATTTGCTTGTACAGGCGCATATTGACCTGTACCAATTAATTCAAAATTTTTATTTTTTAAAGAAATTTTCACTTATTTTTAATTTTTCATAATTTCATCTAAAAATAAACTATATTTATTAAATTAGGCAATTAAATATAATTAATAATATTTTATTATATTTTACAATATATTTTACATTTATTTTATTTACTTATGGTTAATACTTTGATATTAAATATTCATAATTTTGAAATTTTATATTAGCCTATAAACATATATATATTTATATGTACGTGATTTGATATTTGTATATGTATATAATATATATTTTATTAGAAAACTTGAAAATGAGCTTTATAAATATATACGTATGAAAAAATATTTGAAAATTTTTAAAAAATTTGAAATAGTATATTGAAATAGATCGATACTATTATGTACTAGTATTTAAAGAAAAATAGCATAAAAGAAAAATGCTACGTATTTTTAAAAAATGCTACGTACTAGTATTAAAAGTTTAAATATGAATAATTGATGATCTAAAAATTTCCTAAATAGCGTAGAAAGTTTCCACAAAAAGTTTCATGCCTGAGGCAATTTTGCAAAGAAAAAAAGAACCTTTGCAATTGGGTGTTTTCATTTTCGGATTTGACAAATTACGTATTCATATCGTATTTATATATTTTTATATATATCACAATTGCGTTTCAAGATTATATGTTTATATAAATTTTGTCATGTCAATAATTCGTATTGTATAGTTTTTGATATGTTCGTGTTATTTTTTATATTTCGTTTTAATTATTTTTTGTGTCATATTCATATCATATCATCGCATTGTGTTATGTCTAAACGTTGACGATGTCTAAAAATTCTCACACGCGATATATCAACAACAAAACATTGAAACAGAAAAATTATACACAATCCCATTTCTAGATTTTACCCCAAGCTCTATCATGTTAAAAAACACAACATAGTCATCAATCGAAGTCTAACATTCTCACTAGAGGTGTTCGAAAAGATGTCTAGTGAACATCTACTTCATTCATTCTAATATGATAATAACCAGACCATAAATCAAGTTTGGAGAAGTTGACAACTTATAGTCAATCCATCAAATGGATCTTCTACTAGAGGTATTGAAAACATGTCCGGTTATCTTGTTGAACTGCCTATAATGCACACGTAGATGCTAAGAACCATCATTATTTATTTATTTATTTATTTTATTAAAAACACTAGTGATGCAAGGAAACTAGTGCTATTCCTATTGATTCTAGGACCAGCATTTTTCAGTAATCATTCTTTCTAGCTCATTCTTTTGTACAAAGGGGTATCTACAAGGTTTTACCTTAACAGTTAGGGTCTCATCCATTAGGGGATTCTATGATCATTTTGTCCAGTCGGGGGGTAAAGATCTTGGTTCTTGAAAAAGATTAGCATACTTGTCAAATAGCTGTTGCAATGTAACAGGAAGTGCATGAGTAGAAGATTATTTTTGGCCTGCATTGACGGTATTAAGCTGCATACTATAATCAACGGTAAAAGTTCATTTAGAATCATTGTAATATAATGATTTTGCATTTTAGTTTTTATATTATTAAATTTAATATTTTAATATTTATATTTTTTAAATTGTAACAAATAAGTAAATATAATTAACGGTATTAAAAAAATCGTCTGAATGGTATAAAATGTTGACGTGTCAAGTGATGTGAAATTTTAAATTTTATTCAAAAATAAGTTTGGATTACAGGTCGAGTTTGAGTTTTTGGTATAAAATTTAAAATTTCATATCACATGGCGTGTCAATATTTTATCAGCATTTAAACGGATTTTTTTAATACTGATAAATATTTTTCTTTATTTGCTATAATTTCAAAAGTTTGAGGATCAAAATACTGAATTTAATAGTATAGCAACAAAATACTCTTTTCATCGTATTAATATGACCGTTAGTAAACTTTTACCAATACTCAACATAGAATATGTACCTCAGCCACTGAGAAATGTCAACCTTGAAGCTTGTTTCTCAGATTACCAAAACTTAACCGGCTAGGAGGCCTTGCTAAACCACCCTCGAACCTTGCATATCAAAGTGCATTGTGAGATTCTTGAAGTCCCATACCATTGGTCCTAAAGTGAACAACCATTGGATTCTAAGACAATCACACCCTCGCAAAGGTAAGACAAAATACTTAGTTGAGAAAGTGCCCCCTTATACCTTTAGGCTCGGCCCTAAGCAAGCATTCTGTTGCTCAATTTTAGCACAATTGGTAACTGAGACGGATCCTTCGGACCTCTTGCTCTCCACAAGTCATTGGTGCTATTTGAAGGCCCTATCATCTAAATACATCAAAACAACCTTAACCTTGGCATCATGAGGAATTTGCTCAACTGAAAAATATTGGATGCTAACATTTGCAGACTTACTACAGATTTTCCAGGATCTTTTAAATCAGTGTTTTTCATTATTATCTTTAACATTTTGTGAGCTACTTCAATACCCAATTCTTCTAAATCATGTCGAAGCTGAGAGATACTTTCATCAGCCTTTTTTTTTATTTTTCTAACCTTGTTGACACGCTGTTCGTCATGGCTCTAATATCAATTAGTAGGTGCTGAGATGTGATCACAAGAAAGAAAATGAGAGGAAAAAATTTGTTATTCAGAAATTGGTCATGCCTTTATTCAAACCAGATTATGTCTCTTAAGACCACCAACAACTAAAAGCTGACAATCACTCTTAACTAATCATTCTAATTAATGAGGTTATAGCTAACTTTAAAGCCTGTTTAAAGCGAACGACATGTTAAGGATTAAGTTGAGCTGACCCAACTAACCCATACCACACTCGACATATAACCAGCAAGGAATTAGCTGAACGTGGAGCCGAAATGGTCCATCAACGGCGTGCTCCTTGTTCATAGTTTATGTCATCATTGTTGATTAACTTCACGTAGTACGAAGTACCCTCCGCAAGTGATGAATTTTGCCATTAAGCTTTTTATTTTTCTTCTCCAGATCTTCCCTACTTTCCTGCAAACAGAAGCGGAAAGATTAATTAAATGAGATAATACAATATAAGGTTAATATGTAAGCTAGCTCTCCAGTTATATATTTTTAACGATTTGTTATTTTTTAAAAAAATTTACAATTAAACCATTAAACTTTATTTTCGTTAAACAAATTAACTTAATGAAATTACTTAGTTACATAGAATGCTGCATGGACTTAATTAATTAATATTAAGTCATCATGTGTTAAATCAATGTCACGTTAATATTTAAAAAAATATTTAACCTAATACGTAACGATTTAATAGTGATCAATCATGATACTTAGTATTTTATGTAATCACGTTAGTCCATTAAAATAATTTGTGGATGGAATAGAAGTCTAAATACTTAATTATAACTTTTTTTTCTTTAGTATTAAATCATATGAACAAAATTGTATCAGATGTACTTGCAATTAAGTAAGAAAGAGAGACTTACTCTAAGTTTGTAATATTCATTCTGCAACTTGGATTTATTCTCTCTCAGCTCATCGATCGTTTGTTTTAGAGTTTCGATAGTTTTCTTGTCCTCAGCAATTTCTCTTTTTAAACAGTAAATTTCTCTTGTTGCTTCCTCCAACTTTTCCTTTGTTTCCACCGCTTCTCGCTGCATGCAAGAAAGAGATGAAAATGTTATATTATTGTCGTTAGAAGTGATATTATCTCAAATATTGAATTATGCATATATATATATATATATGTATATGAATGTATGATTTTATTTATAGCTATTCATGGTTAAGCTATTTGTTCGCTTTGAAAAGTTTGACTTGTTTGAATGAATTTTGGATAGGTTAGATTTTGGATATAACATTTAATAATTTGAACTGAACCGATTTGAATTATTATCTAAAAAATTAAATTTTTACTTAAATTTAATTATAAAAATAATTTGAAATATTAACTTTGGTTTTCAGATCCAAGCCTAAATAAGAAATATAAAAATTTTTCGAGCTATTACTAAGTCCATAGGCACCTCTATTTATATATTGAAGATGACTCTCTTCATCTATTGCCAACTAATTTTAATTTAGATGTTTAATATGATATCGGAGTTCAAGTTTTGTTCTATAATTTTTGCCTTGTATTTTTCGAGTTTGTCATGAAATAAACTTCTTTTATCTCTATTTATATGTGATAGTTCTATTAAAGTGTTGTTTTTCACATATGCTGACATCGGTTAAATTTTAAATTGCTTGTGATTTTATATTTAAGTTAAATCTTTTTACTTATTATCAATTAATTTTAAATCGGATACTCAACAACTACTTAAACCTGCCAATCCGTTTACACTGCAAAATTTAAAAAAATTTAAGATAATCAATTCTTTCAAAAGATGAAAATCATTTTTAAAAATTTTAGCGACAAAAATCATTCTTAACTGTTATTATTCAAAACTATGTTTCTGAAAAGTTTTAAAAATGATAAGAATGATATTTACCTCTAATATTATTAAATTCAAATAGGAAAGATTTTTTTTATTGTCCTCGTATCTCATCTCTGAAAAATCTCTTATTTTGTAATGATATCAATATCGTATTCATATTATTTTTTATATCATAATTATATTTAAAATATTATATATTTATATAAATTTATACTTTAACAATCTATAT
>JBBYHK010000016.1:91403-119331 GCA_038382065.1 Adansonia grandidieri | reverse complement strand
TTATTTTTTCATGTCGTGTCCGATCTTTTCAAGTACACTAACAAGTACCTATAGGGCACACTTTTAATACACTATTTATAGTAACAATGCTGTGTTAAACGTAATAGTCGATAATTTTATTCTTTATTTTCAATGCATCATGGGAAAATGTTACTATAATAGTAACATTAGAGAGTACTTCTAAGGCACTTGTCAGCAAAAGCCGACTAGAAATGCTTTGTTTGTCTTGTTAGATGAGAAGCAGTTTGTTCTTATGACTCTGAATTTCTCGGCCAACTTACTTGAGGGTGATAACTCTCTGTGCACACCATCATATCTAGTTGGCGCGTAGAATATGCTCAAATTGTTACTAGGTCAATTGATAGGCAAAAGGACTTCTACTCCCTTCGAATCAGGGTGGTTTATCTTTGGGTGACAAAATCTTAAATGGATTTGGGGGTGATGACTGGATCTTGATAAGTAAGGTGACGTAGGGAAACGTCCCAGGAACCTAGTGATTACATAAAATGAGCCTTTTTTTTTTTTTTTTTATGATTGGATTTCAGGATGTTTCCTTGCGTCATCCTATGGAACAAGATTTGTTCATCACCTCGCATATATTTACATCAAAGGTATTATCCATTTTGGAGACCCATATATTTTGCAAAGATTTTACTAATGAACATCTTTTTTTGTTCGAACCAAGGACTTCTTAAATGAGAGTCCTCTAGCCAACCATAGTATCCATTGAATCAAACCTCGATAAGTAATTGTGGGGAGATATTTTGAAACTCGATTATTACAGTCATACAGTCACCGGCAACAAATCTTTTGAATTTCAGAAATCATGTTTGTAACGATCCGCTAATATAAATAAATTAAGTGGGGGGGAGGCGGAGGGGGAGAAACCCTGTTTGTCAGGTTAGCCTAGACCTGTCTGGTCCAGGGATTTGGCAGGTCAGGTTCGATTAGCAATAAAATTTTACTTTGTCCGAGGCTTGACTTACTTAGCTGGACTAAAGAGTTTGAAAAAATTGCATTATTTTTAGAAAAATAAGAAAATATTAAAAATTATTTTTATATTAAGGTTTATCTATTTTTATAATTTAATTTAAATAAAAATATTTTTTAATATTAAATAGTAAGCCAAGTTGAATTGAGTTAATTTGGGTTTGAAAAAACTTATACTGAACTTTATTTTATTAGGGTCAAGTTTGTCCGGTTTTGGTTTACATTTCGCTTTGTACTTTTTTATATTTGCTTATATCCACAAAAAATGAAAAGAATTTATCAAAGAAATGATAGATTTTTTTTCCAATCACAATTTTAGTTTTTTTCAATTGAAATTTCTCAATAATTAGTCCCTGTAATTATTTGTTCTCTTCGTTCTGAGTAAGGAAAAGAAATAATTTGAATCAAAAGAAATGTAATTTCAGAATTTTATTTACAATTTTCTTGTGCAGGTGTGGGGATTAGGTATTTCTTGGATGGATGGTTAAGCTCCGATAATATGAAAGACAACATGATATAACAAAATTAAAGCACTTATAAAAATAATATAAATGCGATAAAAATATATAAATATTTTAAGACTCATAATATAAATTATTAACGTATCAAAATTTATATAAATATAAAATATTTTACGTATAATTATAATATGATAAAATATATAAAAATAGTACGAATACAAGACATGGTAAACCTTTTTACAGATAAAATTGCTATAGAGTGTAATGCATTTTGTTGTCTTGTTCAAGGGGAAATGGTTACACTTCAATTTTCGCATGTTCACGGGTCAATGGTTAAGTTTTCGTGGGAGATGTTAACGGTACGATCCTAAAAGTAAGGTTAAAAAATTGGGTTGGATGTCGAATTAGTCCGGATTATAGTTTTTGATTTAATTAGTTGAATTAGTTGATTTGATAATATTTTTTAATATTCAAATATTAAGATTAATGTTATATAAATTATATAATTAATAAAAATAGATTAATGGTATAATCCTTAATATAAATTTAAAAAAAATTTAAATCTCATTAATTATAAATATAAATTTTAAAAAATAAAAACTACATATAAAATTAATTTTTTATTGATTCAATAAGTTTTGACCGATTGAATTGATATTTTACATTTTGGTAAATGCTCGATTTTAATATACGCATCGAATTGAGCAGATTGTCAATTTTTTGTTTAATCAATCCGGTCAATGCTTAAAAATCTTAAGTGTGAGGTACTTGTTTGAACTTTGAAAAAGGAAGTGGAGATTACGAGATTAATTTCCCAAAGCCAAGTTAAATAAGAACAAAAATTAAACAGAAATTTTTTTTAAAAAAAAAAGAGTAAAAGTAACTTTGGGTATGAATTAGTTGTATTATTTGGTTATGTAAGAAATATGAAAAAATAAATGAAGAGAAACTGAAGAACATAACTGATAGAAAATATCTTCATAGAACGGTACAAAAGTTCTTTTACCTATATATATATATATATATATATATAATGTAATAAATAGAATAAAAATTAGATATGTCCAAGGATAAAATTATCTCTTGAAGTTTAGAGTTTTTTTCAATATTTGAAAAGACGTAGACAAAATATTAGGTTAAAAAAAATTAGATTTACACAACAAAAAAATTAGGTTTATTTTAAAATAGATTAGGTTTTTGACATAATATTTTTCTAAGATTTCGGTTCGGCTCATACATTAGCAATATAAAATTTTAAGAGAGATTGATTATTTTTGGTAAAATTTGAGTGAATTTATGCAAGTTTGAATCATGTTTTTATATAATCATGTTGAGTTTAACATAAAATTTTGTTCATAACACGACCCAAACTCGACTTAAATCCCATCCAAGATTAGTCTAATAAAAAAAATCTAATTACTCGTTGTAGCTCCCATACTTTTTTTTAATTATTTCTTAATAAAATTTTTATTTATTTTATTTTTGAATATTTTATTTTAATAGACTTCAAGATCAAGCTTTGGATCAAAGGCTAAATGTTATAAAAAAAAAAAAAAACTTTTGAATTTCGAATAAATAAAAACAAAAAGTTTTTAGGTGTTTCCTTTTAGGAATATTTCACGGCGCTCAAGTTTTCTTAATTATTCTCTTCACTTTAATTAAATGGATTATTCTCTTCATTTGAAATACTACAACAAACTTGAAGTATAAGGATAGGTTATACGGATACGATAAAAATTATAAAAACATTATATAAAATATGATATATTATAAAAAAATTATAAATATAATATAATATACGAATATATTAAAATTTATATAATGTTAATTATTAATGTATTAAAATTTATATAAATATATAATTTCTTAAATTAAACAAGATTATGATATATGAAAATGCACAAATGTAACACGTATTCATGGGTTGCCAAACAAAATACATCGCAGATACATGGATTACTAGGTCTAAATATGATAACTTTGAACACGATACGATTACATGACATGAAAAAATCTAAACATGATAGAAAATACTACACGACACGAAAAAAATCCAAACACGATATTATACACGATTATGTCAAAATCTATATAATTCGAATTATTAACATGTCAAAAATTATATAAATATATAATATTTTAAATATAATTATAATACATAAAAATATATAAATATAATGCGAACGTATGAATTATCAAATTTAATTAATAAGAACATTGCTTTTTTTTTTTTTGGTAATTTAATACTATTTTCAAAGCATGCTGATCATATTCATCTTCTTATTTTACATTTGAAATCCAGCTGTCCAAACAAAAGTGTCCAAAAATAAATTAATAAAATTTGGGACTTACAGCCACAAAGTACTAGGGAGCCATTTATTTTTCAATATAGCCATTAATGAAAAAAAAAATAACCAATGAATTTCTAGATTAGTCATGAATAATCAAAATAGAAGCATTCGTAGGTCGGTTGAATCAAGTTTAAATATAGTATTAACATTATTTATATTTGTTCATGCTTAATTCAGTTTAAAAATATGAGCTTAAACCTACTCATATTTATATTGAGAGACTCGTCATTTTTTTTCTAATTTATTTTTTAAAAGTTTAATTTTTACTAATTTAATATTTTTTTAAGTTTCAAACTTTAAATAATTTAACAAATTTTTTAATATTTACACTATAATATTACAGATATATTTTTTATATAATAAAAATTACTTAATATATAAATATAAAATTAATAAATATTATATAATTTTAAAATGGGCAAGCCAGGCTTGACCCTTGAAAGTAAGAGTCAAGATCGGGCTTATTTTTTAAATGGACCTAATTTGCCGCTCAAGCTCATTTTTCAAGCTTAATATTTTTGTCCAAACCCTCTTAAACATCGAATCAGCCTTTGAACTTGTACAGAAAACTTGACCTCTAAACACCTCTAAATCAAAATTAGGGTTAAGTAAAAAAATAAAAAAATTTGATTGAATTGTAGTGTTTAATGTGATTTCGTTTTAATTTTATTGAATTCAATTTGATTTTGATTTATAAATTACAAGTTTATAATTATGCAAATTAAATCAAATTATTTTTTTAATTACTTTATATAAAAATAAATATTTTATTTATAAATTTGCCCAAAAAAAAACTTAAAAACTCTGTACAAGATAAAAATTTACAGTTTTAAAAACCGATCCAAACTAGTAGAATTTAATTTGGGTTGATTTCATCTTTTGTTTCGATTTTTAAAAAATAAGAATAATGTAAATTAATTATAATTTTTGTACAAAATCATCTGACCATTATTGCCTTAGTAGATACATTTATTTTATTTTGAAAAATTGATTCAAAGACGTTTTGCCCAAACATTAAAAATAAATATATATATATATATAAACCAAGCATTCCAAAAAAGTATTTAACAAGTTTCTTTCCATGCTCAATATTTATAGTAATAATAAAACTAATAAAATATATACAAATATTATGCATTTATATCTATACTATATACAAAGTGATTTAAGATAATTTTTCTAGAAAAATAGTAATTCTAAAAAAAAAAAACTTGGAAAAACAATTAGTTTAAGAAAGTAAAATCAAATAACAAATAATTAATTAAAACTTATTGAAAAGAATTATAGTCACTTATTTTATTAGGACCAGTTGTATATACTATTTTTATTAAAACAATCAACATTAACATAATCTGATTGTGTGTAAATTTACATTAATTAAATAAAACCCAATAAAGTAAAAGCTAAATATCATAATATAAATGGTTATCTTCAAAAAATTTTAAAGTTCCAAGCATTATTAAGGTAAAAGTCTACTAATAGTCTTTGTACTGTAGTGAAGAAAATATTTTAACCCGTATATTATTAAATTTAATATTTTAATTACTGTATTTTGAAAATTGTAACAAATATAAAAAAATAATTAACGGTGTTAAAAAGATTTTAAATACTGAAAAAATATTAACGTGTTATTTGATATACGAAAATGGTTTGGGTTGCAGTTCAAGCTTGGTCATTTGTGTATAAAATTTAAAATTTCACATCACATGAAATATCAATATTTAAATAGTTTTTTAACATTGTTAACTATTTTTACTTATTTGCTATAATTTTCAAAGTATACGAATTAAGATACAAATTTTAATAATACAATGACTAAAATGCTAAGTTCATTATAGTAGAAGGACTGCCAATGAATTTTTACCCGTTATTAAGCTTATTAAAGTATGCTTCTAATATAACATTATAATTTAAATATGAAATTTTCAGTAAAATTAGATTAAATAATTTTGTACACAATATAAAAATAAAACAAAAGCACGATACACTTAATTGAAAACATTGTAATAAACTAATCACGATATATTCACACACAATTAACAATGTAACATGTTTAATACATATATTATATTCATGTTTAAGATTTTAACACATTTAATAATTTTTATTTTTATTTATATTTATATTTGAATAAATGACACACTAAAAAAAGGTGATAAAGGTTCAGTTTTTTTTAAAGGTTAAAGTGCAGCATTCTCAATTTTAAATCAACTTGAATTTTATCGGTTCGGATCAGTTTGATTAATCAATTTTTTATTTTTTAGAAAAATCTTTTTTATAGTCCTGCTAAGTATTTTTTATTAATTTAGAAATAAAATATTTATTTCTATATTATAAAAAATTATAATTAAAAATAAAATTTATTACAATTTGAATAATTATTTTTATTTATGTAACAAAAATCAAACCGAATATATTTATCCAATTAAAAGTGAAATTTAATACAAGTTAAATTAAAAATCATAATTTAAATCAATTTTTGAATTTTTTTTTAATTTTTCAGCTCTAAAGAAAACAAATATATATTTGTATATATATATATATATATATATATATTTGTTAGATTGTACCCCAACTTGCATTCAATTTTGATAATCAAAATATCCAACAAAATAATGTTCAACATTATTGTACGGTCGGTTGGCCATCGCTTCCTAAAAGCAGAGGAATGTCGATAAGTATCTGCAATTGATACGATCAAACTTATGATGGTGACAGTCCTAGTTTTCATGCCCCACTTCACTTTGGAAAGGTTGAAATCAGCATTTCAACAGTAAGTCGGAGAGGCATGTCAATAAGTAACTGAAATATAATGCCCCCACAATAAATATCTGTAATTTAAAAACAGGCGAATGTCAACAAATTGTTGCGACTCAAAACATTAAAAAAATAATTTTTTTATTATATGGACACTCTTAAAATATATATATATATATAAATAAATATGATAAAGATTTAAAATTTTTTTTATTTTATATTTGATCGGTGTATAAATTTATATATCGTTAATCGCTCAAAAAAAATATCTTTATTTATTATTAAGGTACCACGAGTTTTTATAAGTTGGGTTCGGCCAAGCAACGATTCGAAAAAAAAAATTTATTTTTTTCCTCGGGTTTGAGTTGAGTTTGATTTGGCTAGAAAGATTGTATCACTGTTTAAAATAATTTTAAAACTTTTAAAAATATTCTTACATTGATATTTACAACTAAATTTAAATTTTTTATTAATTGAACAACGATTATTTTAAAGAATTTTTATTACAAATGTTATTGTTATTTATTCTTTTATTTGTTTTTTATTTTAAAATGTTCAATAAAATTTTTAATTAAATACAATTTATTATTGTATTTTTAATATTAGTTAATTAAAAGATAAGTAATTACATAAAAGTAAAATTAATTATAAAATATTATTTTATATATTATTATCAGAATTATTAATTTCCAGTTGTCTATTATTAGAACTACATAATATAATTTAATAAATTTTAATTATTTATTAATCTTTATAAATATCAAATAATCTAAATTTTTCATTATATACAAATCTTAATCTAATGGCTTTTTTCATATCATTTCATTTACTGACACCGTTGCTTTTGCTTTCAAGCATATATTTCATCATTAATTTTAATATCATTGCTAAACAGTAATTAATTTTACTATAACCTCTATTTTTAATCTTATCAAAATTAATTTTATTGTCCGTTTAAATAGATTTTAAGTTCCAAATTCAAAGTTCAAACCATGATTAAGAAAAGCAAACTGGACGTCAAACTAGTGTGAGCTTCGATTTCTACCTCAACTGATTTTAAAAAATATTTTAAATATTTTAAAAATAATTTTAATATTAAATATAATAATTAAGTAATAAAAATATGCACTTAGCTTAGTGCTACAATTTTTGATAGAATTTTAAGTGGTTATTGATTCAAATCTCATCAATAATAAAAATTATTTTTTGAAAAAAGTAAAAAAATAATTTTGTTTTAATTTTATTAATTTTTAAACTGATTTTATTACTCTTTGATTCATTATATAAAATAAAAATAAACAAAACATTAATTTTTCAATTAAATCAATCAAACTAATTGATTCAATCCAATTTTTGCGACCATAGTTGAAACCCAATAAAGCTCTTTAAAATTCCTTTTTTTCTTTTTTTCCCCATTATCTGCCAAAAGTTTGAAAGAATTAAAAAAAAAAAAAACTTTTTCTCTATCTCTTTCTTTTTATATGACAAGTGTTGAAAACTCAGCCATAGGTTTTAAGTGCAAAGTAATCAGAGTCGTTCATTAATGTTGCCTCACATGGAAGCATGTGATAGCAGCCATGAACTACCAAAGTGGTGTTTTGGACTTTTACGATGAAAGGGAAAAAAAAAAGCCAATTCAAAGTACTAACTTTGAGTCAACCAATCAGTCCTTTGGTAGATAGGGATATGATTATTTCCCGTTCCACCAATGATGTTTTTAGTAAATCTCATAATTTATATATATATATATATATATATTTATATATATATTTTATATTTTATAAATTTTGATATATTAATAATTATTATTTAAAAATAACAATAGATAATTCTAATTAGGATATCAGTAATTATCTAATTTACTTTTTGTAGGTTTAGTTATTGTAAATTTTGAGATGATGCATATTTGGATATTATAATTACCATCGATAATAAATTCGAAGCAACTACTTATATGGGCTCTCGGATATCTAGATTTTTTATTTGTAAAAGTAATATTGATTCGGATAATGAATATCAAATGATAAAAACTTCAATGAATCAAATCCGTAACTTGAAGGTCAAATCAATTTGACTTTCAATTGATTTTTTATTTATTGGTCATATATAATATATTGGAAATATACTCGACGATTCATGTGTTTTGTTTATGTGTTTTCATGTGTCACACTCGTGTTTGAAGTGTTATATATATATATATATATTGATATGTATTTATATTTTTTATATCGTATTATTTTTTAATAATATTTAAATTATTTTTTTATCATGTTATATCGCTGCTAGGTCTAATAGTCGTCCAAACCAGAAAATTAGTATGTATACCAATATTTTTATTCACTACATTAAAGAGTTCGGTTAACGAGTCTTTATAAACATCTTTTAATCATTCAAAACATTTTTATATTAAATTAATCATTTTTACCAAATAATAAAAACGTAATGCAATAAAACTTTTTTTATATTAAAAATATGAATAAAATGATTGATCATTACATTTAATGTAACGTTATTATTATAAAATAATATATTAATAAATTTTTTATAAAAAATCTTAAAAATAGTCATTAATAAAAATTCAATTATAAAATAAAGTATTTATTTTTATCCCAACATAGTTAAAAGGGGAATTATTTTTTCAACTAAATGTTTTTATTTTTTTTCTCTTTTTACAAAGTTGCATTCAATGTGACAGTAACCTTTTTTTTTTAATTAATTAGTGGCAAAAGTTTCTTCATTATTGTAGAATAAAGAGTGTCTGCTTCCTGTTAATTTTTTTTGACCTAATTTAAATTATGATTATAAATATATTTTTAATTATATTATATTATTATAATTATAAATATAATAAATATTATTTTAATAAATTATGATAAATATAAATTATAAATACTGAATCATTATTAATTTTTAATAATAAAATAAATTTACAATTTAATTTTAATTGAATTTGAATAAGAGAATTTAAAAAATTTCGAGATACCAACTAAGAATACCTCAAATGCCAATTAAGCTTCAATGACTGAATTAAAGCTTATACTATAAATATTGCCTGTAATCCTATAAAAAAACCTGTAAATGATCAAAGTACACTTAGTTTTTTTTTACTTAAAAGTCGAAAATTTTAATTCAATTTATTTGCTGCACTAATAAGCACTAAAAAAAAGATAAAATTCAACTTAATAAATAAAAAATAAAAAGGAAAGAATTCATCATGGAATGAAATATGTCAATGTATTCAATGTTAATTATTTGCCATCTTCTGGGTTTGAAAAAAAAAAAGTACCATGTTTGTTTTTTTTTTCTTTCTTTGGTGAAAACTTTGGTATTCGGAAGTTCAACTGAACCTTCAGAAATCCGGTTTGAGTCAAGAAGATTTACATGGAGTAAAACTCTTCCAACGCTAATTTTCTTTATTTATAAGATATAAACTCGAGACTTTACTTAAGGGAAATAAATGCCTTTTATCTATTGGAACTAACGACCGTGGTGGTACTATGTTTGTTTTAGTAACCTTAAAAACAAGAAGAGCAACAAATGTCCGTTGGATCGAACGAAAGAAGTTTGGTGCCTTTTAAGTTTTGATTTCGAGTCTTATGAATAAAAAAAATTTAGTATTGGGAGAGTGCTTTTCCATTTGAGGTTGGATCTAATTCGGCTCCGAAATAATCAAAATTCAATATAGCTATCGGATATTAAAAGATTTTAAACCCCAAAAAAAAAAATACACAAGAACAATAGGAAGCCAACAATAATACTAATAATGTAAATCACGATGATAAAAATATTTTATTTACATTATATTTATTATAATTAAAATTTAATATAATAAATATTATCACAATTAAATATTATAAATATTAATAATAAAATAATTAAAATTATAATATAACGATTATAACGTCACATTATTTTTTACAATACCCGAACAAGATGCAACAGCAGTGACAAAAACAAAAACCCATGTTCAAATGTGAATCCGGAAGCCGAAAAAGCGCAGCGGATGTTCTTTCGTCAGGCAAAGAAAAGCTGTTTTCACAGCCTATCGAGCCCATACCTCATCATATTTTTTTTATATTTTATTATATTATAATTATATTTAATATATTTTATATTCTATATTTTATAAATTTTAATATATCAAAAATTGATATTATATAAATTTTTAATATTTTAATATTTATATTAATTATATATTAATTATTTTTATTTATATTTACAAATGAAGTCAATTTTGGGTCCTATTCTTTCCCCATCCTTCAACCGTGCTTCTGCTTCTCTGTCAGTGTCTGGAATTAAAAAAGGAAAACGAACCAATAGACAAAGACGTAGAAAGAGAAAATCTTTATATATATATATAAGACTTTTAAGATTTCAAAAGACAAAGAAAGGGAGAGAAAAAGGAGCAAACAAAGTGTGTTCTTCTAGGACAAAGTTCAAGGCTTGAACTTTTTGTGGGGGGGGGGGGGGGTTTGGAAGCCATTGTCAAATCTTCAGTTCAGTCTGTTTTTGAACTTTTTATAAGGTAAGAAAAGAAAAGCTTTGATTTTGCTTTGTTTGATTTATTTTTGAAAATGGGTGTTTTCTCAATCAAATCTGAGTTTTAATTGGAAAAAAATAAAAATAAAAAAACTAATTCCATTGATTCAATTTCTACATTGATACTAAACTGTTGAGTGTTCATCTCTTTCATTGCCCAAAACAAAAAAAAAACAACTTTGCCATAAAAATGACGTCATTTTATATGTTTTTGTCTAATTATTTGTACTGATAAAATACTCCTTTTTTTTCTTGTCTTTGCAGTCCTCTAAAGTTTGAATTTGAATTTGATTTCGATTGGTTTTGGTGCAAAAGTTGAAGCCAAAAGTAAGTTCCCCAGATCTGAAAATTGCTTCTTTAGATCTGTTATTATACTGTTAGAGTTTATACTTTAATCATTGCTTTCATTGCTTCTTCCTTTTTTTTTTCGATTTTTTTGAAATCTTAGTAATTCATGTATTTGTGTATGTGCTTATATTTTATCGCGTTATAATCATGTTTAAGATATTTCATGTTTATATCAATTTTGATATGTTAATAATTGGTATTATATTGATTTTGAGACGTGTATTCATATCGTGGTTTATGTATTTTATCTGTATTATATTTGTATAATTGTGTCTAATATTGCCTGATTATTTGGATGTAACAAATCAAATATTTCAGCTTTAATCTGCTGATACTTAAAGTGCAGAATACATATTTCAGACAATAAGAAAATTTGCAGAATTTTCTGTAATTTTTGTTAACTAAAATTTATTGCATTATTTAGTAAATTAGACATAAAGCTGACACCGGTAAAACCAAAAAAAAAAAATAACAGTTCATTATAGTTCTAAATTTTCAGCATTGGAAGAGCATTCAATTAGTTCTTTGAAGCAATGCTACTCTGATTTGAGTGTGAATGTCGGATATGGGTATATGTTCCACATGTATATGTTTAATTTTTTTTAAATTTTCATGTACTTGGAGAGTTTTTAGAGGATCATATCTCTATACCCATGTCTAGATGTGTATTGAATAGATATGTAAAGAAAAATGAAGAGTCGGACCGACATAGCTTGAATTTAGCCTTCATGAGTTTAGGTATGAACGCTGTATTTTTTTTTTTTTGAAGCAATTTTGTTAAATCTGATATTGCCCGGTTTTATGTTCCTGGTGCTTCAAAGATATGAAATTTAATTTCTCAGTTCTGCTTGGGAGATGTATGCCAGGTGTTTGTAATTATTATTCAGACA
Organism: Adansonia grandidieri; assembly: GCA_038382065.1. Classification (NCBI taxonomy): domain Eukaryota; kingdom Viridiplantae; phylum Streptophyta; class Magnoliopsida; order Malvales; family Malvaceae; genus Adansonia; species Adansonia grandidieri. The sequence goes on along the minus strand of JBBYHK010000016.1, from coordinate 106,995 downwards.
GTTTTTTTTTTTTTTTTTTTTTTACACTTGGAGATTGAGTGTTGGATATAGGTAAGCGTCTGACATGGGTATCTTTAATTTTCTCTAAGTTTTTTCATAAATTTGGAGGATCTTACACTCATTGCCATATGTGAATATGTGTCAAACATGAGTCGCTTAAGAAAATGAAGAATCTGTTGATGTTTCTTAACTAATAAAACATGATCGATATGGATAATGTTTTCGGTTTAGGATAAATTATAGGCACATGTCATTTTAATGGTGTTACCATGTTTTTTCAATGGTTAATTTCATTTCTTTGATCTCAGAATGGCTTCTAACACCTTGACTGCATTAATGGGATTTAGCTGATTGAGATGGAAGTATTTTAAATATGGATCTCCGAGACGATAGCGGCAGGTTGGGGTCGTTACCGGTGACAACGTCTAGAACTATGTCATCGTCATCATCAGCCTTCTTTTCCGCAAGTCAATCACCGTTCTTCTCTCCAAGATCATCGACATGTCAATTATCTGAGTCGGCAAGGTCTGATGCTCATTGTGATGGTATTAATTTAAGTGCTGATCCTCCGAGTTCCAGTTCTGGAATTAGGGAGCCCGAATGCCTTGCAAATGTCAGATTTGCGCTTTCAGACATGTCATTAATGCCGTCTACTTGTATTTCGAGTGATTTCCAGAAATTTGACCACGTGTCGTCTGGAACTCTCGACTCTGGTGGCACCCTATTGAATTATGGTCATGTCCGTGACAGTGGTTATTCCGGAACTATAGAGAAGCACAGAAAGCATATGAGAAGCCATGATATGTCATTTTCCCCTGTTCCAATATCATTATGTTCTAGCAGAAACAGAAGCTATGACGTTTTCATAGGTTTGCATGGTCGCAAACCTTGCTTACTGAGGTTTGCGAATTGGCTACGGGCTGAGCTGGAAGTTCAAGGGATAAGTTGCCTTGTAACTGATAGAGCTCGATTTAGGAACTCTCGTAAGCACGGACTTATTGAGAGGGCAATGGATGCTTCTTCCTTTGGTGTTATAATTCTGACAAGGAAGTCATTCAGGAATCCGTATACTATTGAGGAGCTTAGATTATTTTCGAGCAAGAAAATTTTGGTCCCGATCTATTTTGATTTGAGTCCTGGTGATTGTCTTGTCCGGGATATAGTTGAGAAGAGGGGAGAACTGTGGGAAAAACACGGGGGTCAATTGTGGGTTTTGTATGGAGGATTGGAGAAGGAGTGGACGGAAGCTGTTAACGGCCTCATTCGAGTGGATGAATGGAAACTCGAAGCTCAGGATGGTAGTTGGAGAGACTGTATATTAAGAGCTATTACCCTTTTGGCGATGAGGTTAGGAAGGAGAAGTGTTGTAGAGCGATTGACAAAGTGGAGAGAAAAGGTAGACAAAGAGGAATTCCCGTTTCCTCGAAATGAAAAGTTTCTGGGCCGGAAGAAAGAATTGTCAGAGCTTGAATTTATACTTTTTGGCGACATTACTGGAGAATCGGAGAGAGATTATTTTGAGCTCAAGGCTAGATCGAAGAGAAAGAATTTGATAATCGGGTGGGGTAAGAGCAGTTCATTGGAGGAAAGGCGCAGGGAACGACGGTGGGAGAGTGGCAGCCGGAAGGGTAAAGAACCAGTCATTTGGAAGGAGTCAGAAAAGGAGATTGAGATGCAAAGCACCGAAAGGCAGCACTATCAAAGACCACGAGGTGGCGGACGGAATTCACGAAGAAAGAGATCAGCGAAATTTGTATATGGAAAGGGTGTTGCCTGTGTAACTGGGGACTCGGGAATAGGGAAGACCGAGCTTCTTCTAGAGTTTGCCTACAGATATCACCAGAGGTATAAGATGGTTCTATGGATAGGAGGGGAAAGCAGGTATATCAGGCAGAATTATCTAAATCTCTGGTCGTTTTTAGAGGTTGATGTTGGGGTTGAAAATTGCATAGACAAAAGCCGGATGAAAAGCTTTGAAGAGCAAGAAGAGGCTGCCGTTTCTAGAATCCGGAAAGAGCTAATGAGAAACATACCTTTTCTGGTGGTGATTGATAATTTAGAGAGTGAGAAGGATTGGTGGGATCACAAGCTTGTAATGGATCTTCTTCCCCGTTTTGGTGGAGAGACCCACATCCTGATATCCACTCGCCTTCCACGTGTGATGAATTTAGAACCTTTAAAACTTTCATACTTGTCGGGAATAGAGGCAATGTCGTTAATGCAGGGAAGCATAAAAGACTACCCTGTTGAGGAAGTTGATGCTCTCAGGGTCATTGAGGAGAAAGTTGGAAGGCTAACTTTGGGCTTAGCGATTGTAGGCGCAATCTTATCCGAGCTGCCTATAAATCCGAGCAGGCTACTGGATACCATCAACAGGGTGCCCTCTAGAGACTTTTCGTGGAGTGGTCGGGAAGCGCATTCATTGAGGAAAAACAGTTTCCTCCTGCAACTCTTTGAGGTATGTTTTTCGATATTTGATCATGCTGACGGACCAAGGAGCTTAGCGACGAGAATGGTCCAGGTGAGTGGTTGGTTTGCACCTGCCGCTATTCCAGTTTCCTTGTTAGCCCTAGCTGCTCAAAAGATACCCGAGAAACGTAAAGGAACCTGCTTTTGGAGAAAATTATTCTGTTCCTTTACTTGTGGTCTTTCTGCATCTTACTCAAAGAGATTTGAAGCAGAAGCGTCTTCCATGTTGTTAAGATTTAATATTGCAAGAAGTAGTACCAAGGAAGGTTATGTCCATTTCAATGAGCTTGTCAAGGTTTACGCTCAGAAGAGAGGAGTTACTGGAGTTTCACACGCCGTGGTTCATGCTGTCATTAGTCGTGGGTCACTATCCCACCACTCGGAACATATATGGGCAGTATGCTTCTTGCTATTCGGATTTGGTAACGATCCTATAGTTGTTGCGCTCAGGGTGTCAGAACTGTTATATGTCGTCAAACAAGTAATTTTGCCTCTTGCAATCCGGACATTCGTGACATTCTCTAGGTGCAGTGCTGCTCTCGAACTCCTCCGGCTATGCACCGATGCTTTGGAGGTGGCAGATCAGGCCTTTGTTACCCCAGTTGAGAAATGGTTGGACAAATCACTTTGTTGGAGGCCCATCCGAACCAACGCTCAATTGAATCCTTGTCTTTGGCAGGAGTTGGCATTAACGAGAGCCACCGTGCTAGAAACCCGGGCCAAGTTAATGCTAAGAGGGGGACACTTCGACATAGGAGATGACCTAATCAGGAAAGCTATTTTTATTAGAACTTCAATCTGCAGTGAGGATCATCCAGATACGATATCTGCTCGTGAAACTCTAAGCAAACTCACCCGGCTTCTTGCAAATGTTCAAACTCATACTTCGCCATAGATTCTATATTCCTGTTAACAGAATTTTGCCTTAGATTATACAACATTTACAAAATAAAACTCTTGTAAACAATTCGGAGAATTTTTTTAATACCATTTTAACTTTGAACTAGATGCCTTACAGTTCTGAATCAACTCTTTTCCCCTTTGTCGGAGTTGGAAGCATCTTGTCTGACTTTATTTCATTGTGCTTTCTGAAATTTCTTGGCATAATCAACTGTTTGATCAAGATTTTTAAATGTTGTATGCATCTGTTTGAGACCTTGGTTCTTAAACTTGGTTCCGAGATTTATCAGGTGAAGCATAGCACAAGCGGCAGCTATATGATATTTAGTCTTCTATCTGTTTCAGCTTTTTTATTCAATTTAGAGATATTCAATATTGCAATGTAATTTCTTCTTGTTCAAGCTATTCAACACGGAGAGCTTGTTGACCTAGAAGAGGGCGTCTCACTCTCAGAAGGTTTGTCCTTTTCTTTATGAATTCGCTAAGGATGTCTCGTGTTTCGATAATGCTATGCTTTAATCTCTTCTATCAGGGCTTTAAGTTCTATGACTTAATTGTGTCAGCTAATTTAAGAATGTTGGTTCGTTAAATTCCAGGGGATATTGTGCAATGACATTATAAGGTAGTAGGCTACCGACATCTGCATGTTCATTTGGTTTTACTCTCTCAATTGATTCATCAATATTTGATTTGCCTATGTAATTGTCGTCTTAACTTCTCTGACGGAAGAAATGATCCGTTGGAAAAAAACTTTCATGCAGGTTTTTACAATATGTTCGAAATCTGCAGATCCTATGTCGGCAACTGATCAACTTCGAAACACGATGTTTGGCTGCATCAATGAGCGGGCTTATAAAACATATGAAGAATGTGATTGTTGTCATAACTTCTCACAGAAGAAATGATCTGTTGAATTACATTTTTCAGGCTTTTTTTTTTTTTTTTTTTTTTTTTTTATGTTATGATCGAAATCTACTGATGCAACTTTGGCAACTGATCCACTCCGGAACAAGGATGTTGGCTGCATCAACGAGCAGGCTCATAAAACATACGAAAAAGGGGATTGTCCTCATAACTTACCCAGCAGAAGAAATGATCTGTTGAATTACATCTTTCATGCATGTTTTTTTACATTATGTTCGAAATCTACTAACAACTTTGGCAACCGATCCACTCCGGAGCTAGGTTGTTGGCTGCATCAACGAGTGGGCTCATAAAACAAACGAAGGGGAGCTTGCAGGACCAGCATGGGAACCTCACTGTAGCATTTTCCAGCCAGGTTCATTTCTTGCATTTTTTGTTATGTTATTAGATCTCGAATGGGAGTGTCGGATGCTAGTATGTGTTTGACACAAGTATATTGGAAGGTCTTTGGAGGGTCATATCCTCTATAGCCATGTCCGAAAATGTGTTGGACACGTATGTCAAAGTGGGTACTTTAAGAAAAATGGAGAGTCCGAGCAACATAGCATAGTCCCGAAATGATATCTTTAAGTTCTGTCTTTGATTTGTTTCCCTGGTTGAGATCATACTTTTCTAATTGTTAAAATCTGGAATATATTTATTTAGTAACTTGTTCATGTAATCTGATTTTTGTTTTTGACTCGAAAATATGCTCGTATATCGTATCTCGTATTCTATAATTTCGTAAAGGAGGGATACCAAGTCTATGGTGTTTGAATGGTTACATTTGTTTATTATGTCATAATTAACCTTAGCAAGGTTGATCATACTTTTGGTCTTTGAATGAAATAGAATGAAACTATGTTAATCGGACTTGGGTGTGATTGTTGGATATGGGTATATGTCCAACATGGTTATATTCAATTTTTCAAAGGTTTTTTCATGTATTTGGAGGATTTTAGGGGGTCATTTCCCCATACCCATATTCGGATATGTATTGACACAAGTGTCAAACACAGGTACTTTAAGAAAAATGAACAATCGGAGCAACATACTAGTATACTCAATATTTACAACTTTGTTAAGTTATAAACCGAAAACTGAACCAAATATATTTAATTATTATCCAAATTGAAACCGATCTGAAACCGAACCGAACAGTGGTTTGGTTTTTTCAGTATTTTGCTCAGCCCTAACTGTCATCTCTCTTCATTTTCTTGTAGGAGGTTCGTCTAGTGATCGAGTACATTGTCATTCCCGGTGGCGAACCAGTTTAGCTTCTCCTTACAGACTCCGAGATCGTTGGTCGCCAACTTGAGCTCGTCGAAAATTCATGAACTGAGCTTAATCCAAGGTTGCAGATTCTTCCTCAGAGATTTGGAAAAGAAGCTGCCATCTGAATCCTTGAAAACTATTTCGTCAACTTCAGAAAAAAAGAAATTGGCTTGTAAGCTTCTTAACAAATAACAATGGCGGAACAAGTATATGGCTGCCCTTCCTGCCCGAATAATATGACAAAATCTGCAATTCTACGATGTTTCATCGTGCAATCATTAAATTCATGTAACAATTGTTGTATAGTTGTTGTATGTGTAAAATAATGCTGGTTTCTCAACTATTATGCTGTAAAATGTCACTATAAATCCATTTTTCTTATCATTTCTTTTCCAGTGATACTGTTCAGTTTGTATCTGTCCATTTTGACCTAAACTCGAAAAACTTGTTTAATCTATTTGAATCAAAACCGATTCAACTTAATTTGACTATAATGTTAATAGCCCGAAACCGATCAACTTGAACCCAAAATGATTGAATATTTACTTGAAATAATTTGAACCCAAATGATTCAACTCAATAAACTTGAGCGTTAAACCTGATTAATCGAAACCCGATTAATCAGAGTGTTAAACTCGATTAACTCAAACCAAAACCCATAATAATCAAAATCCGATTAACTTGAGTGTTAAATATAATTGATTTGAAACCGAAATGATCCGATCTTGAAGTGATCTAAAACTGAAATAATCTGAATACGAAAATGACTCAAAAATTTAAAAACTTGAATTGACCCAACTCAAATTAACTTGACCGAAAACCAACTCAACGCGCCAAATTGACAGGGCTAGTTGAGTTATAGTTTGATAATAAAGGAGCTAATAATTCGTATATCCGTGTCATATTTATGTATTTTATCGTGTTATAATCGTGTTTAAGGTATTTTACATTAATATAAATTTTGATATATTAATAATTTGCATTATATCGATTTTGAGACATTCTTTTATTTGTGTGACGTGCTCACATTATTTTTTAATGTCATGTTTAATTTTTTTTTCGTGTCTAATATTGACAAATTTGGATAATAAACTTGATAATTTTGGTACATAAAAAAAATTAAAACTTAATATAAAACATGACACAATATAAAAAAATAGCATGACATGAATACATTAACATATTAAAATTTATATAATATAAATTATAAATATATCAATATTATTATAAATATAAAATATCTAAAATACGATTATAATATATAAAAATAATATTAATCATGATACTAATATCCAGATTGTACTTTTTGATTATCAAATTTCATAATCATAAAGAAGGTTAATTTTTTTGTTTTTTGGGTTCAAAACCCTTTTATTTCAAATCACTTTTACAGTGGGCCACTTCAGAGCATAGAGGCCCAATCTTCGGCTTACAAGTATCGTACCTTTAACCAATTTGAATCAAATTTAATTTAATTTGATTAAAAAAAATTAATAGTTCGAAATCGATCAACCTTAATTCAAAAATAATTTAAATTCAAAATAAGTCAAATCTAAAATAGCTTGAATCTAAAATAATCTTAATCGAATTGACTTAAACAATTAATCTAAAATGACATGAACAAAAAATGGCCAAAGCCAATAAATTCTAGTGTTAAATCTAGTTGAGTTAAAATTGATTAACTCAAGTGTTAAACTCAATTGACTTAAATCCAGAATGACCCAAACTCGATTAGTTTGGGTATTAAACTCAATTAACTTAAAATCAAAATTATTTAAACCTAAAATAATCTGAAATCAAAGTAATCTTAATCTAAAATGATGTAAAATTAAAAAATAATTTAAAATAATTCAACTAAAATTAACTCGATTGTAACGAACCTAACCTACTTATTTCACATGTCTAAGGGTGCATTTGTAACCTGTCGCACTAGTTCCAAACTTTTTTAACGAGGGATTTCCACCCCAACTAATGAGCACCCACCGGGGCGTGTTTGGAACACCCTAGTGGGGTGCGACTGCCCCACCGCCACTCGAGTTTTCAGTGGAAGGACAGGGGTCTAATGGAGTTATTGGACCCTCGATAGTAAGGATAAAAAGAGAAAATCTCCCATTTAACTCTATTTTTTACATTTATTATTTACTATTAATTTATTTTTAATAAATTAATAATATTTATAATTATAATTTTTAGATGTTTTATTATTTAATATAAATATAATTTTAATAATTTATTTTTAATATAAATCTAATTTAGTAATTTTTAATTATTATTTAACATAATTATAATTTTATTCTTTAACATAAAATAATTTAAATTATTTTTAAATATAAATATAATATAATAAATTTTAATTATTATTCAACATAAATAAAATTTTATTTATATTTTATTATTTAATATAAATATAAATATAATTTTTAATAATTATTATTATTATATATACACATTTTAATCAAATATTTATAATAATAATTTTTTATTCTAATCTTTTTATCATAATTAAATCTAAACAATATTTTATATTAATTTTAATTTCACCACTATAATAATTAATTTTATAATCATTACTATTTTTAATTTAATCAAAAATCACTCACACGATCCATCCAAACGTTCCTTTGTATAACATCCAAGCAGCTAAAGGTTTTTACGTGCCTGGGTGACTGCCTAGGGTTTCTAATAAAAATCCCCAAAAATGAAATCAAAATTTCACAGCAATACCAAAAAAGGAGAGAGGTGAACAATTTTTTTTCCAGGAAAAGTTCAGAATTTCTCAGGAAACAAGCAACAAAGGTTGCATTATTTTTCTTTCTCTTTTTGCAGGTTTTAAAAGAAAGAAGATAGGAATTATATGTGAGTGATGGCCAGGAAAGAAGAGAACCGAATATTTGTCGGAAGATTATCATGGGAAGTCACGGAACAACAGCTTGGGCGTGCTTTTAGTGGCTTTGGCAAAATCCTTGAATCTCAGGTACCCTTCTTTAATAAATAAATAAAATCCGTTGCCTTTTCCTCTTTTTTTTGGGTAATGCTTAGTTTCCTATAGAATTGAAATTTGTGGGAAATTAACAAGTAATTGAATTTTGTGGGAAAATGGGCTGTTGAATTTGCCTTATCTTTGGTTGAATATTGTTTTTTTAGTTGTAGAATTTGCATTATTATTATTATTATTATTATTATTATTATTATTATTATGCATTTTTAAGTATGGCATTTAGCTTCAAAATTGAAGTTTGTGCTAAAAGGATTGTCAAATTTGCTCTCACTTGGGTAAGATACTATTGTGCTTTTCATTATTTTAGAATTTTTATGATATTTTAGTCTTTATAAATACGGATTTTTTCTTTCCCCCCCTCCCCCCTAATTGATGAAGTATTTGTTAAAAAGGGTCGTCTAAGTCGCCTTCATTTAGGTAGTATGTTGCAGTTATAAGTTCTAGAAATTTTATATCACTTTAGTTTCAAATTGGGTGTTTTCTTCTTCATTTTTTTCTTTTTTTAATTTTTCTTTTGAAAGATGGTATCGCTCACAAAATTGAAGCCAAGTAGGTCACTTGCAGTGAATTACTGAATTTGGGGGCGATCTCTTGGTATCTGGTATTTCTGTCAAGTAGAAATGTAGTTGCATGTGGTTTTTTTCAATATTTTATTTGATTTTCGGATTTGATTGAAAAGAAAATGAAGTTTGGTTTTGTGCATCTAATTGTCTAAAACTCATGTCAAGTAGTATGAGTTGAATATTCCATATTTTTTCTTAAAATTTCTTCTCAAAAGAAACATTTTTTTATTTTTATTTTTGTAATTATTCAAGCTTGTCTTGTTCTATTACTGGTGTTACAAACTTGTGGCCTGGTATGCTTTTCGAAGGTAATCATATTTTCTAAGAGCTATTGTGTTTCCTAGGGTTGACAGTTCGTATACTTAACAAATGTATGCAGGCAAAAACTTGGGCTCTGATCTTTTATCTATATATATGTGACTTGATTATATTCACTAGCACAAGATTTTAAAACCATTTGAACTTTACTCTTTTCGTTGCCTAAACTTTTGTATTTGCATATTATTCTTAGATTTAACCCAAAGCATTAAAAAGATTTTTGTTAATAATAGAAGGCTAAAGATTGGACCAAAATTATTAAGAAGTGAAACTTATATCGGTTGACAATATGTTGTAATTGTTCTGCGTTTTTGAATGATGTGTTGTCTATTTTTTTTGGAAGATGGCTATTATGTCAAATTCTCAATGGTACTTTAAACATGCCACCATAAGAAGTCTCGTATCAATATTAGATCCTGTACAAGCTTATTTGATATTGGGTTGTAAATAATGTGAATGGTTTGCTTTTGCTTCTCTTATCTTCATGGTATTAATTTTTCTTACTTGTTTCTTGTTTTCTTGACATGCTGATGAAAACATTTGTACATGCTGTGGATGGTTTTTTTCAAGAAGTGTTTATTTAGACTGACTGCATCAAGATATTGATCTGCAGAGTTATCTCTTTTTCTAATTTTCAAGCGCAAAGGATTCATTTAAATTTAAGTGGTATGGTTCATGGAAGGCAGCTGATTTTAAAACCGATTCTTTTACATTATTCTATGGATAAAGAGTTTTATTTGGATTAAAGGATCCTTGCATGAAGCCACAGGCCATAAGTTTGTTGCTCTATATTTGAAATTTACTTTTGAAGAGCCTAAAATGATAGTTGAGACTCCCTAAAGAAATTGGCTCATTCTTTCAGTGGTTGTTTTTGTTAAAGCATTGCAATGAAGATATTTTTGGAGTCGGCTTTCGGAAAATTTGCGGAAAGACCGACAGCCTTGTTCATCACAATTGCAAAGGAGCAATGATTTGTGTCAATTTGCCTTCCGAAAGGACCCAGAGGGTTGTCAAGATATCTTATACTTTTGTGGGATATTAGAAGCATTTATAGGCCTTTCTTATTTGTAAAAGTACTTGTGGTGCCTTACGTTGTTATACAAATCTCACGTGCCTGACCTTTTTAGTTATGGAGTGTGCTTTTGTGCCATCTTTGTGTCTACTCTCTAGCCGACAGTTTCCTGAGCCATTATTTCTAAATGTTGGCAAAGATTAAACGTATTTGTGGACATACTTATGCACGGCGATGCAGTTCTCGAGGCCAAAGCTACGTTCTTTTAGATGGGATCGACATCATTGTATCTGTTGATGTGGTGAGCCTGGGGTCCAATATCCAGTTTTCGGCCTCATTTTGTCGGGATTTCTCTTTTGATTTGCTTTAAATTTCCCAGTTGGATCGGAATAGGAATGAAGTTAGTACCGGATAAGTTGTGAATGTGCTGAGGAAAAGTTTGACCGTTTCGTTTGGGGTATTGATGCAGCTGCGTTCATCTTTCCTCTTATCTATCATTAAACTAATTAAAAGTAAATTTCAGATCTGTCTAAGAGCTAAACCCTGAATGTTCATATGTGAGCTCCACTCGCATTTCATGCTTGGACCACTGTTCAGCCAATCGATTTGGCAAACCTCAATTTGTTTATCTTCTGCTTTTGCCTCAGATTTAAGCCTCAAGAACTAGAAATTGTTTTCATTCCGAGATCCAGATGTGCTCTTTTAGCACAGAACGAATGCTTCAAATGCCGTTGCTTTAGGCACTGGGCTCGAGATTGCCCTTCAGCTGGTGGTGCCCGAGGCGGGAGTGGCGGCATGTTTTCTTCACGTTCAAGGTATGGAGGGGCTGATGGCTGTGGTGATCGCTTCAGAGATTGTGATCAGTACGTGAATGGCCGTTATGATGGTGGACGGTATGGAGATAGAGACCGTTTCGATCATAGAGATGATAGATATGGAAGCCGGGATCTATATATTGGTGAGAGGTAAAATGTTTTAACCAAATGCTACTGCAGAATGACATTATCTAGGAACTCGTGTCCGACACTGATTTGGACATAGGTATAGGGGTACGGTCCACCAAGTATATAAAAAAACTTATAGAAAAATTGAGTATATCCGTGTTGGATACATATCTATATTTGACACTCAGCCTCAAGTCCGAGTACCATAGGTTTAAACTAATTTAACATAAATTAGGTTTTATACTCAAGCCTTAAAACCCGCCCAGCTTCTATTCACGCTCACTTCCAGATTTGCTCAAGGCATTCTAATGTCTTCTGCAAACAATGCAGGTGATCGTTGTGGTAGTTCGGACTGTTTTCCTTGGAATGGTTACGGCAAAGAAAGAGGGTATCGAGACGTTGGTCCAAGAGGTAGTGATCGGTATGGTAGTGGAGGGCCAGCACTCAACGATGGAAGAAGCTACCGGCATAGGCCCGCTCCTTGCTCTCGTGCTGGTAGGGGAGGGCACCCTTTGTCCTTTGACTGCTATATGTGTTTTAAATGGGAACTCAAGTAGCGGCTGCAATTTGATGTTCAGCCTTCTACAACTGTAATAAACACGATGCAACTGAGAAAATACGCTCATCTAACTTTTAGATCGAGGTATTTTTTTTTGGTCTGTTTATCAAGTAGGATGCTTGAATTTCCATGAATGGTAGGGTTTGGCTTATGCAATTTTACCTAATGATAAATGTTATTTGGTTTGATTTAAAAAAAAAAAAAGAATAAAAATATTGTATATTAACAGTATTTTTTTTTTTTTTACAAAAATTGAATTGAATCGTTATTAGTACAAGTGTATATACTCTTTGAATTAAAGAGGTTCGAATCTCTTTTCTCCAAAATCAACAAAAATTAGTCGACTTCCAGGTAATATGTACAGACGAGAGTACCAGGAATGACATTAAGATTGCTTTTTTCTTTTCTATAATTTGCTTTATTGTCCTTGAAGGGCAATTTTATTCGGATTCAAGTACGAGTGAAATATTAGTATATATTTATTATAGATATGTTCTTTTAAAAAATTTTTTTTATATATTTAAAGAGTTTTTGAATGATTATATTAACGTATTTATATTTAAATATATATTAAATATAAATATTAAATACAAATACTTAAAGCATCGTAGCTTTGGGTCGCTAAGTGTGAAGAGAAGAAAAAAAAAGTGCAATGAGAGAGTTTCTTTTCTAAATTGATGATGCAAGAAAATGTGCAAAAATATCTGGGGCTTTTTGGGTCATTAAAGGTTACTGCTTACTCATTTGAAAAATCTAAAAAATTAGAAAAAAGAAAAATTTTAAAAAAAATTAGAATTTTTATGCTAACATAATATTTTGTCACGTGTTGAACTCTTATTAGTTGTTTATTGACATGTTAACATTTTACTAACAGTGTTAATCCAAAAGATCGATATGTTTGATGGAATGAAAGTTTAAGTATTAAGTTTATAATTTTTTTTTTAAAAATCAAACTGAAAATCGAACTAAAATGCAAAATTAAATAAATATTTAACCCTAAAAAAAATTATCTTCCAAGGTGAAACAAACGTCTGTGTGTATATACATCCAAACTTTACTTTTTAAAGCATTTCTAAGTCGGCAACAAGTCATGAATTAGGCGTAGAAAATCAAGTTTTTTAACCAGGAAAATTCAAACACACGCAACAAATTGGGTTGCTTGAAAATGCAAGATGACCAAAAATACTGTTACTTCTAATTATTTCCATAGACTATTCAACAATATCGAACATGAGGTTTAGTTCAGTAGTTCATATAATCACCTTAAGAGTAGATCTAGATGAGAATTTTAATAATTTGGACTAGCCAAAATTACTATTTATATAATAAAATAATTTTTTATTTAAATTATAAATATTTATATAAATTTTTTTAATTTTTTAATATTTTTTTAAGTAGTAATATGGACTTTAATGGTAACCTGAAGATTCAACCCGATTTGATAAAAAAAGTCAACAACTTGAAATGATCTAAACCCAAAATGACTTGAACAATTAATTTAAAATGAACAAAACCTAAAATAACCCAAACCTAATTAATCCAAGTATTAAATTGAGTGATTTGAAACATAAATGACTCGAAACTGAAATAATCTAAATCTAAAAGTAATCCAAAAATTTAAAAATCCAAATTGATCCGATTTGTTCAATTGACAGGTCTACCTCTTTATATTAAAAAAAAAAGAATATTCAACAATGTCCCCTCACGAATTGTGTGGAGAAAAAAAAATAATAAATAAATAAAAGGAGATTGCAAAGATGCCATTGAAACACTGGCATCGACTTTTAGGTTCCAAAAAAGCATACGAAAAGAATAAGCATATGATTGCTTTAATGGCAACTACGCCTTAGAACTGATCTATAACTAAGAAAAAAAGTGTCCCTTTGACTGAAAATGAAAGTTGATTTCCCCACTTCACTTACCTCCACAGTTTGGTAAGCATTGCTGCTACATACTTGGAATTCTAGTCAGTTGTCTTCCATTTGTTATCGAATTTGAAAAATATGATGATAATAATTTTAGATTTCAAGGTTCGATAATTTTGAATATAAGATGTAAATATAGGAAGAACGTTATACACTTAACGGAGTACTTTGATTTTGTGAACAAAATTAGAATAGTAAAATGTATTGTTTATTTATTTATCATGTTAATTTGTTAATTATTTTAAATACGAAACTTGTTTAACTTTGTAAATGAAGTTTAAAAATTGTTTATACACTAAACTTCTGTAATTTTCCTTTTTTTTGGAAAAATATTGAATATCTTTGATTAATTTCTTTATACGATAATTGATAGACCATGCAATATTAAACACAATACGAAAAAATAGATTAACACGACACAAATTTATGAATGTTTTAGAATTTATATAATACGAATTATTAATGTATCGAAATTTATATAAATATAAAATACATTAAAAACGATAATAACATAACAAAATGCAAAATAACGACACAGATATACAAATTATTTGATCTAATAATTGATATATTAGTTTCAATGCACGTGAAGTAGAACGAAGGATGGTGTAATTCTAGAAAAGATTAATTTCAATTTAAGATGCTCTTTTAAGTTAGAATCAATATTCATTTCAAGATCAAATGCATTAGACAAAAGGGATTTGTTCATTCATTGGTCGAAATCTTTGAATAATTTTTGCTTATTCTCTTTTGACTAATCCAAAAACAATTATCTTTCTCAAGAATCTATGACCTCTCCATTAATACGTAAGCAAAGCAATATAACATAACAAATATTCATTTTTTTTAATCTCCTTTTTATCATATTATATTGAAAAATTTAAGAATATTTTCATCAAGTCAATTTCAGCTTCTTAGCCTAAACAATATAGGTTCCTATGTATGGGAGAGTTTGTATAGTTTAGTAGTTGAAATTTAAATATAATAGTTTCGGTTTTTTTTATTAGTTTAAGTTATAAAGATAATCGATCATTCAGTTTGTTATAGAATAGTTTATTGGTAGAATATTAGATTCTTCGTTTCAATGATTAAGGAATAAACTTGGCAACGTCAAATGAATAAATATACAAAGATAATTGATAATCCAATTTAATATGGTATCAAAATTCTCGAGTCTAAATTATGATAACCAAGTTTTCTTTTTAATAATTTTTTACCGAATGTCTTAATGTCCATCGTGTTATACATTTCTTCTACACTTGGATCAACTTAAAAGTCCATTGATCATCCGTCTAACTTGCACGTGAGAAAATATATCAAACCGAATAGTATCTATAATCAAATCGACAAAAACTGAATTTCACCACCTTTAATTGGTTTGATTCATCAGTTTTTTGAATTTAAAAAAAAATCATTTTATTCTATCTAAATTTTTTTTTACTAATTTAAAAATAAAATATTTTTTATATAATAAAAATTAAAAATTAATTAAAAATAAAATTTAATTCAATTTTTTCACGTGAGAAAAATTAGATTTGTGCAATTATTGGTTGTATAAGATTCCGTGCTCATTAAAGAAACATAAAAAGTATTTACATTTTGTATTTTTATTCTTCTTCTAAAGAATCTGCACGTTTTTAAAGGGTATTTTAATTATCATATCTCCTTAATTTTAAAAGTATTCCCACCATTTTAGGAGTTTGGTTTTAATTGAAATAGCTAGATT
>JBBYHK010000016.1:10023-31050 GCA_038382065.1 Adansonia grandidieri | reverse complement strand
GTTCAACCGAATTTTTGAGCCGTTTCTGAGCGTGAAAAATGAAGCTTAATGGAACTCCATCAGCGCTTCAGGACTCGAGTTTTTAATCAAAGCTTAACTCGAACTTAACAAAGTACCAATTTTCACGACACCCCTAATGCCTTGCAAGCCGTTTTAATGAAGAAATGTTATACTCGATAAACAAGCATAAAATTTATAGAATTTATCCAAGGTTAAAAAATCTGATTCCGAAAAAAAAAAAAAATTACTTAAAGGTTGAAACTGTCAAAACTTCGGGTTCCTAATCCAATCGGTTCACCAATTGGTTTGATTTTTTTTAATATTTAAGCACTAATTTTAATGTTAAATAAATATTAAATATAGTTAATAATTAAAAAAATATGCATTTATTAGAATCATATAGCCAAAGGAAATTATGCTATTTCGGATTCTCAGTCAAGAAATGATAATACTTTTTGCCTCTCCTTTTTTTAAAAAAAAAAATCAATAAAATTAGTCTGTACGTTCCGAAGAATATCTGATACAAGCCCTGCTTGATAAAAATTTCCCGTTCTTGCTGGCTACAATCGTACTCTCGGTTTTATCAACTCATAGTATGCCAATGAATGCGGATATTTTCAGTCGAAGTATATAAGGAAGTCGTAAGCGTTTCATCAAAAGAATCAACAAGAATGATTCTGATAGCAGGAAAACTAATCCATCACCCTCTCGGTGGCATTTGCTACCTTTTGTGTTATCATGGACTCAGCTTGACGGATTGCTCGCTGGGATCCTGTGATTGTGACTTTCCTGCAAACATGAGGTAAACGATACTTCAGGAAAAAAGGATTTACCTCAGAACTCGATGCTTAGCTAGTAAGATCAGCAAAAGGATTTTTATACCTATCAGTTGTTCCAGAAATGAAATCGCCTCGATTCGATATTTTTATCCTGGCCCCGCTTAGCTGCAATGATAAAGTACTCAAATTCATGACATAAGCAAAATTACGCAATCAAATGATACCTGTGTATCATTTATAAACCTGGCTAATTTCTATTATATTCCTTCCACCACGACCAAGAACCAGACCAATATGCTCGTCTGAAACACCAATCGTGACAGAGTTGTTAGGATCCTCCTGGATAGACATACGAAAAGCATCTGTCAAGTAAGATCTATTTAACTACAGTAGACACATGCAGCAGGATTACTTTAATTAGAATAGCAGTCATCTATGTTACTTAGAGTTGGGTGTGAGTGTCATCTACAAGTACGTGTCTGACACAGGTATAATTAGTTTTAAAAGTTGTTTGATGTATGGAGGGTCATATCCACATACCTATGTCTGTAAAATGTGTCGGACATAGGTGTTAGACATAAGTACTTAAAAAAAAAGTATGATACAATTTGGCAGAAATGAGTTAATAAAGAACTATTTTATGTGTCTGCAAATATCATCCGAAATGATATATTACTGTCCTCCATGTAGATGCCAAATTAAAACAACAAATTAATATATATTACTTAGCAGTAAACAATTTTTTGCATTAGTCAGCCAGCATTACAGATAAAGCACGATAAAAAGAGATGAACCTTGTGATTCTGAAACTTCCCTCCAGTCCCGTTTGGTGCATAGCTCATTGAATAGTGAGTCACTGTTGCAACAGAAGGAAGTACATATGCATATGGAATACCATGAAAACCAGAGTAGAAAATACCTAAAATTTCAAGTTGAAAGAAATCTTACTAGGACCAAATTAAAGAAATCTTACTAGTAATATATAGTAACAAATCTGCAAAGGACATAATACCAAGATGAATAATAATCACCCATTAAAGGACAACTCACAAAGAAAAATGACCATTAAGAACGAGACTACTTGATAACAACTGAAAATCTTGTTTCAGCATTCCAAAAGAAAAAAAAAAACTTCCAAAGAAGCGAACGACTGGAATATGAACACACAAATGAACTTCCATATTATCTAATGAACAAAGTTGAATCAGAAGAAATCTGCAATCATTCTTCAGTGGGGATAAATTACATAGGCGCAGCACCTTCCGATTTGTTGTGTTCATTATGCCCCTTAGCTTTCAGGTTGGTGTGATCAGCCTAAATGGCTCAGGTCCAGTGAAAAACGATATAAGAATAGTTCTCTAAGCATTCAGCCTATCTCTCTAAAGTTTTTTTTGAAGGAAAAAAAAAATTCCTATTCCAGAGAATAGATGTAAAGGAAAACGCATGTGAAAGCATCAGAAAATGAGATGGAAGACTTCTGTCAGGCTTGGGTTTAGTGGTAGATGGAATATAGCAAAAATGATTATTATAGAATAAAGAAAATGTTTGTTTTCTCCCAAAAAAAATGTTAGAAAACATTATTGTCGCTGACAGACACCAAGGCATTAATGTTTAAATTCACAGAAAAGCTTAAAAAGCTTTAATGAGATGAAGACTACTGTCAGGCTTGGGCTTACGGATAGATGGAATACTGCAAAAATGAAAATAATGGATGAAAGAAAATATGTTAAAAAAAGATGGAAACACATCATGCCAACAACTTTTAACGTTTAACATCACAGCGCAGCTAAAAAGCTCTCTTTGCAAAATATGAAAAATGTAAATAAACAACTGTTTGCATAACAGGATTATGATCAGCACAATTAATGCAAACGTAGGAGTCTCTTCAGACTCGGCAGCCAAATAAAAAGGGGACACACCTGCATATGAAAATGGAGCATGCATGGCTTGTGTGTAATGAGGGTCTTCACAAAGCTTGGAAAGAATCAAATCAATTGCTCGCATCTGCTCATCTAGTGTGCCAGTAAGTGTTACTAGCCTATCATTCAAGCCATAAAAGTTATTATCCTGTGGAGATATCTTAATGCCAGCTTGGGAGTCTTCAATAAATGACCTAAAACAAAGCAAAAATAACAATTAGGACTAGGCTTATCTGTTTCAGGTAGTCAATACTCAAATAAGGGGCCAATAATACTTGAATGGTAGCTTACCACAGACCACACACATATAACATAAGACTTTTTTATACGATCATGTATTGTACATATATTGTCTCTCATTTCCTCTAATGCATTCACAAAAAACGATCATGTTCACAATGATAGAGTTCTTAGAAGGTAGGTGAAATGTTAAGGATATATGAGTTTTAAATAACCAATTACAACTTCTTGCAGAGCTCAAACCACCTGTAGTAGCTACGATCGACTAGGGGAAGCAGTCATACTTCCACAATCATTATGACTTCTCAGTCAAACCATGCTCACTCTAGAAAAGAACAGTCCAGAATGCTATTATTTTCTAGCATTGAAGTTACTTCGAAGATATTGGTCCATCTTGAAGAACATGTCTTCAGTCTATTTAACAGCTCTGCAGTCAATCAAATTTTTAAGGAATCTTACTTGGGACCCTTATCCAAGTAAATTCCGTAAAAGACTTCACCATGATCTAGGTTGAATCTTGGTCAGATAGGTCTTCCAGGAAAGAAACCTTTGGTAACTTACCACATTTTGCCAAATACACCCAAACTAATCCATTACCATCTACTTAGAGCATAAGCGGGTTATTAATAGGCAATTCAAGAAGCAACTCACCATGATGCATCAAAATTATTACTATGGTAATCTTCAACAAATTTATTCCTATCACCAATAATTTCTCCTTCCCAATGCCTGTCTCCCCGTGTTAGCTCTCCAATTTATCATACAGAGCTCTTTGCATGTAAGGTTGACTTATCATTCCCAACTCAGTAAAAAATATAACTTTTGTTGTACACATTCTCGCACGTGAATCAATTCCGAAATAAGTAGTTCATTCACAACTCACGCCTATCTGAATACTGTAAATCAAACCATGTAAAAATTTTTTGAAGTTTATTCCCTATGAATGAACTGTATAACGAAAGAATAAATAAGCCTGCTTCATAAATAAGCCTGCTCAGCATGCTTCAATTTTGTATATAGTACTAAAAAAAATTCAAGTTCCTTTGAATTTAACCCAGCGAAAAATTATTTATTTCACTGGCAAATTTTCAAAATCATAGCAACAAAAACATGTACAATAATCAAAGTATCCAAGTAGAAGTCTTACTTTATGGTAGCCCCTCCTTTCCCAATTATGCTGCCACAAGAGCTGTTGGGAACAATTAGCCTGACTTTTGTTCTCAGTCCAACATCCTCATTATCGTCAATATTAAGCTGACCAAGACAAACAAGCTTATGTTATTATCAAAAAGAGAATTTATATAGTCAAAAGTCATCAGAAGATCACCTCATTCAATAATTTTGCAAGGATAAGTTCCATAGCTTTGAGTACGTCATCAATTGTTCCAGAGACCATAATGATCCTGTCTGATGTTCCAGGGAAAGTTTCATGATTGCGTGACAACTGAATTCGAGCTCCTGATTTTGACTGAAATTCAGTAATTGTTGAACCGCCCTTTCCAATTACAGAACCAGCAGCAGCATTGGAGACAAGAAACTTTATATAAGTAGACTTCTCCTCATTTTCTGACAGAATGAGAATGGGAAAAAATTCATCAGTTAGTTCTAGGATCGTAAATGCATTTGTAGTTAATTCAGGAATTCTGGAAGCAAACATAACAATTTCATCAATTAGAATCCCTTTTAGCCCAGAAAACAAATAAAATGAAAAAACTATGATAAGAATCAAATAGATGCTAAACAAGAGCAATTATGTATCACTTCATACAATATGTAATTGCTAATAAACAAAAGATTGTAGTAAATACATTAAATAAATGCAATATACATGTGGTAGCTTCGATGCAACAAGCATTATTAAGACACGTCCCCTTGCATTTCTTTCAAGTCTGTTCTAGTTTGATTTATATGGACAGCTTCCATTTACTAATCTGGAGGGAGAGGAACGCTAGAAAACATTCACACAGACATATGAACCCCGATGAGCTGGTTCAGTGAATAGTTGCTGATGTGAGAGCTAGGTTCTGTACAGCATCAACTAGAGCAAATGATGTAAATAATACTCTTTGTAGAAAGTGGGATATTAGATAGAAGGATTATACCCCCAAATATACCACGTAGCAGATTCTCTGCATTTTTGGTTTTTGAAATAAAATTTTCAATTATCCAAAAAAAAAATATTGTTGATCTCACACATGGAAAAGTAGAAAATCTGATCTCAAGGAAAGGTAATATCAGACAAACATTTTTCAATTTTCATGCAAGTCTTATCAACACTTAGATACAGACATGATTAGAAAATAGCAACTAACTCATTTCGCTAAAACCCCTCCTCATCAGCATCACACAACAACTTAGATCTCCCTCATCCCATCACCCGGTGTTTAAAAACCAAGGGAGAATCACCAGAGTAGATGGTGACTGCAAAAAAGCAGGTTATAAAACTGGAGAATATGACTTAGAGAAAACTAAAGGAATATCAAAGATAGAGCTCAGGCTGTAAATAACAGGATATGTTATTGATGTTCTACATTCTTATAACATGATAAACTTGATGGACGATTTTACTGAGTCGCATCTATGAAGTTAAACCATTGATTTAATGAATCTTCAAAGATGAAAGAACCAACCAAACATCTATATAGGCCTTTCCATTGGTAACTCCAATTCTTGATCCTTTAAAAACAGGGACTATAGAAATGTGCGCACAAAGACACCAAGAACAAATGCATAAAACAGCTATCGCGCATCATGCATAGAAGAAGAGGGGGCGCAAAACAATTTGTAACATGCACAGGGGCGAACAAACAAGAAAATACTAGATGAACACACTCCTATTTCAATATTAGGCACGACTACAATCTTAATCTGAGCTTCATCTGTAAAATTAAATAGAAGTCATTCCAGTAGTTTTATTCCTTACTAAACACCCCCTTTTATGGTCAAAGAAAATAAAACCCCAAAGTGAAAGAAATCACTTCCCTCCTAAACATCACCTTTTATGGTCAAAGAAAATAAAACTCCAAAGTGAAAGAAATCACTTCCCTCCTAATCTACTATGAGAACAATATAAGATTTCCCATTTTTGAATCCAATTTTATTATCGCCACCAGAAGCATACCTTGTTAACACCTACTAAACAAGCTTACTGATTTCTAATACCAAACTGTAACTGAACAATTCAAAAGATTGGTCTTCATTTGATTTCACAGCTTTTATTATTATTATTATTATTTTACTTTAACAGAAAAATTAACAAACAGTCATAACCAAAACAACCCTCACTTGCACCCCAGCAGTCACACCATTGTTCAACTCAGCAATCTACAAATAAAAGCCGATAAAAAGACAACGCCACATGAACCTCCATGATTTCTCATCCTTCTACTCCTTGGCTTTTCGCGCAGCATAAGCTAAAGGCTTAAGACACATTCTTCTTTCTCTCACTCTCCATTTTTCATTTCTCGCCAACGAAACATAATGCTAGGGCTAGGGTTTAAAATTCTACATTAAATAAATAAATGAAATTAACAACCCGAAATTCAAACAATTTCACACATTAACCATTACATTAGAAAAAAGAAAACAGAAAAAAATACAACGCCATTAACTCAAAAGCGGAAAATAAACCAAAAAAAAAAAAACACTCGGAAATGAAAAGCTTCAACGAAGAAAAAAGATCAGATCAGAACTGACCAGAAGTCGGCGATTTAGATGGCGGCGGGGATCTCTTTATCGCCGCCTCTGGTGATGACACGTAAGACGACTCCGTCGACTCCATTTCTCTCTTCTTCTAATCTTCTCTTCTCTTCTAAACCAAAGCCCAAAAAAAAAAAAAAATGAAAAAGAAGAAAACACACACACACACACACTCAACGTAAATAAATAAATAGAAAAAAATGCTTAAGCAATTTAATAAAAAATTTCCCAGTGTTAAACAAAAAAATTAAAAATCAGAGAGATTAATATTTTTTTTTTTCGAATTTCCCTTTTTTTACCTTTCAGTTCGCAGCTTTTTCTTTTTCCCCTTCTTCTTCTTCGCACTTTGATGAAAATTTCCCATTTTTTCTCTTATATTTCGTTATCTATCCCTTCCATCTGGACTTTGATTTTTGTAAAATTAAAAATAACAGTAATTATAAAATTAATATAATAATAAAATTAATAATAGATAATATAATAATTAAATTAAAATTATTTATAAGATATGTATTTAAATTTAATTATAACTATAATTATAAAATGAAAATAAAAAATAATTATTAAAAACGTTCACTTAAAATAAATATATAGATATGATAAATAATAAAAAATTATTTTTATATTTAAAATTTATTAAAAATATATTTATATGAAATAATAAAATTATATTTATGTTAAATAATAATTAAAAATTATATTTATTTAAAAATAAATTATTAAAATTTTATTTAGATTAAATAATAAAATGTTTATTAAAGATTATATGTAACTAAATAATTATTAAAATATTATTTATAATAAAAATTAAAAAAAAAGAGGGTTATCCCTTTTAACCCCCTATTGGGAATTCAATAGAGCTACTGAACCTCTACCCCTCTAGCGAAAACTGGAGGGCCGGTGAGGGAAACACGCCTCACTGGAGTTGTGTTTCAGTTCGGGGAAATCCCTCCAAATTATTATTTTTTTCTTTTGGATCTAATTGCACCTCCAGTGCTGCCAGATCAAAATACACCCTTAGACTCGTTAGAGTTTATATTTTAATTAATTATTATGTATTTTTATTTATTTAATTTACATAAACTTTGAAAACCTCCTATTTTGTAAAATA
Organism: Adansonia grandidieri; assembly: GCA_038382065.1. Taxonomy (NCBI): domain Eukaryota; kingdom Viridiplantae; phylum Streptophyta; class Magnoliopsida; order Malvales; family Malvaceae; genus Adansonia; species Adansonia grandidieri. The sequence goes on along the minus strand of JBBYHK010000016.1, from coordinate 23,302 downwards.
TTTAATGAGGATCTATAAAAGGGAATATCATAGTTTATATTTATAATATTAATTACGTAAATATAAATAAAATATAATTTTTTAAACATGTAAAAATTATAAATATAAAGGTCATACATTTATTAAATATTGTTAGTTATTATATCATATTTATTATATTATTATTTTATATTTATTAAATATATTATATTTTTTTGTTAAGTCTTAAATTATTAAGTCTATATTAGATGCAGTGCATTTACAAAATTCGAAAAATGGTTAAACACAATAAAAAAAATAAATACAATATAAATAATAAATATTTCAAAATTTATAAAAAATAAATTATTAATGTATCAAATAAATAAAAATATTTTAAACTTGATTATAATACGAATATAAAAAAATATATAAATATAATATTAATATATAATTATTTCAAAATTTACATAATATAAATTATTAAAATATTATAATTTATATAAATATAAAAATATTATAAAATAATTATAATACGAAATAAATACACAAATCGACTACCTCGCAGCATGACTACTTCGCTGCCAACCATGGTTTAACCCCCACTCATGTGAATTTTTCAAACTGTTGAATTTCACTTTATAATGATAATTAATTAATCATAAAATTGATGTTAATTTTATTTTTTTAAAACTATTTTTGTATATGATTCTTATTAATGATAACTTGGAAATTTTTGAACGCCCAACTTGTTTGGCATAATAAATAAAAAGGTCAAATTGGTGAGAAGTGAGATCTAGCTTGGAATTTAATAGTTTTTTTTTTTTGTTTATGTTAATTAATGTCATATCTCTATAGTTGAATTTGTCACACATTTCAGTTAGCAATAATACATTATACTCTATAAAACCAGATCTACTTGTATACGATATTGTTTAGTTTTTTTTTTCTGCCACTTTTTTATTCAAGTTTGAATTGAGTTAAAAATCAATTCAAAAGTTCATTTTATTTTTTAATATAATATTAAAAATTATTTTTATATTAATAATTACAATAAAATTTAAATAAAAATATTTTTAATTATTTAAATAATTTGGGTCCAGCTAAATCAGATAAATATGAATTAATAAAAATCCAACTAAGTTCCACCAATGCAAATTGGGTCTGTCATGAATGAACTATCTAGCTTATGAACAGTTCTAATTTTATCTTTTCAACCTTTTTATAGTTTTTTTTTTATCTCCAATATGCTGTACAATAAATATATTCATGAGTCGAATTAGGTCGAGCCACATCTAAAATTTATTTCCTTACTCACAGCCAAGTTGGGTTATATTACAAGTCAAAATCATATTAAAACTTTATTTTATATTAATATTTATAATTAAATTTGAATAAATAATTTTTTACTTAAATATTAATTTTGGTTGGATCAACCAATCTAAAGTGTAAACTTTTTATTATTTTATTCCTCATGACTGATTCCCATCATTTGTCGTTTGCTCACTACATGTGTGCACTTGGACTTCACATTGGTAGACATTCAGCTTGTAATTTTTTATTTTAAAAACAAAATGAGACATGGATAACGATTGCAAGTCCCTCCACCTATGTCTGGATCATGGCTCGAACAATGTTGTGAAACGCCTTTTTTCAACAAGGGTGTGCAGAGCGTTGGTAACCGATCAAAATTGACATTATTCGATTTATTTGATTTGATTTTGATTATGATTTGTTGATTCGATCGATTTAAATATTTTTAATTCATAAATTTATAATTTTAAATTTTTAAATTGAGTTGATCAAAAAATTAATATTTAATTATAGAGTTTAACTTATACGAAAGTAATTTTAAAAAGTTATTTTTTGAGCACCTAATAAAAACATGTCACTTTAAATTTTTTTTAGGTGTCATAAATAATATCATCCATTCATAAACACTAAACTAATTCTTTTAAATTTTTTTACCACTAGTTAAATTAAAACCTTTAAACACTGAACCCAAAACTCTAAATTTTAATCTCAAACCTTAAATACTAGACCCAAAACCCTAAATACCAAATCTAAAATATTAAACCCTAAATCAAAATTTTAAATCCTAAACTTTAATCTTAAATCTTAAACCCCAAAAAGAGATTAAAAATATATTTTTTGAGCACAAAAAAGTCAGCTTCAATTTCTTATTTAATTAATTAAAACAAAGATTTAAAACTATTAGGGTTTAAATGTTAAAAAAATGATCTAGTGACAGAGATGCATGACATTATTAAGACTCTTTTAAAGATATATGCAGTGGCATGTTTTTATTGGATGCTTAAAAATTAACTTTTTAAGATCATCTTAATATAATTTAAACTCTTAATTATAAAATAAATAAAATTATTTTTATTCAAACCCAAATTAATTTTAAGAAACCCTTGCACATAACCCAAACCTATAGACAAATAGGTTCGTTTTGGTTAATTCAGTTTTAATAATTCCTGTCGGTTGGTTCAATTAATTTCATAAGTTAATCTAATTTAATAGATTTTCAAAATTTCTAAACCAAACTAACTGAATATTCACCCCATTTTTCAAAGCCATTCAAGCGCGAAGCTTTTGTAGTTGTCCATTGATTTCCATAAAAGACCATTCCTTTTTCATTCAGAGAAGGGTTCCATAATAGATTAGGAACAATCGTCCATCGTCAAGCAAGCAATGAGTAGTATAGATTCAAATATTTGTAATTATTTAATTTATTTTCTGTAGATGTAAATATCGTAGATTTAGATATTATAATTACTATTTACAGCGGATTTAAAGTAGATATGGATATAAGCCCTTGAATATTCATTATCTAAATTTGCATTATTTATATGGATAACGAATTTGGATATTTAAATCCATTATCTGAATCCTATTACACATGTAGATAACAAATTCATCTATCCAAATATGCTATTTAAATATACTTTTATGAGATGCTGAAAATTTATACTCTATGCAAAAATTAGATCCTAGATACAAGACCTACCGTTAAACACTTGACTAAGTGAGTTAATCTTAAATTTTAAAGTACCATCCAATTGATATTTGATATATAAATATTAATTTTTAATTATTTATTAATTGTCTCATAATTCATATTATTATTACTATTTTTTTGACATCTAAACACAAATCTTATAATTGAATTTAATCTCATTGTAGTAACTAATTTCAATGCACCAAATACTAAAAACAAAAATAGTACATCCATGGATATAACAAAGACTTCCTTGTTTTAAAAGACTAATACTTAAGGGTGAGCAAAATGCCAATTTACTGAAAAAACTGATCAAATTTGGTTCATTCGGTTTAATTGGTTCAGTTTTAATTTTATTCATCAGATAATTCAGTTTTATGTGTTTGTTAGGTTGGTTTGTATTTTTTTATTTTTAAATTGAACCAAATGAACAAATTAAAATTGACATTTAATTAAAAATTAAATATATTTTATTTTTTATTTAGATATATCCAAACTCAATTAACGGTATCTAACCTAATCTAATATGAGTAAGAAAGTGAAATAACTGACGAAACTGAACTGATTAATTCTAGTTTAATTAATTTAATTTCTTACTGCATTTCAATCAATTTAATTGATTTTTCAAATTTACTCAATTTATTTAATTTTTAAAATTTTAAAACCGATCGGATCTTCATGTGACAACTTGAGGTCTTGACCCAATATCCCTTCATTGATGATCCAAAGCCCAACTACATAATAGGCCAATTCATTGCCTAGGCCTCGGCCCTGGTTATCTGGCAACTCCATGGGCACGTATATAATTCAAAGTTTACTATCTTCGTCATCATATTGTGAATTGTAATTATGAAAGCTGATCTTTGAATCAATGGAAGTTAGAAGAAGAATCAAAAGCCATGCGCAAACCAAACCCTCAAAAATTTATCAGAGCATTCAACACTTGGACTTTGGCCATAAAAAATGCTTCATCTCCTCGCAAGGCCTTGGAGCTTTACTATCAAATTCACCGCCAATCGATTCCTTTTAACAGTTTCTCGATTCTCTTCACCCTCAAGTCATGTACTCCTTTGCAGAATCCTAACCTCATTGCCCACCTCCATTGTCATATCCTCAAGTTGGGCTTCGTTTCCCATCTCTATGTTGCAACTTCTCTTCTCAGTGCATATGTCGCTGCCTCTTTTGTTGACGCATGCAAACTGTTCGATGAAATGCCTGAACGAAACATCGTCACCTGGAATACCATGATAACTGGATATTCACGGGCTGGGGAGGTACAAAAAGCGTATGCCTTTTTTAAGGCAATGCCTTTGAGGGATGTGGCTTCTTGGTCTGCCATGATTGCGGCTTTTATGAATAATTGTAAATTAAGTTCTGGGTTCGAATGTTTTCGAGAAATGGTAGCGAATGAGAGGCTAGCACCTGACCAATTAACAATGGGATCAGTTTTATGGGGGTGTTCTCACATGGCTTCACTTGGATTATTGGTGGGAAGATCGGTCCATGCGTTTATAGTTAAAAATGGTTGGAACTTGAATGTCGAAATTGGCACCGTTTTGGTAGATATGTATGCCAAGTGTGGTTCATTGAAGTATGCTTGTATAGTTTTCAATGCGATGCAACAAAGAAACGTAATGACTTGGACGGCATTGATATGTGGATCCGCACACCATGGCTACAGTGATGAAGCACTGTCTTTTTTCGAGGCCATGGAAGACATGGGAGTGAAGCCTAATGAGATGACTTTTACGGGCATTCTCAACGCTTGTGCACGTAAAGGTTTAGTAGAAGAAGGCCGCAAGTATTTCAGTATGATCGAGCAATATGGTTTGGAACCCAGGATTCACCATTATGGCTGCATGGTTGAGTTGTTAGGCAAGGCAGGGTTGCTAGAAGAAGCTTTTCAGGTTATTAAGACAATGAAGGTTGAACCAAATGTTATTATTTGGAGCTCTTTCTTGTCATCTTGTAAGGATCATAAGCAATTTCCGATGGCTGACAGAGTGATCAAGCAAGTGCTGAAAACGGTCAAGCCAGAGAGCGATGGCGGGGTTTATTCTCTTATATCCGATTTGTATGTTTTGAATGAGAAATGGGATGATGCAGAAAGAGTTAGGAAACTAATGGCTAATCAAAATGTGAGGAAGACTAGGGGCTCTAGTTTTATTAGAAGTTGTTGAATTCTAGAAAGTAATTTTGTTTGTTGAATTTGGGTATGAGTGTTGGATGCCAATATGCGTCCAACACGTATAATGTTCAAATTTTTTCAAGTTTTTTCATATATGTGGGAGGTTTTTATAGGGTCATAATCTTAGACTCATGTTCGGATATGTGCCTGACACTAGAATTGAACACAAATATTTCAAAAAAAAAAAAAAAAATAGAATAAAATGGTTGAGTATGCTAATGGATTTTGTAGGAAGCTATGAAGAAATTTATGGGCAGCTCTACAGGGTTGAGCATCTGAAGCCATCTCAATTTTACTCTGCTATTCTTTTGCAAGCTGTTGTAACTTTATAACTTGGTACCCAAAATCTTTGAGTCATATCTAGTCCTTACCATTCTTTTTCAATTAGCGTATCACATTACATTAAATATATAAGAACAATATCAAATAAATAAAATAAATATAAAATATAAAATATAGATTGAATTATTATTTATTAGTCAAATTCAATAGACTAATATAATGAACATCTATAAAGAATTTAAAGTTTAGTTTAATTAGTTCATGTAGTAATTTTTAAGGGATGATATCCAAAAGGGTTTGGAATTATAATCTCAGTATCTTAAATCTATTGCTTTATTTCTAAACTACGAATTTTTTTGTAAAAGAAAAAAATTGTGTAGTTTTTTATTCAAAATATGTATTTCTCTAAAACTCAATATTGAAAAAAACCTATTTAGTAGACTCGTTAAGGTTAAATCTTAGACAAAATTTTTAGTAATTCCGGCTAACATGGCCTGAATTTGCTGGTCGGAATTACTATTTTACAATAAAAAAATTTATTATTGTCTTTAAATTTAATTATAAAAATTTATAAATATTAATATAAAAATAATTTTTATACTGTTCAGACTGTAGGCATAAATTTTAAAAAATTTAAGTTACTGCCTAACATAGCCCATGGATACCTCTACCACCTACCCAATTATTATATGGTAAATTAAGCATAACGTATTGCCAGCATACATAACATTTATGTAATTGTAACGCCTTTTAATTTATTAAATATTGCACATTGACAGATATGAAAATAAATGACAAATTATTAACCATAGGTATTGTCTTCGTTTTGTACGCCTATAAATTAAAGACATCCTTTAAGTAAACCATAAGAACACAATATGAGTTTATGTTTATACAGAAATTCTTTTCATCTCATTTGCTGACCTACAATTGAATATTCTTCCAAGGTAAATTATTCACTTCGTCGTATTTTTCTCTTTGTGGTTTTTAAATTCTAACTTTTTTTCTTTCTTTCTTGAGGAATGTTTATATATTTAAAATTGAGAAAAAGAAAAAAAAAAAAAAAAAACTCTTTAATAAGGATGAGAATGGTTAAGGTCCAAATTTTGAATCTCCTATATACTTCTCTCGAATTTCGTTTACGATAGATCTAATTATTTTAAACACGATAGATTTAATAAACACAAAATTAAGACAATAAATATAATATATTCAACACAATTATCACAATTAATATAACATATTTAATATGCATATCATATTTGTGTATATAATTTTGATATATTTAATAATTTGTATCGTGTTCATTTTTACACGGTTGAGATAAAACAACACGAAATACAATATATATATATATATATGAATTACCAGATCTACTCGTATGTTTGTATTTGTTTTATGTGTTACAAATTTAGATATAAAAATTTGTGTATTCATATCATATTCGTGGATTGAACATGTTATAATCATATTATATATTTTATATAAATTTTGATATATTAAAAAGTCCTATTATACACATTTTAACATGTCCTAAATTCATGTTGTGTTGTTTTTTGTGTCACGTTGTATTTTAATTCTTAATCTTACGTCGTAATTGTATCATACAATCATATCATTAGCTAAATCAGACAACAATAATCCAAAACAAACATGAAAACTTGTTAAAAAATCAGTAAATATAATACTAATAGTTCTTTTTGTTTTTGTTTTCCTCAGGTGCAATTAACAAGATGTCTACGGTATCAAAAAGGAAACTTTGTGAATCGGATCAGTGATTTACCAAATATGAAAAATGGAAGTTGGTGGGAATGGAGTAGAAGCGTAGGAGCTTCTGCCCACAGTCATGACTGTGAGGTAGATGAAGGAGATGACGAAAAACGAGAAGAAGTAAATGCAGATTAATTAATCCATTGCTTCGGCATCTTCCTAATACCTACCTCTTTGTTGGTCCCCAAAACCAGTTCTTCCTCTTTTCTCTGTTCTGCTTGAAGTACTAAGTTTTAAAGCTAAAATTGTTGAAAGGTAGGACTATTTGACAGACTCGGTTCGTGTTAGATTAGATTTATACATGATTTATTTTTTTTTTAATTTTAATTAATTCGATTCAAATTATTATTTATTAATAAAAGTAATATTTTTATTTAAATTTAATTATTTATATTAATATAAAAATAAATTTTAATTTTTTAATATTATTTTAAATAATTATATAAACTTTCCTATTGAGCCGAGCTTAGTGAAAAAAAAAATAGAATGAGTCATGAACACTTACCTCTATTTGTAGTTTTCTTAAGATGGAATTGGAAGATCATATTTGATGGAATTGTACTTAGAGATTGTACGTACAAATTTTGAGATAATTGTACTCTTCTTTTCTGTCTTAGATTAATATGTAAATTGATTTAAATTATACATTTTTTTTAATGATTTCATATTTATAAGAAATTCACTTACATATATCATTAAGCCAAATGCTCCTAAAATACCAAAGACCAAGTACTACTGCCATCGTTACCTTCATAGGTTCATCATTCCAAAAGAAATATATATATATCTATATATATATATATATATATATCAAGCTACACTCGAATCCGACCACTCAATCAATCTGTGGAAAGTTATATTTATAACATAATGGATAATAAAATTTTTATTGCTTTTGAAAATGTAGCTATGGATTTTAAATATTTATTTTTTTAAATTAAATTAAAAATAAATAATTTTATCTGTCGGACTATTATATATGGTAAAAAAAATCATAACGTGCATCAGCATGTATGTAGTCATAGCATATATTTTCTAAAAAATTAGGTTTATCATCAATTATTTTTTAAAAGTTTTTACCATTTATCATTTTTTAATTAAATAGAAAAAAATTAATATATATATATATATATCCATGTAAGTTCCACTTCTCTATATCCATATGAGATATGACTTGTATCTCTAGCATGACCTACCAAAATATGATTAAGTGTGACAATGCCACCCAAAAATCAATCATATAAACGCCTTTTTTTTTTTTTTTAATATTTTGTGCAATATTAGCATCATAAAAAATCGACATATAAATCGACATTTCTAAAACTTTCATTTTAAATGTGATCAATCATCAGAGGTTTCATTTTTGTCTTAATGTACGTGTTTTGTTTGCAGCACAGAACTTATAATGCACGCATCAAACTTTGTTCGGTACTAATTGCATTTTATGTAACTTAAGTTTGGTCGTGAGTATCGAATATATTCAAAAATTTTAAATATTTTTATATATTTAGTAGATTATATTTACATATTCATGTTCGATTATATATTAAACACAAGTATAAAGTATAACTTTTTTTAAAAAAATAAGAATTTGGGTAATAGATAGAAAGTTCCAACCCTTGCCATGAACTTATCAGGAAGGAACAATTAGACCTTCTTCACCAACAGAAGGAAAAATGACCTTTGTTCACATCCATATGCTAACCTTTTGAGTAGATAGAAGTGGGTGATGAGATACATGAGATTGAGATTGACAAAATTGCCCTTGAATTTGAGAGCCTTGAAGTGGGGATAATGTTCTCCCTAAATGACACTAATGGATAGTATAATTTTTGGACTATCATGGTTTCTATAGCTGATCATTGTCATTATGTCCTTCCGAAGGGGTGACAAATAGCCAGGTACCAGGCACAAGTTTTCCCCAAATGGTGCTTGTAGACTTATTGGATATCCCTAAGACGAGGGACACCCTTTGGTTTGGTCATGCATATAGATTTACCTTGTTGTTTTAAATGAAATATTACCAGATCATATACTATGCTACTCTAACGTTTCATATTTTTCTTAAAGTATCTGTATCTAACACATTCAAATATGGATATAAAAATATAATCCTTTGAATATTCTATCTTTATTAAACACGCATTTACATTTATACTTAAACTTCAAGTCAAACATCTATCAATATCTGACATTTACCTCTCAAGTCTGAGTAACGTAGTTCATTACACATGGCCATGTATTAGACCACAGCTCTATAAAATTGAACTGCAAAAGCAAAGGTCTCTGTATCTATGGCCCTAATCATGGGGCATAAACATCAATGTGAGGCATTGGATATTTTATTTAGTAAGCCAAACATTAATGCGACTAAATAGGATGTCAAATTCTAGAGCACATCCTTATGAACAAAAAAAATGGAGGGTGCATTTACAGGGCTAAACAAGTAAAATCCTATGAAATTGAACAACCAAAGAAGGTGGAACTTATTTCTGTAAAGAGAGCAAGGAATTTTTTTTACGGGTTAATAACAAAGGAGAAGCTTTCTTAGGTTTGAAATTGATCATGATTAGCATTTCCTATAATTTCTATGGTTCATTTCCGTTAATTACATATAAACTTACGGTTATCAGTTGAAATTGTTGGGTGCAGTTATACCTGGAAGAGATAGCCCCTCCTGAATATTTTGAAGTCAAGTTAATGGTAGTGACTTAAGGCACTTGGGGGCTGTAATGCTAATTAGTATTTTGCAAGGTTGAAGATCCAGATGGCATTGAAGTCATAAATAGAGATTTAAAATATGATCATAGACGTACTTTTAATCACATCGTATTTATTGAGATTACGAATTTAATAAATATTATTATTATTATTAATTATGAAAAATATTGACTGCAGGGGAAAATACCAAAACCGCTTCTATTGCTAGTGGTTTGGCAGTCAAAAAGCAATTAATAACCAACTCATCATGATTCCAAAAGCGAGTAATGTTAGGGAGCCGAAGTCTGGCTTTTAGGAAGATGATCAATCAGTCACTTAGCCAAGTTTGCTTATTTCAGAATGTGGATTAGATGCGTCATCACTAAAGGCATCAGCTCCTTCAGCTAGGCCCGAATCAAAGACTCATCCTCGGCAATCAGAGTCCTTTGAAGACTTGCCAAAATTAATACTCAAGTTCGCAAAGGTATATTTCATTGACAAGTTATAAGGGAATTAACATGGCAGGAGACTTTGGCATTGACCTTTTCTAACTAGATCAAATCAATATTTAAAGATAGGAAGAGCTAGCATTTATGGACTGATTATAATCTTTGTTCCTATAATATTATGTTCTATTTGCCTTTATATTCCATTTCTCGTCAGTTCAAATTGAATCTCCTAGAATACTGTGCTTGCTGTGATGATTATACCAAATGTTGGACAGTGAAAAAATATGCACCTAAGAATTTTTCTAGGTCAAACAATGGAAGATTTCCATATCTTAATCCTTCAATGAATTTTTTTGCTTTGCTGACATCAGAAATCAAAACAAATAGATAATAATCTAAAAGAACCAGAAACAATAAAATTCTAAAACAATTAATTAAATTAGTACCCTAAATTTCAATCGAAGAAAAATAAACAAAAGTGAATAAAAATCTTCAGTAAAATTCAATTTCATTCGTCTGAAAGCATCGTGCTACTACTTTCCCCAGGCAATGAAACCAAGCTTTCCTTGCAGCGAGCAACTTGCCCAAGTAACATTAATAACTTCGGTTGCTCCTCAATTTGCTTGGTCTTTGTATTCTGCCCAACAATGCTCCAATCCTTATCTTGAACCACAAGAATAAGTTCACCATTATTTTCAAAGTTCATAGTTGGTTTAAACCTTGGTTGATCTTGTGGGACTTCAAGGGTGAATTGTTTAACCCAAGAGTCAGCTACACCATATTCCTTCATCACCCATAAGTCAAAAACATTTGCATCCTTTCTTTTGCTGATCAGAGAAAAGCAATTTTGATATTCTGTAAAGCATACATTTAAACAAGTAAACATTGCACACTGAAAATCATCATGATTTGGCAGACTAATTTCTAGAAATACCTCATCGTCAAATTTGAATGACATTATCAACATTCTCCTTGTTTCTACTCCTAACCAATGAGAAGCTCCATTGATGAACTCATAGTGTTGTAAAAGAGGCAACAAATCCCACAATGGATTTGCTACTGTAATTGTTTTCCAAGAATTCATCTTTAAGCTGTAAACATGAACCTCACCTATCTTTGAATCACGAATGGAGCGTATAACCTTTACCACCTTATAGTCATTAAGTTTAGGGCAAAACCCAAAACCAAGAACGAACAATGTACTGTAATCGCCATCACCATCACCATGACAATGAGGAAGTTGCATGATTTTTCTTGTGGAAGGATTCCAAATATGTATTTTCAACATATCATCTTGGCTTATGAAATTTAATTTATTGCTTAAACAAACTAATCCATTGCAAGAACCAACTATAAATGCTTGTTGTGATTCTCTGAATAACCATTTAGTTGACATGAGAAGTTGGGTACTACAATCGTTTCCTTTATAATAATGCTGCCTAAAGTATTGATGAGAACCATAATCGTAGAGGAGAAACTCATTGCATTTACCGTAACAATTCAGATGCATGGAGATGAAAGTAGGGTCTTCTTCAATCAAATTGCGCCATGATTTCTTAACGCACTTGAATCGAAGGAGGCTCTTTACCGGTAATCTTGATAAAATTTCTATTTCGATTTCGATTGGAACCCTGAAACTACTTGCAATCTTCTGCCGTTTTGCCATCTTTTTTTTTTACGGTGGGTTAATTTAAATCAGGAAAGAACAGAGTTTAACTTGGCTTATAAGATTTCAAAACCCTAGTATATGAGACCTATATCTTTTTATATATACAAGAAAACTCCTCTTCTAAATATATATATATATATATATAGAGAGAGAGAGAGAGAGAGAGAGAGAGAGAGAGTAGGGTAGAGTTTTAATTTAAGTTAATTTCCTTAGTATTTGTTATTTACATGGTTTGAATTTCGAATAAAAAAATAATTAATTGGGAATCAATCTCCAATATCAATTTAAATTTTTTTCGAAGGTAGCATTAAAATTTTAAAATTTTAATTTATAATATTAATATTATATTGGAATTTGAATGCTAGATCATTTTAAAAAGTTTTAATATTAATAGATGGTTTTGATGTTAAACTAATTTTACGGAGAGAATTAAGAAATAAGATAAAAAATTTACTTGGACATTTCAACATTTGATTTTTTTTTTAAAATATTAATATCTACCATATTTTCAGAGATTAATTTTTTAATGTTTTCAAATCAAAATAATATAATAACTGATAACATTTATCATATATTAAAGATTCGACTTCTTTACAAACTGTTTGTAATTTAAACTTAGAAGTTAATCTTACATGGAAAGAAAGAAATGCTACACGAAGTCGTTAATTTATTTTTATTAAAAATTTAAATTATTTATTTTTAATATTTTAATATTTATTTTGTTAGCACAAATATAAAATTTTAGTTAAAAATAAATAAATTTATATATCTATATAATAATTAGTTAATTAATTAAAACATTTAAATTACATTTATTAAAATTAGATATTATTAAAATATATAAATAATTTATTAATACACAATAAAATTAATATCTTTAGTTGTTATTTTTCATTTTTGCTTCATTACTTTCATTATTTGTTATCTAACTACAATCACACAACTACTTTTAAATTTTAATCCAACTAGCGTAATATTTAATTTCACCGCAAAATTTTCAGTTTTACCGTGCCTATCTTACCTCAAGGAAAACCTCAACTTACACGCCTAATACAAGTAATCAAATGCTAGTCTTTAATTGCAAGCCACATTTCACATTTTTAAATTTCTTTTAATTCCCACTACAGATTTTTCTTTGTTCTTTGCTTTTCATCTTTAAGGATTTATTAATATAAAGCATATAAAATATTTTTAAAAAACATATATAATTTTAATTTTAATTGGTCGTAAAAATCTTAGCCAAATCTATTAAAAATATA
>JBBYHK010000015.1:14840615-14854886 GCA_038382065.1 Adansonia grandidieri | reverse complement strand
CCAAATGGTAGGTCCACAAACTACACATGAATCCCCCCTTTATACCTCAAAGATAACCTTTTAAAATGAGAAAAGTTTATCCACCAAAGGCTACCAATTTGACCAATCCCAATTTCAATGGCCTAACCCTAAACGTGTGGGTCCTTCACCTCTTTTTAAAAAAGGAAAATGATGAAAATTTATTGGGAGATTGAGTTATCAATTCAATAAGATGGTTTTGATTTAAAGTATGTGAAATTTAAAATAAAATTATTATAATTTAAATTACTTCAATTCTATTTAATAAGTTAATAAATTTTTTAAATATAATTATAAGATATATAATTATTAATTTAAAAATATTTTTAATATTTTATTATATTTTAAATAATAAAAAAACGTTTAAATAAATTTAATATAAATCGAATTTAAATAGGTGGCTCAACATAGCCACCCGCACATCTATACATGCATTTGCGCTTAGGGTTACTTTCCACCCAACTACATCTTTTGTGGGGTCCTTTTCTGGGGTGCAATCAAAATCCGACACATTTTACAATCTAAGAAAATTGTATTTTCGAGTTTGTATTCAATCAATTTTGAATGAATAAACAGAGTATAAACTGTGAATACATAGGGTTTTGAGCACAAAAATCGTGCTGAGAAGAGACCTATTCATAGTTGGATCAAGTTATCATATTAAAATTTATTTTTTTACTTAAATCAAGTTAGATCAATTTAAAAATTTATTTTATTATTTATTATATTATTAAAATATTATTTTATTATTAAATAATATTTTAAATTCAATCAATTTAAATTTATAAAAAATCTTATCTAATACTTGACACGAACGACAAAACCTTTCTTTACCAATGGAAAGAACTAGTTAGCGACTATTAATTTCATTCAATTTTTATACATAATTATATTTTTGAAGACATCGGCTCATTTATCAAACATCATTAGTGAGCAATGATAAAATAACATTTTACATTGTTATCATTTTAAAAAATTTATATTTTATATGTTACTTTTATCGAATTCAAAAAATAATATATTAATTATATATTTTTTTTTGCTATTTTTACTTTAACCAATGCCATACCTATTAACATTCCTACTTCCTTAAGAGCTTTAATGATTATATATGATATGTCTCTCTCTAGTTATAAATTGTTTATACTTGATAAATAATTTGCTAAAAATTAATATATAATTTAAATTTAATTTTTACTTTGGCTGACATGGAATGTGAAATTGATCTTAGTTACTATAATTAATTCTAGCAAAAATTGATTATATTTGATGCGTATCATATATTAGAAGAAATTGTTCCTTATAAATTCTATTACTTTGATTTCATTCTATTTTTGGTTGCATAAATTTTGATACGAAGGACATCGCAGAAAATAAGGGAAAGGATTTGAAGCTCAAATTTTCACTTTTAAGAGTTAATTCGTTTGCTAATATCACCATTTCTTGAATCTTAAAATCAATAATATTTTAATTCACTATTGACAAACCTATCTTTCCTAATCACTAGGAAAAAATATATTTTTTTCAAGTCCGATGTTTAAATCAATTCATTCATGCAACTAATTTTAAAACGTTACATTCAATAAGTTTAAAATTCGAATCTTAGTATCTGCAATCTCTATTCTTATTCTCAGACTATGGCTTACTTGGTATTAGACCCATTCATGGGCTAGGCCTAATGACTCGAATTTACTGCTTAAATATATTAAAATATTAAAATATATATGTTATATTAATATTTTTATAATTAAAATTAAATAAAAAATTATTTTTTTATAAATAATGATTTAGACTGAATCGAATCATATCATAAAATATCTAACTACAGCCTTAAATAAACTACTAATTTTTAAATAGGTCTACTTTGTACTTAAAAAAAAAAAAAAAAAACTTTGTTTTCATTCTGATTGAATTAATTTCAATGAAAAAACAGTATTGAGGCAGCTACTGCTTTAATTACAACATGGTTTAATTTCTAACAATGTTGAAACCAGACACATGGTCTTAGACTTGGAATTCAATGCCTTTGTTTTTTTCAACTTAAATGGCTTTTCACGTAGCTTTCATCTACATATGACAGATTATCTTCATTCTTCCTTCAAGTCCTAAGTTAGTTGAGTGAAACTGAAATGTTGAAACAAGGAATGTTACTGACCAAGTTATTCGTCCGAGTCAACAGACTCGATTCAAATTGGTCGTATTTTAAATAGAATTTTAGTCAGGTCAGTTTGATTTAATATAAATTCTTGTTTATATAATAAATTATACTTTTTATTTAAATTTAATTATGAAAATATATAAATATTAATATAAAAATAATTTTTATAATATTAATATATTTTAATAGTAAATCAAACTTTCGAGTCGGACTTAGATCAAACTTGAACAAACAAAAAAATTTACGAGACCTAAATTTGCTCCGACTCATGAACACCTCTAATTAAAACTAGTCTGACTTTAATTTACCAGCAATATTAAATAAGTAATATAATATTTTCTAGAGTAAAATAATCTATAAACCATATTTTATTTATAATTAATATTATATATATAAATATTAGGTATACCTATGACCCATTTTTTTTAGTGGGGGGGTCATGAGAGGAAAGAAAAGCATTTTTGACTTTAAAAACCAATTATAATTGAACAAATTAATATAGTTTTATTGCAAGAATTTGATTTGGATTTTTTTTGGAGATTAATCCAATTTTGACAGTAAAATTTAAGTTTCTTTTTTCTTCTGTTTATTTATTTATTTATTTATTTATTTATTTTTACATGCATATTTCTATTTTAACTTTTTTTTTTCATAAAATATTGAATAAACCCAACAACAAAATCTTTTCAATGAAATGCAAGTTTTCTTTTGAATATGTTTAAAATGAGGAAAAAAAAAATTCATTTAGGAGTTCTACCAAGGTGTCACACAAAATATAAGATAAATGTGCAATATTTTAATAATATAAGAATAATAAATAATAAATGATACAAATAAAAGATATAAAAAATTTTGGATTATGTGACATTATATTTAACAAAAAATATTATAATAAAGAAAGAAAATAATAAAAGAAAAAGAAAAAAATTGAATTTATCATAATGATTATTTTTTTCTTTAAATTATTTTTTGAATTGTAAAATAACTTAATACAAAATATTTTATTGAATATTTTCTAACTAATCCAAAATTAAAAATATAATTGTAAATTTAATCCAAAATTATAAATATGGTGATAAAATTGTAACAATTAAAAAATTAACAGTAAGTTTAGAGCACTTATATAAATACAATGATAACCTTAGCCAAATAATGTAATATTATTTTAGTCATGTAACTTAAAATCCTCTGTGAAAAAAATGTCATAGATTATTTCTAATTGTGCAAGGACGAGGTTTTGGAGTGCAAAGCAATGAAAATGATGCAATTCTCTCTTTTATCTCTCGCCATGAATCAAATCGGGTTCATATAGTATATTAACGAATTCTATGATTGTATAAATTTGATACGATTTTAAATATGTGCAGAATTTTAAATTTATATCTTTTTTTGCTTTGGAAAATAATATCCAAGCTTAAATGGATTTATTTCAATTTTTACATAAAATGACTTATCTCTATTAAAAAACTCGACTCTATCGGTTCCTCTTAAAAACATTGATTTTTCCTAAAAAGACTGATCCCTCTAAATGAGCACGATTTAAAAAAAAAAAAAAACTATTTTATTAATGGTAAAATGAGTTAAATCATATCAAAATTTGCTAGAAATACAAGGAAAATTCTTTCGTATACTTACACATGTCCTATTTTTGTTTGTTATTTCTTTAGATATAATTTAAAGAACCTGTATCCTCCCAGTAACATTATTGTGAAGTTTTTGAATTCCATTGACAATGTATCAAATAGTCATCCAAAATACAATTCTCAAAACACGACCTACTTTTAAATATTTTTTTCGTCTATTTTTTTTTTTAGATGTTTACATAAAGACCCTCCACATATTGAATGAATTTTGGAATTTAAGCAAATAACTAAGCAATTAAATATCCAATACTCCTCTTTCCTGTCTTCAATGCATGTGAGAGTTTGATTGGTAATGGACCAATATGTTTTTCTTTTTCCTCTTGGAAATAAAAACAAGTGATTGAATAAATGCAAAAGCACAAAAAAATAAATTATATATGATAGATATTGGAGAATACAAACAAATAAATTAAAGTAAACCCAAGAAAAATAAGATCTACTAACGGTTGAAATACCACATTTAATTGTCGGATGAATGATATAAAATAACCAATTTATCAAATAATCTTTAATCTTAATCCATTTTAAGCTTAATAGTAAAGTACTAAAGTCAAACTTTGCATGTAATTCTTTTTGTAGATAGTTTGTACGTTTTCGGTGCATGTGAATCATGATAACACGAAGATCAAACTTCAAATGTTAGTTAACATGCAATTGTCTGACTATTACTGCGTCTTTTGTCTTTGTAACCTATTAAAGTATTTTTTTAATTTAATATTTAAATTTAAATTAAATTTGAATTGATTTAAATCAAATATATATATATAGATATAAATATAGATATCCACCGGTCAAATCACTGGACATAAGACTTGCAAAACAGCTGCAAATGGGCAACCTGTCATACCCCATGATCATTTACCAAGTTGGAATACCAAGTAGGGCATAAGGAGTCAAAGCTACTCCTACTGGTTTCATTCATTCATAGACCACTTTCAAGTCGAATTCAATTTTGAGTTATTTTAATAATAACGAAATTGAGTTAAAATTATGTAATACTCAATTTATTTAGTTTTTTATTTTTTAATTTTTGATATGTCTTTTTAATAACAATTTATATTTAAATTGATGAGCTTTTTTACGTAGTATCTTTTTTTTTTGCTTTTTTAATCTCTTTTGTTTTTTTGCCCAGCTTAAAATAATTTTTAGGGTTTTATACTTATGGTTTTAAAAACATTGTAATAGTTGTCACACATGTATCATTGTTGTTTCCAGCTCTATGGACGTGGGTACAATTAGTCAAACCATATAATCTTTTGTCTTGTTTTCTTTATTATTATTATTATTATTATTATTATTATTATTGCTTTTCTATAACTAGTATCAGAGCTAGGTTTTTGTGATTCAACGCGAGTGATGGTAGGAGAAGAATTAGAAGTGTATGAAATCTTGATGTTTGATGGCATAGATTTTTCGGTGTTAGAGGATACAAATCGAGGACTATCTTCATCTTCCGTTGCTTAAGGAGAAGCATGAAAATATGTCAATTTTATAGGATAGTTTTAGTTGTCATATGATTAACCCTTTCAAAATCAATTGTCCACAATATGCTCAAATTACATTCTTAGAGGTTAAGCCTGGACCATTTTTAAAAGAAATCTTATTTTTTGTTCAAATATATTTTTAAAGTTTAATATTTTTAATTAAAATCTTTTTAAATATGAAATAAATTTATTAAATTTAAATGAATAATTAAACCCGTAAATACGTCTTTACTCCTCGTTTCTTCCCTCAATAAAAGTGGGAGTTTGATTGATATATAATGGACCCATATGCCTTTTTGTTCTTTTCTCTTGGCAAGGAAAACAAGTAATTGCATAAATGCAAGAGCAAAAAAACAAAAAGATAATGAAAAATACAAACAAAAAATTAAAGATTACTCTAAGAACAAGATCTTATCATGATTCAAATACCACATTTAATTGTCGAATGAACGATAAAATAACCAATTTGTCAATAGTCATGTCGATGTAATATAATCTTTACCCTGAATCCCTTTTGAGATTTAATAATAAAGTACTTACCTATAATTTTTTTTAATAAATAATTTGCAAGTTCAATCATGTGAATCAAAGATAATATTAAAATCTTGCATGTAAACTAAACCAAAATTCAAATGTTATATAATTTGTAGTTAACATACAAGTGTCTCAATATAATTATGTGTTTTTGTCTTTATAGTCTATTAAAATGTTCTTTAACTTAATACTCAAATTTAAATTGATCCGAATTCAAAAGATATATAATACATGTACTCAATAGTTAAACCACTAGATATAAGTAGCAATATCCATAGGTCGAATCGGGTCATGGCTCAAAAAATTTTAAATTTTTTGTCCAAGTCTCTTTTTGGCCTAGCCCAACCATATTACCCAGATATTATTTTTCTTAATTAATAAAAATTAAAAAATATATATTTTATATTTAAATTTAAATAAAAATATTTTTAATTATTAAATATTAATTTAAGCTGAACCAAACTAACTCGAATTAATTAAAGACCTATAGAAGACTAACCCAAACTAATTGAACAGGATGAATAACTGGATTAGAAAATAAGTCTAAACATAAGACAAATCTACTCTATTAGTGTACCAACCATGAAAGCCAATAGCAGAGGGGCCAACCTGCTATAGTCAATGATCTCCAAGTATGACTTGGAATGTCAACTAGGGTGTAAAGACAAAAGGTTCAATTCTTCGTATGAGCATAAAATTTTATATTTTACAAATAAATAGGTAATAAATTTAAATAATTGAATTTATTATCTATAAAAATAAAATAAATTCTAATATTCGATTTATTATTTGTATAAGTAATCTAAATTTGAATAATAGATATCAAGGGTTCATATTTATATTCATTCTGAATCCATTTCAAATAGTAATTTTAATATTCAAATCCTTAAAACTAGAGTGAATAATTACAAATATCTAAATCCTCACTATCTATTATCATCCTAATAAAGAGTCAAGCTACTTAAAGTTCCATTTATTCACTGTCGAATCAAACTCAAGCTCAAACTACTTCCATAATAATTGACCCAAGTTAAAGCTATAAGATAGTGGATTTATATTTTTTAAAAAAATTTTAGTATCTTTTAAATTATATATTAAAAATATAATATTTATGTACTTAATTGAGCTAAGTTAAAGCTATGCAAATACTCGACTCATCCAGTTTCGTTAAATTTTTTAGTATTTTTTAAATTATATATAAAAATATAATATTCATTTATATATTTTAAAAGCTTTGTCAATATTTAAAATTTTGAGGTAGAGATTCAAACTTCTTATATATCAATTAATCGACCTAAATCAATTTAATCTCAAGTTAGATTTTTTTTTTTAGCGAAGTTGGAGCGCTAGCATACGAAACTCAATTGAATTCAAAGCTCTAAGCTTTAATTGAAATTCAAGATAGCCATGGCCCAAGCTGAGCGTTAGACATAGCCTTCTTTAATTCGACCCGGTCAGTTTCAAATTACTATTTAATAATATAAAATATTTTTATTTAAATTTAATTATATAAATTATATAAAAATTAATATAAAATATTTTTTTATTAATATTTGAATAATAATTTAAGTTTTCGGATGAAACTCAATTCAAATTTGAACAAAAAATTTAAAAAAATTCAAGCATCGCCTCGACTCACGAACACCTTTGTAGCATGTAACTCTAAAAAGCCTTAGTAACTAAAGCTCTTTAACAAGCTGAAAATGACCTTAACAAAAAAAAAAAAAGACCACACGATCCAAGTCTAACATCGGGGGCTTATACAATATTCTTACAAATTTGGATCGACGCGATCCGAATTGAAATTTAATTATAAAATTAATATAAAAATAATGTTTTAATGTATTGATATTGGAAACAATGAAACAGGCTTTCAGACTGGCCCAAACCCGGTTTGACCTAAGCCTAGCCAAAAGTAATTCAAAAATTTCAAGTCATAACTCGACCCATAAACAAGTCTACTATCTAATGTCCTTAATCGGCATTCTTATGTGCAGTATCCACCATTCACGATTAGGAAAGTCATTTAAGGGTATATTGAAAAGTAACGGACAAAAGAAAGAATTATAAGACTGAGTTCATTCGAAATTATAAGACTCAAAAAACAGAAATATAAGACTGAGTTCGTTCAAAATTTTTGAGGCAAATTCTCATTCAAAACTCCCGCACAATTTTTCTATAATCTAACCATCATAAAAGCTTTATCAAAAGAAAGAAAAAACACATTCAACCTGCAAGTGTTATATCAAATCTTCAAGTTACAAACCAGTAAGTCAATTTCAGGCATTTCCGAACTGTCATCCATGGATGATGCATTGGCTTAGAAATGTAAAACAGTTAGAACCATGTAGGCCAAAATGAAAAAGGGCAGTTTTATATTAACATATTATACAAGAAACAACGGAATGGTCGGTACTTGGAAATTAGATGCATCTCAACCTTCTTCAAATATATTCTTAGAAAAATGCAGGGTAGGAGCAAAGAGTATGAACTCACTCTTCTCGGCGCATCTTCACGTTAAGCTTCATTTCCTTGTAGGATTGGACCTTCTCAGCTGCTCGGCGCAAAGGCCTTCCCATAGATGTCCTTTTAAGTTCTTGAGCTTCGTTTCTAGGGGTCATACTTCTTGCCTCGTGTTCACTTTTGACTGATGAACCAGAAGATGGTGGGCCACCCTCATGCACCTTATCATCACAAGAAGAAGAAACAAGAAATCTTGCATCGTCTACTTCAAACACATCTTCGGTCATTTCGGGTTCTCGGCCTTTAAGCCTAGCAGATTGCCTTCTTAAGCATACCCTGCTAGATAAACATAAAAGAAACCATAATATTCCATAGTTGTTGTGAAGTTTCCAAATAAAACAATGTTATTGGAAAAATAATTTGCGAAAAACCAATAAAAAAAATGTACAAAAACCTTTTGTTGTCACCCCTCTCCTCGGCTTGGGTGGATTTAATATTAGAAGGGCCAGTCTTATGCAGCTTATTATCACAGGAAGAAGCAAGAAATTTTGTATCATCTACCTCAAACACATCTTCAGTCGTTTCTGGTTCTTGGGCTTTAAACCTAGCAGATTCCCTTCTTAAACGTACCTTGCTAGGAAAACATAAAAGAAACCATAAATTTCCTTTTAAGTACTAAAGATTACACTGATATTAGAAAAATAATTTGCACAAAGCAATAAAAAATGTACAAAAACCTTTTGTTTTCGACCCCTTCCTTTGCTTGGACTGGTTTAATATTAGAAGGGCCACTCTCATGCATCTTATCATCAGTGGAAGAAACAAGAAATTTTGTATCATCTACCTCAAATGATTCTTCAGTCGTTTCTGGTTCTTGGGCTTTAAACCTAGCAGATTGCCCTCTAAAAAAAACCCTGCTAGAAATAAAAGAAACCATAAAAATTTCCTTGTCATTGTGAAGCACTAAAGATTACACTGTTATTGGAAAATTAGTTTGCACAACGCAATAAAAAATGTACAAAAACCTTTTGTTCTCGACCCCTTCCTTTGCTTGGACTGGTTTAATATTAGAAGGGCCACTCTCATGCACCTTATCATCAGTGGAAGAAGCAAGAAATTTTGTATCATCTACCTCAAATGATTCTTCAGTCGTTTCTGGTTCTTGGGCTTTAAACCTAGCAGATTGCCTTCTTATACATACCCTGCTAAGGAAAACATAAAAGAAATCATAAATTTCCTCTGCCATTGTGAAGTACTAAAGATTACACTGTTATTGAAATTTGTGTTTCCACAAAGCAATAAAAAATGTACAAAAACCTTTTGTTGTCGATCCCCTCCTTGGGTTGGACTTGTTTAATGTGAGAAGGGCCTGAAGCAGCATGCAAATGATAAATGATGATGCTATAACGAACAACATTAATAATTTTTCAAATAAAGTTTCTGTCAAGCAAGTTACGTAGACTGGTTGATTGCAGCCTCCGGTTGCTATTACAAGCTTTTTCTCCATCTTCTTCTTTAAGGGATTCACCTGCCTGGCCACACTTGTTTGTTCCTACCTTCAAACCATGGAAAAAATGTGTGAATATTAACTATGTTGCTTCAACTCTTCATTTTTCTTTTAAGCATCCATATCCAACACTCATGTCATACGCATATCCGGACTTGGATATGATAATATGATCCTAAAAGGACCCTCCAAATAAATGGAAATAGTGGAAAAAATTGAACATACCTGCGTCGGGCACACACCCGTATCCAACACTCACGCCTAGTCCAAGTAACATAGGTGAATAACATGTGATGTTGGTAAAAAAAATCAATCCAGATGCTGTAATTTGTTCTATTTAATACCTCATTTCCAGATATTGGGCAAGCCACATTTTTAGCTTTCTTCTGGTGTCAAACACAAAGGATTTAATAATCAGCAATGGAATTTTGTTATAACCCGACTATCGTGCACTTAGATGAGTAGACTATTACAAAAGATACCTCTGATTGCATTGCTTTAAGCACTGCATTTTTACATCCCAGCTCATGTCTAAGTGCTTTTAGCTGAAAACGAGAAGAACTCGATGGTCAAGCTCCAAAAATATACAATAGCACAAACAGAACGAGCAAGATGAAGTTCAAGAAACTTAGATGTCCAAAAATCGTACCCTATCTTTGCCTGAATTAAGTTCCTGAAAAACCAAAGTAAGACATCAACTTCACCAGAAGATCATAATATTACAAAAATATGCCCCTAAGAGTTACTAAACTGATAGACAAACAATTAGAATAAGTACTAACATACCGCTAACATCTGGCTGTTTGCTTGGGCAAGTAGCAAGTTCTGTTGCTGAAACTTCTCCAAATTGATTCTCAGTTTCTGTAACTCAATTCCACTCATTTCGATGACTTTACTGTCAGCCAAAATTAAGGCAGAAAACCCATAAAGAAGAACGTTTTCCAAATACAAATAACAGCGAGCAACGGTCAGAATGGGGAAGTGAAAGAAACGAAATAAAATTGATCATAAAGGATACTTTCGGTCTGCAAGAACTTTCATCAGCATCATATTTTCCTGAAAGACAGATTCGATAAAAACCTAAATAAGCTAAAAGGCACACAAAAACAAATAAAAGGGCGAAAATCAAAATAAAGAACAGTGAGTTGATTGCAGTTTATACCTGTTGGAGCTTGTCGATGTAATCTTTACTCCTGAGTGAAGCAGTTTGCAGCAGCTGCTTCGCACCTTGGTTCAACGCTTTTGGCTGCTGCTGCAAGTTAGTTATGTCACTAAGCCCTTTCCTTGATGCATTATCCATTGGACATCTATTTTCCATAACCTCCCCTTTAAGTCCGTTACCTGAAATCCAAACAGATTTTTTTAAGTCAAAATTCAAAGAACTTAAGCCTGTCCAAAAAACCCAATCTTACATTCCACGAAAAAAAAAAAAAAAAAAGAAAAAACAAAAACCAAAAAACCTTCTTCTTAACTTCTACACTAGCTGGCACATCAGCAGCAAATCAAATTTCACCATTCCAGCATTGGATCATCCAAATAAACTAAGGGATTATAGAGTTATAGTCTCTCTGACCAATTTATAATACCTAATGCTAAAATGTAATTTACAAAAAAAAAAATAATAGAAAAGGAAAAAGAAAGAAACCCTAATCAGTAATCAATTTTTAATTAATATTATGCAGATAAAACACATTTTAGGATTAGGGTTCGTTCCGCAACCTAATTCACGAAAACATGCAATTCCCAATTCGAATCTTCTAAGATTTAAAATTCGAAGAATTAACAAAAAGAAGAAGAAAATGATTCGAAAGATTCGGTGAAATCATCTTTCGAGGAGAAAGAAACAATGTTTTCTAAAAATTGACAAAAATTTTACTAAAAATTAATTAAAAAATCAAACAAAATTCAGGATGAAAATCAAGAAATAGGGAGGCTTTTAAAGGAATCGAAGTACCTGAAACGATGGCGGTTTCTGTGTCGAGAATCAGAAAATTTTCCATCGCGAAGAGTGAGCTAAACGTTGCTCTCGTAATCAAAAACTAAAAACCCTAATCGGACTCTTCTCTTTCTGTCGACTGAAAAAAGGGGGAGTGGGAAACGGAAATATGAAGGGGAAAATAGTAAAATTGAATGTAGGTTCAGACATTCAAATTTAAGTCACTTAACGGCTTTCCAAGCCTAAAGCCAAACCTATTGGAAAACATTTTGTTTTGTTTGAAATTGTATTTTTAAATCTACGAGAATATAATTAAAAAAATTAAAATTTATTACTCTTAATTTGTTCAAAAAAAAGTTGTATTTTAAAAAAATAATAATGAATTAAAAAAAAAAAACTTTACAAAATGCAATTGGTAAAGGGAGACGTGTCACATTTTTTTTTAAATTTTTTAAATATATTTCATGAAACATGTGTTATTTTATTGACTTTATTTGTAAAATTTTTTATTTTATTATCGGTATACGAAATAATTATCGTTAAAAAATATAAATTAAGAAAAGGATAATTATGTCATTAATTGCTAGTGAAGTGTAAAAAGAAAAAACTTTGGAAGCAAGGTTAATAAAATAACATGTGACTGTTAAGGTATATTTAAAATAAATAAATAAAAATAAATAATAAATGAAAAATGTATCATCTTACTAACCCACCTCGTGAATTTTTTGCATTTCACTCACAATAAATGGATTAATAAACTTAAAAAAAATTAACTATTATCAGGTACACTAGCAATAGAGTTTTTAACTCCACAAACAGGATTAAAAAATTGTCACATTTTTTTAATATATATTTTAAAAAATTAATTAATTAATGGTATATGTGACAATTTTTATCTTCAATTATGAAATTAAAAAACTCTAAAACCAATGTACCTCATAATAATTCTTAAAAAGATATTAAAACACAATGAATAATTTATTAGTATGTTGCTATTTTTAATTTAAAAAATTAAATACCATAATTTTATTTTATTATTACTATAACTTTAATTTTTTTTAACAAATTTTTAATTAAATTGATCTCATTTGACATATGACAATAATTTAGTTAAGAAAATCAATAGTGTTTTGAAATTTGAATATTAAAATAATACAATCTATGATTTTTTTTTTTTAAGCATTAAAATATAGCTAGGTATTAGGAGATGGAAGACATTATTATATTATATTATATTATATTATATTATATAAAAAGAGGCACGATCAAAATTAAGTTTTTCTTTAAAATAAGTATAGGGAGAATTTCCTGATCTAAAACCACAGGCCCATTAGCTCAGTTGGTTAGAGCGTCGTGCTAATAACGCGAAGGTCGCAGGTTCGAGACCTGCATGGGCCACTATAATTGCCTCTTTTCCGTTTACCCTTTAAATAAGAAGGTGCTACGGCGCCGTTTCATTCTTTTAACTTCCAGTACAAATTTTTGCGGCCAGGCCCAACGCAAATTGGTCTTTGCGCGGAAGTCTAATTTAAATTAACTTTTTGAAATTATATTTCGTCAATTTTTTTGTTTGTTTAAGTTTCATCTTCTTTTATTATTATTTTCTTTTAATATTGGATTATATCACGGTGAAATAAAAAGAACCTATTTAAATATAGGCATCTATACATATTATATTATAAAGCTTCTATTTGAATTGACGTCTTAAATTAAATGATATTAATTTAGTTTTAAAATTGATTGTAGAATCAAATATTAGGATATTTTCAATTGTTTTATATAATATATATTTAAAAAAAACTTTCCACTCCTTTGAATATGTATGACATAAAAAATAATATGAATATAATATAATAAAAAAATAATATAAATATGACATAATATGAAAAAATAATATTAATATGATACGGATATATAAATATATTAAAATATATATAACACAAATTATTATATATGAAATTTAATACAAAATATATAAAATTTAAAATACGATTATCATACAAAAAAATAATATGAACATCACAATAATGCATAAATATTCAGACCTAGGATATTAAAGATAGAAAGTTTATTTTTGACACGTATATAGGCAACTTTTAAAATTTGAAGAGGCGAGATTCAATCTCTGCTCGTAAGCAAAGAGAGCATGTACTAACCAACTTATACAAATAATCAGGTCCAAATACTTTTATTTTAGAAATACTAGTTATAATTTTTTAACATTTTGTTTGATTAGTTAATAAAATCTTTTATATGTTTATTTTAATAAAATGAAATGTTAAGTAAAAGATAAAATTAATATCTACATATTCGTACAATAATTGAAAGTTATCCAAAGGCATAGGATTGCCCAATTCCGAGATAGGGGAGTTTGGTAGACAACTAATATGTGTCTCAAATTAATTTTTGGGGGGTTAATTTGGACAAACAATTATAAGATTTTATTTATTTTTTTCTATGGACTTGAGGTCATGAGATGCATTTTATACGTTATTTTTTTATTTTTTATCTTATTAAAAAATTTACGT
>JBBYHK010000015.1:14804897-14825557 GCA_038382065.1 Adansonia grandidieri | reverse complement strand
CCTTTAGAGGTAAGACATTTGTATAGCTTTTGGCCTTAAGAATCGTTAAATTGTAAAAAATACCTATCGAGAAAGAGAATTTCATGTAGTTTTCAGGAAAAATATTTTAAAAATTCAAAAAATCATCTGATAGGCAAAAATGACCCAAATAGAAAGCAAATCATTGATTCTAAGGGTTTTAGATAGCATTAATTCAACAAATCATAACTCTCTCATCTAGAATGATCCGAAGGCAAATAAGATACTACTGGAAAGGTAATTTGATGCCTTTAAAGGGAAAAAAATTCTACAAAAATAATTTAAGGTTCAAAAATTATTTTTCAAGTCATGATTATTGTTTAACCAGGGCAAAAATAGGGTGTTATTTGATTCTCAAGTTTCATGGGGTCAAACTTGAGCCAAAGACATTTAAACATCCGTGACATAGAGAAGGGTGACATAAGCATCTTAAATTCATTCCACAATCTTAGAGTAGTTTGGGATGATGAAACAGCTCATTGATCATGCCACAAACAAGGGCATTAAACTCAAAGTCAAGGCCTAACATTTTTAACAAATAAAAGGGTTATTTTTCTTTTGAAAAATAATATTTTTGAGCTTATTTAACCATGAATCCAACTTAGAAAGCTTGATTTATCCCCAAGATTGGAGAAACAATTTGGCAAAAACATTAGATCCATTCTAGTCTCTATATTGGAGTTAGTGTAGACTTAACTCAGGGGTTTTGGTTAAAAATAAGATTTTTACATCCAACTAACAGAAAAGAGAGGCACAAAAATAATATTTTTAATCACGTAAAGTATATAAACATGTCATATAAGGCAAACATATGCTAGAGTAATAAACACGACAATATTATTATCACATAAAACATGCTAAAAATGCTAGAAATGCAAATAAATGCATGAACCATTAAGAGGATGCTCATGTTAACATAAAAGATGATATGAACATGTGAGAAAGTGTTTCCATGACATGACACAAATGGTGGACAGTTTATAGCATCAGAACATAATTTTTGTGCCATTTAACAATAACAAAACATCACCAAGTTTAATAGAACATGTAAGCATCTTGAAATATCAATGTATCATAAAATAATAGGCATGAAACATGGTGGAGAGTGCCAAGAATCAATGAAACAGTGATTATTCTAAAATGAGTTGAGAAAAATGTGATTTTTTGGCATTTAAACAACTTCAAGGCATAAACAACTCAAGATATCACCAAAACAAACTCAAAGATTCATGCTTTCCCAGAAAAGCCATGGCTTCATGAGTGTTGGTTGGCTAAAATGACATGAGATGTATATGAAGGCAAAGCAAATAAAAAAAGTGTAAAAAAAATACTAATAAAGCTAGCCAAACTATATTTTCCTTATATCCTCAAAGCTATAACTTTTGTGTTCCTATGGGTTTTTTTTATGTTTTTTGCTTTTAGCTCACTTTTCTTCCCTTTAGGGCTATAGCTGAACAAGAAAGAGTGGCCAAGATTAGCTTTTTGGTATCACAATGGATGAGGAGAATTTTTGTTGTAAAAAAAGTAGAAAATGGATGTTTTAGAGGTCGTTTGGGAAGGCTATGAAAATTGAGAGTTTTTTAAAGGTAAGATTTGTTAAATGTGTGTGGAAATCCCCTATACTGAGCCAAAATTAGGTCTTTTATAACAAAGGTTCAGCCAATTTTGAGAAGCAAAAAATAAGAGTGTTATTGGGTTTTCCTCATTGATAAAGGGGAGAGCTTCAGCTGCTATGTGTAGCTGTTTTTCTTTCCTTTGATTCAGGCAAATAAAGTAGTGGAGCAAGGGGCTAAGAAGGTCTATAATAAGGAGAAAACCAAGCATGCCCCTAAACAAACCATGCAATCCATGAAAATTCATTTGTTAGTGGTTTAATGCCTCAAAATTTTGTTAAACCTAATCATAAGTTTGAGAATAAAGTGCACATGATTTTTAGGCTGAAATTAAATGATTTTTGTCCCCAAAGTTGTACTCATATTTTGATGGTACAATGAAAAGTGTGACAATGGCATGAAATAGATACATTTTGCCTTGTGGTATCAATACAAGGGATTTTGTATTAATACCCAAGGCCTTCATGTATCTGTACCAAGAGCCCTGTAACGACACTAAAGGTATGTTGGCTTTCGATATTGATATAAGGAGCATAGTATCAATACCAAGCATAAAAGCTTTTCCAGTATCAATACCTCCTAGCCTATATCAATATAAATGGACCTAAAGTGATGCTTTTAGCTTTGAAATAACTAAATATCAATGCCATAACCTTCTATATCGATAGCACAGCTTATGTAATAATACAAAACCCTCTTATATCAATACAAATCATAAAAGTTTGAAAATTTGATGGCGTGGTGTCTTATGTCAAAACTTTACATTCATGTATCGAGACATATATGCACAAATATGGATTTTCCTTACCTTTGGCTCTCTAATCACTTCACTTTAGCCAGCAATAATGGAAAATGATGAATGTTCTTTTGAATATCTTCAATGGTGCTTTTGATGATGACCTTTGATGCCTTAAATGTTGGCCTAAACAAAATAGGGTGTCTACAGGTATGACAAATTAAGAAATGTTCTCAATAAATGGAAGGTTGTTTGGTTCAACTTTTTTGTGATTAAGCTAACCCTTTCTACTATTGATTTTGGTTCTTAGATAATTGATTCAGGATGTAGATCACACTTATGTAATGATATGAATCTGTTAAAGAGTAATAGATATTTAAGCCAAAACAAGGTAATCCTAAGAGTGGGAAATGGCATAAAGGTTGTTGCCACTACCATTAGAACTTATACTTTATCATTGCCCATAGGCATGACCTTAGAACTCAAAGAATGTCTTTATGTTCCAAATTTGTCTAGAAACATCATTTTACTCTCATACCTCACTGCTAATATGGTTTCGAGTTTAGGATGAAAGGTAATAGTTGCTCAATGTTAATATGAAGGAAAAAGAATGATAATCCAACTAAGAACTATATCTAGCATTATAAGCTTGGACAGGTCAATGAGACATAACTAGCCAAGTACAAACAAGGCTACCTCAACCCATTTAATTATGAATCATATGAGACATGTGAATGTTGCCTTTTCAGCATAATGACCAAGACTCCTTTCATTGGTGAAAGTGAAAGGGCAATTGTTATATTAAGCCTAATACACATAGATGTATGTGGACCAATGAACATAGAGGCTAAAAATGGGCATTCCTACCTCATTACCTTTACCGATGACCACTCAAGGTCTAATATGTGTACTTAATGAAGTACAGTCTGAAGTTTTTAAAAAGTTCAAATAGTTTAGGGCAGAAGTAGAGAACCAAACTGGTAAGAGTATTCTAACTCTTACATCTAATCAAGGAGGAGAATACTTAAGTTAAGAGTTCTTGGATCATCTAGGAAAAAATGGTATTCTATCACTGTTAACTTCACTTTGAACTCCATAACACAATAAAGTGTCTGAAATGAGAAACTAAACCTTGTTCGACATGGTTTGATCCGTGATGTCTAAGGCTGACCTTTTGATACCCTTTTAGGGATATGCCTAAAAAACTACAGTCTTTTTTGAATAAGGTTCCATCAAAATCAGTAGATAAGATGCCATATGAGATATGGCATGGCAAGAGACCATTATTATCTTATTTTAAGATTTGGGCTATCGTGCTTATATGAAGCAAATAATGTCTAACAAGCTTAGAGTTAGATCTGATAAATTTAGGTTTTAGGATATCCTAAAGAAACTAGTGGATATTATTGTTGCAATTTGATTGAACAAAAGCTATTGATTTTTACACATGCCATTTTCCTAAAGAAAATGTTTCTATTAGAAGAGTTCAACAGCAGTAAAATTGATCTTGAAGAAGTTCAAGAATCACCAGCTAATATTCTAGTGGAACTAAAGTTAAGGGATGAACCATTAAATGCTCCACCTAAAACTCAAGCGACACAAGTACTGCATCGATCTTGCAGGAGGCATAAACTAGAGAGATGTAGATTTCTCATGGATAAATGACTTGCCTTGCAACAGTAAACGAACCACTTATAAGGAAGCAATGTCTGATATTGATTCCAAAAAATGGCTTGATGCTATGAAATCTAAAATGAATGCCACGAAGATTAATCGAGTATAGACTTTGGTTGACCCACTCGAAGGATCAAACCTATGTGGCATAAAAGAGCAATGTGGAAGGCAATGTGCAAACATATAAGGCCAAACTTGTGGCAAAAGGTTATAATCAAGTTGAAGGCATGGATATGAGGAAAATTTTTCGTCAATTGCCATGGTAAAATCCATTTGGATTATGCTTGCTATTGTTACATATTATGATTATAAGGTATGGCAAATGGGTGTGAAAACTACATTGCTTAACGGGAGTTTACAAGAAGAGGCGTATATAATAGAGTCTAAAGGATTTACATCCAAGTCAAATCCAAATCAAGTATGTAGTTTTTAAAAGTCCATTTATAGACTGAAGCAAGCTTCACAGAGTTGGAACATGATATTTGATGAAATAATTAAAGAATATGGTTTCAAGAAAAATCCTAATGATCTTTGTGTTTACAAGAAGGTCAACAAGCAGACCATTGTTGTCTTATTATGTTGATGACATATTACTCATAGGAAATGACATACCCATGCTAGAGGCCATTGAGGACTAACTGTTCAAATAATTTTCAATGACGGGCTTAGGAGAAGTAGCATACATTATGGGAATTAAGATACATAGAGAAAGATTGAAACAAATGCTTGGCTTAACCCAGTCCTCCTACATAGGCATGATGCTAATGCTGGAAAACAAATAAGATTGCATAATGGAATTTTAAAATTTTAGAAAATAGATCGTACTAGATCATGTTGTCACATACAATAAAAACCCTTAATCAATTACTTGAGTTATAGATTTACAACTGCTATCCAAGAATTTCTAGAGCAAAACCATGCGAAAGCCTCAACCAATTAGCCTTCTATATTATTCTCTAATTCTCGAATGGTAGAGTGTGTGGGCAATCTTTGTCTCGATTAATTCCAGAGTCATATGGCTTAATTCATCGTCAAGAACATCTTGTGCCTATGAGTTCTATAGGTTTTGAATCATGAGATCTTGTGATAAAAAAACTTAAGGTGGCGCAATGGTCTAACTTGAACCCTAGGTTGTTGCCTCTTATTTATATTAGGTAATAATGTAACCCTAATTTTTAATTTTTAATCAAAATAATTATTATACCCTACCCTAGTTTGGTTATTGGCCCTAATTTCAGCCAAGCCCAAATTGTTCGAAGCATTATTTTGGCTCAATATATTTTAAGATGTTTATGTTGTTTAATACAAATACTTAATTAATTCCGATTAAACAGTTAATTTTATTGAACCAGATAATTTTTCATACCTCCAATTCTAATTTGAAATAAAATCATGGTAGTTTATTTGAATAGAACACTTATATGATAATTATCAAAATAAAATTAACTATAGTAAAATAATTAGTTTAATCATAAAGTAAAATAAATTAATAAAATAATTTTTTAATTTACTTAGAATATTATTAATATTTCACTTATGAATATATATATTTAAATAAGACTTAATAGATATTAAATTAATTATACAAAATAATTAATTTTTCCATATCTATTTAATTTAAATTAATTTCTATATTTATTAGAAGATTAGCATAATTAATTTAAATAAATATTTACTCAAATTAAATATATATTCTAAATAAATAATGCCAAAAATTATTTTCATTATTTTCTGGAGAAAATGCTTACACCACTAAAAATAGTATATCCAATGTACTACTTCGCCTTATTAAGAACATTCGACTTTGGGTATTCTAATTAATAACTATTTGTTAAGAAATTATGTTAAGCTAGTGGAGGGACAATTGGACATATATACATAGGCTCCAATAATCTATGTATTAATTAATCTATACCAAATAAATAATCAAAAAATTATTAATCTCAAAGTTATCCCACTAAAGACCTGAGATTACACCTAATTAAATATTGTATTTCATAAACATTATAGATAGCCTTTTAGTCAATGACTTTGTTGTCTGTGTAATACCCTTATACGGTATCAATGATCAACTTAAGATCAAAGTCTATTTTATCTACTTGATCACTCTATCTTAAAGTTCCATTATATTGCTCACCACATATGAATAATTTAACATTTGATATACAAATAACTGATGCCTCATCCATTTTCTTTATCCCATATAACGCCTTTTAAGAGGATAACATTAGCTTTTTATAAGAGCTATGAATCCATATCTATAAGTAAAGCTCTGAACTATAGGTCATATACTCAATGAACTGGTCTAGAAGCTTACTACTTTGAGATGCTTTAGGCTTTGGAAAGTCAAAGCATATAAGTTGTACACATGGAGTCAATTACTTCTCAAGATTCAGGTAATTACACAATGAACGTCTAAGTGAATTAATCCAAGTAAACAAACTTATTAATGGATTAATTACACTTTGGTTCAATCCAATATATGACCATCTTTAAGCAATATATCTATCTCTACTTAAAAGTTAACTTGCTCTAAATGGCAAAGCCAAGCCATCTTACCAGTCGGATCTAAACAACATAATAGTCTTTACATGAATTTATTGCACACATTAATCCCATATACTGTGGACTATGAATTTAGACAACTTACCTTAAAATGTTGTCTTCCTACATATAAAGTCTTTTATATGCAACATTTTAACGATTTAAACACAAGTAGCCAATAAGCCATATTTGCTTACATTTACTTTAACATGTAAATTAAACGAGGATGAAATATCGATGATGTAATGAAAACCTAGAATATATAAATATATATAATCTGTTCAAACTAATGAAATGCAACATAACTTCTTTCATCCTTAGGGCATTCCTAACAATCTCTTACTTGCCCAAAGGGAGTAAATGAATCATATCTCACATGCCCATACCATCAACGTGCCATTCAAAACATCTAGCTACTAGAGGTTTAGTAAAAAGATTAGCAAGGTTGACCTCGAATATAGTTTTGCAGATTTCAACAACTCTATCCATCATAACTCTTTTATTATTGGTACTCTTGATCTATATGTTTTATCCTCTTGTAGTGTCTAGATTCCTTGGTATCTACTATTGCTGCACTATTATTGCAATAGACTATAATAAGTATATCCATACTAGGAACTACTTCAAGGATTCCAAGGAACTTACGAAGCTAAGTCATTTCTTTAAATGTTCTAAAAGCAGTCACATATTCAGCTTCTATTATCAAGTTAGTCATACAAGTTTGTTATACACTCCTCCAAATAATGGTGCCTCCTTATAGGACAAATAAAGATCTTGAAGTTGATTCCTTGAACTTTACAAGTTTAGAAGTCTGAATTCATGTATCCCACAGTTGTTAGGTCCTTTCCAAAATATACCAGTATATAGTTCCTCTTTCTCTTAAGATACTTAAGTATATGTTTCATGGCTTGCTAATGCTTGTTACTAGGATTCGACAGATATCAACTTACAATACCAACTACATAACAAATGTCTAGGCATGTGCAAAGTATAGCGTACATGAAACTACCCACGGTGGATTCATAAGAGACTTTCTTCATTTGCTCTGTTTCTTCGGATGTCTTAGACGATCATCCAATAAAAGAGTGAAACCTGCCATAAAAGGTTATGTACCCTTCTTGGCATTTTGCATTGCATACCTTTTAAGAATTTTATCTATTAAGAAGTTTGGGACAAAATTATCATCCCATTCTTTTGATTTTTACAGAGATAAATGCCTAGAACATAATTAGCTTCCCCTAAATCATTCATGTCAAACTTTTACAACAACCATCATTTGACTGATGACAAGTTCCCTATATCATTCCCAATGAGTAGTATGTCATCAGCATATAAGTCTAGAAAGACCATTGTGCCTGCTTTAATACATTTATAAACACAAGGTTCATCAACACTTTGCTCAAAATTGAAAACCTTGATTGATTGATCAAATCTTTGTTTCCATGAGAGGAAAGTTTGCTTTAATCCATAAATGGACCTAAGTAACTTGCAAACTTTTACTTGTTGGCCTTTTGCTATAAACCCAGCCAATTACATCATATAGATGCTCTCATTAAGATGGCCATTCAAGAATGCAGTCTTAGTGTCCATTAGCTAGATTTTGTAATTGAGAGCTACAATAATGGATAGAAAAAAGTTAATGAACTTAAGCATCGCAACAAGCAAAAAGGTTTCATCATAATCAACATTAGCCTTTTATGTGTATCTTTTTGCTGCAAGTCTAGCCTTAAAGGTTTCAACTTTCCCTTCAACATTCCTCTTTCTCTTGTAAACCCACTTACATCCTATGGGTCTTATCCCTTTGGAAAGGTCTACAAACTCCCAAACAGAGTTGGAATTCATAGCCTTTTTCTAGAGCTTTGCATTGACATCACTTATAGCTTTATCATAGGTCATAGGATCATCTTCATGTTCCGTGGCCTTAGATTGATAAATTCTGCCATTAGAAATGAAAAAAATTAGGTTTCTTAGAAATCCTCCACTACAATGAAGCTTTTTAAGTCGTTGATCATTTTTTGTCTTTCCTAAAATGTAGGAGTACGGTCTAAAACTAAAATCTATGGAGAAATTTTATCTCCCAATAGTTCCTCAAACACCACTTCAAGGCTTAAAATCATCCATGCTACTCTTCCTAAAAAAAGTTGCATGGGTTGAAACAATGACTTTCTTTTCCTTTGAGTTATAAAATAGTCCTCCCTTTTTCCCTTTAGGATACCTTACAAAGACATAATTCTAAATGTGATTCCAACTTCTTTGCATCCTTATCCAATATATGCTTTATGCATCTACAAGGAAATCCTACTCTTATGCTTATTGATATAAACATAAAAATTTAATCATAATTAAACATATGAAGTGAAATTAAGCAAAAAAACTCAGATTTCCATAGGATCGTAAGAAGAGATGTAATGTGACTAAACTACAATTTTAAAGAAACATAGATATGTTAGACATTATACCTACTTAGAGACTCATGACTTTAAGCATATCGATGCCTCCATGAACAAACCATGGGTTGATTACTACGATCTCTTCTTAAGGCCAAAAGCAACATAAGTGTCCTGCCTTTAATGATGATCCACATAGATGCTTATTGAAACCTTTATAAGGTTTAGTGGTTCTCCAATGCTAGCCAAAAGGATATTTAAACCTTAACCAAAATATATATAGCCAACATGTTTAGATTTGAAGTGATCTGGCTCCCATGCCTGTTATGCTAAAGAAAATAGAAGATAACTCTATAAAAAAGTAGTAGTTTTTTGCAGATGTAGGCAAATGAATTCGAAAATCTGAATTTTTAATTTTGATTGATTCCTTTAGGCTAGAAAACTAATTTTCTACTTTCTTTATGATTGAAAACAATTTTAGATTATTTAGAAACCATATTTATGCTAGAGCATCCTTAAGGATGTTATGCGTAGATACTAGTAAATGGATCCAAAAATTAAAATTCTTGATTCTGATTGATTCCACTATGATAGAATACTTATTTTCTGCATTCATTATGATCAAAAACACTTTGAGATCACTAGAATACAAATCGGCATATAAAAGGCTTCGAAAAGCACAAAAGTTAGCATAATAGCCTTTAAAATGATTTAAGGTTGTTTGCCTAGGGTTTTTTGATAGCCAATGATCCCTCTAAATGACTTAATGTTGTATATATAGGCCTCATGGAATGGGTTTAGCTATTTAATGAATGAACCAGACCCATTAAACAAGCTCCAAATGCAGCGCCAACTTAGAGTGTTTCTCAGAGCCTAATTAAAACTATTTTAATTAGTTTATCCAAGATTAGGCCCAAATAGTAACTTATTAATATTTTAGCCCAACAGCACACCAAGGATGGCTATTCCATGTGCCAACCCATTAGCAAGCCCAACTTAGATTAGTTCACAACTAAAGTCCATTAACTTGAGAATTAGGGCTTTTAGCCCAACCCCTTAATTTCATATTAGATAATTTAATTCATAATTAAATTTTTTAACCTAAGTAAAATAATTTTTACTTCATATAAATATTATGAAATATTTAATTGAATAATGATCAAATAATTATTGAATTTTTTTACTACAATTATTTGGCTTTATTTAATAATAACCCTAAAATCATGTCTACTAATAAACATTATCTTGATAAGACATTCTTAGCTTTATTGTCATATTATACATTTCTAATTAGATTTCATAGTTCTAATTTATGTGTTTCATAATACTTAATTGACCTAATTCAATTAAGTCTTTCTTACTATACATTTTATATAATTAAGCCATACTTAATTAAATCGTAGTCTTAACCCAATAGATCATTTTATTGTGTGTGTCCTATTAGGCTTCTATCATATTGGAAATAAACATAACAGCCTAGTTAAGTTTATTTATATTTAAAGACCAAGATTGGCCTCTAGCAAGGCATCATGGGCACTTAATTTGCAGGAAGAGTGAATATAATCTCTTCAAGAAACCTTTCAGTAACCACTCTCTTAGTGTACTTTGATCTTTTCACCAGATATCTCAAAAAGACCATGAACATGGTGCAGTGTCTACTCATGTATTACAACTCATATTAGTTCCTACAACTTTCCATTAACCTTATGAATTTAGAGAAACAATTGCTTCTAAATTCATCATGCATTAGCTAACGACTTTATCAAGTTAACCAAAGCCAAGAACATATGAGATACGTCTTTAATGTCACTCGGAGTGGTGAATTCTCCTTGAATTACTCATTCACCCACCATATGATTCATGTTATACCCAATGGACCTTCCCTTAAGTATCCATCCATTGTGGACCCATTTAAGATAAATTTAAGTATGAGACTTCCCATATGAGATGACCTAGTATCATAAGTCTGAGGACCAATATACATGACTAGCATATGAGAACATATTCCATAAACACTTAAGTAACTTATACTAAATAGAGTTCTCATATGAGCCATGTTCAGTGAACTTGTTTCCATAAAACAAGCATCCATAGCTATCCTTAAGTATCTTTATACTTTAACTTCTATGAGATCAAAGAGTTGCATACATCAAATCCATAACGGCTTAGCATACGCTAGCCTTTTTGCATTGTCAATGCCCTGTGTTGACAATACGAAGACTAGGAACATTTTTAGAAAAATGGCTTTGACGTGTAAGGATCTTATCATCATAACTTATTACTAATTTTGTAAAGCCATTATGTTTCATAGGCTTTATTCAATTAGTTTTTGCATGATTGTCGATAATGCCACTAACATGGAGGAAAACCTTGAATCACTACATAGGTGATTGGTTTGCATTATTATCTATTATATGCCTCATCCAAGCCGATTGGCTATAGAGCATAAACCAATAGCATCCTCATATTCTTATATGTCCAAGGAAGGGTTTTTGCCCTTCTAGAACTCATATGGATTCTTAGGAGCTAGCTTAGTTGGAACTTGGTTTAGAATATAACATGCTATTTGTGATGCATATCCCTAAAAAGATATTAGTAACTCTAAAATACTTATCATGAACCATACCATATCTAGTAAAGTTCTATTCCTTCTCTCAGCTATACCATTCCATTATGGAGTACCCAACATAGTCAATTAGAATATAATCCTATTGTCTATGAGGTGTCCTAGAAAATCATTGGAAAGGTATTCTCCACCTCGATTAGATCAAAGTGTCTTAATAGATTTACCCAATTACCTTTCAACTTTCACATGATACTCTTTGAACTTTTCAAAGGTTTCGCTCTTGCAGTGCATCAAGTACACATATCCATACCTGAAGTCATCATCTATAAATGATATATAGTACTCATACCTCTTCACGCTTTAATGTTCATGGGGCCACGTATGTTTGTGTTTTATTCTCAAAACTAGAATTTGAAGTAACAACTAAATTTGCCTTTCTTTTAGGTTGGTTGCCATCACTGAGCATAAGCTCATGGGCCTACAATTCTTTTATGAGTTTAGTGAAACCTAACTCTTTACTTCTCATACACAAAATCCCTAAAAAGAGTTCTAAAAGCCATCTTAATTTGGGTGTCATATTCTAACTTAGCACCATTTGTTACGACCTCAATAAAATACCTCATAGATGAGCATATGATCATTTATCAGAGTACTCACCTTTTGCTTACATTAATTAAACTCTAATAAAAGATTGTTTAGCCAACTTGACTTAGCCTCATAACATATCTTCCAAGTTATCCATGATCTGTCTAACAATGACAGAGTTCTCATGCTGCTTTTTCAAAACATTTGAGATGTTAGCTAGCATATAACAATAAGCTATGTCACTAAACTCTCTCCAATTGGTACAAAGTAAGATAGCCTGACCATTAAGTGCATCATTTAGAGGCTCAAATGGGCAAGAATTGTTAAGTATAAACTTATGGTTCTCACAAGTGAGAATAATAGCAAATTTCTTTTGCAATCTTTAAATTAGCTTGATTTAGTTTGTTACTAGTAAAGATTTGAATAAGAAGAGTAGTTGATATTTTGAACTGAAATAAATAAATATATCTGAAACGCTCAAGTAAATATAAAACAGACATTTTTGCAATTAAACATAAATATATATGTGTCTAAATGAAAAACCTTAAAAAATATGTAGTATTATAATGGTAATTTTCATTATCTATTGCTTTAAGTCACTGAAAGATGATCATAAAACAAATAGCCAAAAACATGGAGCCCATCCAATTAATATATGTTATCTTAAATCTTCTAAAGCTAACATATATATTAATAATAGCTTGTTCAGCCACCTGTTTAACTAACAGATCTTCTAGAGGGGTTAATATTAAACCAGTTTTGAGCGTGTAATCATTTTTTATGAAACCTAGTCCACATGCTATTCAATTCATCAAGGGATGATCTTAAATAAAACATAACCAAGCACGTTTTCCAAATATGATATCCAATCTAATATACTGACAGTGGTTAATCACCTACTAAGGGGTATGGCCAGGACAAAACTAGTGCGAGGTGTTACCATGCTTTCATATATGCATTAATAATAGAGGCCATGGATTTTGTCTAAAAGCATCTCCCACTTAATATTTTAAAAAACATGGAAGGCTTTGATATGTATGATTAATATAAGTTCGAGCGGCGATCACCTATTCTATATGACGTATGATCAAACATATACATACATCCATCAATAAAAAAACATATAGACAAAAAATTTAACCAGCCAAACTGTGATCCATTCTTAGAAACTAGAAAAAATTAAGATTATAAAAAATTTCCTCTAAAGGATACTTTAGGTCTTGAATTTTTTTCACTCCATCTTCATGCATTGATCTTTTTCCATGTAATATGTTTGTTCATATCCATAAGTATCTGACAAAATTATCTTTATAATCTGATAAAATCTAGACTGGCCACAGCCTTTAAAGTATCTATCCCTTAAAATTATGAGCCTAGACCTTTTGCTCATGAGAATTCTTGACAAATCATGCCTGAAATCACACTACAGTTTGAACCCTGATGTTCTTTCATAGTCTACTAAAGTGTACGTGCCTACTGCTATGTCAGGGCCTGGTGCCCTAAATGGGCATGCGTTTGCCTGGGTGGGTTGCTGAGGCTGGTGCCTTAATGACATCAATAACCTGCACCCGACGTGTGATCATGCACCATAGTGCATACACATAGCCAAGTGACAAGATCCCATGCATGGTACATGAGTGCAACTTTGTGGCATAGGTGCCTGGTTATGCTAGTAGGGCTCATGCCTCAACTGTGCATGTGCCTAACAATGTCGGGCATTATGTGCATGATGCTAAGGCTTGTGCCTTAGCCACCTTGTGTAACCTAGGCCTTATTGTCAGGGCTTGCACCAAAGCAATGGTTAAGGTTGCACCTACTACTACTGGGGTTTATACACCAGTAGTGGTACCCAAGCTACAGCTATTGTTAGGGTTTGCACCCCTAGAATGGTGATGAACTGCATAGATGTCATGGGTCCATAACCTTTTTCCCAAAAGACATGCCTTATAGGATATTAGCACACCCGTTTATTTGCCCAAAGACCTTCCTTTTCTTATTTGATATAGGATTGACGCACCCTGTGTACTTTTTTAAAGCACTTAATATGATATTCTCTCTTACCTAATCTCGTGACACCTCAGTCACAGGCTTCTTCACCAATTTTGCCTACCACTCTGCCTACCCACCCATTGTGGCACTTGACATGAAATCGGCTGGTCAAAGGTTGACTCTGATACCACTTGTCATAAGGCTATTACCCCTTTCTTAAAAGACATGCTTGATAGGATACCAATTGATAAAAAAGCAAAATAAATTACATAGGGAAATTTTAAAATTTTAGAAAATAAATCTTGCTAAATCATGGTATCACATACAATAAAACCCCATAATCAATTACTTAAGGTGTAAGTCTACAGATGCCATCCAAGAATCCCTAAAGCGAAACTATTTGAAAGCTTCGGCCAACTAGCGTTCTCCGCTAGTCTCTATTTCGTTGATGGCAGAGTGTGTGGGCACATTTTATCTTGATCAACTTTGAATTTGCACAACTCTCCTTCTAGACCACCTTGTGCCAGTAGGTTTTGAATTACAAGATGTTATGATAATAAAACTTAAGGTGGTGTAAGAGTCTAACCTCAACCTTAGGCTG
Source organism: Adansonia grandidieri (assembly GCA_038382065.1). Lineage (NCBI taxonomy): Eukaryota > Viridiplantae > Streptophyta > Magnoliopsida > Malvales > Malvaceae > Adansonia > Adansonia grandidieri. The sequence goes on along the minus strand of JBBYHK010000015.1, from coordinate 14,810,844 downwards.
TTGCCTCTTATTTATGTCATGTAATAAGGTAGTCCTAATTTTTAATTTTTAAGTAAAATAATTATGTTAGCACCTTTTTTAAACCTTAGTGGCTGCCTACCCTAGTGTGGGTATTGGCCCTAATTTCAGCCAAGCCCAAATGTTGCCAAACATTATTTTAACCCAATATATTTTAAGGAGTTTAAGCTATTTAATCTAAATAATTAATTTTGATTAAACTACTAATTTTATTTAACTAAATAATATTCTATAACTCAAATTCTAATTTTAAAAAAAATCATGGCAATTTTATTTGAATAGAATAATTATGTAATAATTATCGAAATGAAATTAACTATAGGAAAATAATTAATTTAATCACAAATTAAAATAAATAAATAAAATATTTTTCTTAATTTGCTAAGAATATTATTCATATTTAATTTATAAATAAATATTTAAACAAGATTTCCTAGATACTAAATTAATTATATAAAATAATTAATTTTCTCATATCTATTTAATTTAAATTAGTTTCTACATTTATTAGAAGATAAATATAATTAAATAAATTACTAATTCTTGTCTTAAATAAATACTTACTTAAATTTAATATATATTCTAAGTAAATAATATCAAAAATTATTTTTATTATTTACTAAAGAAAAAACTTACACCCTTAAAAGGTGCGTACTTGATATACAATTTTGCTATATTGAGAATCATTTGACTTCAGGTATTCTAATCACTAACCATCCATTAAAGAATTATGTTTAGATAGTGTCATGTCATGGCCGAGATATGAATCCTGACCAAGCCTGACTCAAATGGCCTTCGCTTCTATATTTGTTGATATATCATATCACTATTTTATGTTATCTTGTTTCTGTAAGCCATATTATTATCGATATTTTCTTTTTTTTTTGGGGGATTGAGTGATCAAAACGAATCGCTCCTTTAACTTAACAATAAATAGTCATTACGAAATGACAATTTGTTTGGAGTCGCCACCGATCTATTTAGGCTAGGTGAGATTGGTAACCTATCGGAGTTCATATTTCGAGGGTTATGAAAGCCTAGAATACTAACTTTGAGGTCTGCAATAATACTAGAGATCATATAAAAGATCCGGGAGCTAGTTACGATCACAAGTAAGGATCAACCCTCTCGAGATGCCCGAAAATTGGTACTTTATTAATTACATGTTAACTTGAATTTTAATGTTTATTCGGTTTCAACATATGGCTTTTAATTAAAAATTCCTGAAACAATAATTTATAAAACAAATTTATTATTTTGTATTAGGAAAATCAAGTTTCTAAAATTTTGAAAATTAAAATCTCTTACGCACTCCATCAAAAGACTAGTGGAACACGAAAGCTTTTTATCATTCTTTTTTGTATCCAAATGGAAAACCAAAGGAACACGAAAGGTTTTAAAATTTAAAAAATATTTTGGGGCCATTTGAGGGCCAAAGGAATGCAAAAAGTTTTGTTATTTTTCTTGAAATTTATAAAATTGTCGATTTTCATTTTGAAAAGGATATCTCGTTATTAAAATAATTCGTAAAACCTCTCTTATATTTTGGGAGAAATTCTACGTATTATTCTTATAAAGACACATAGCCATAATTTTCTAAAAAATTTTATATTTATTGAAAATATTTATAGAATATCCTAGGACTCGATAATAATCTAAAATGATGAACCTATTCCAAATGTGTACCTTTGATATAAAAGTATCCTAGTAATCACATAGGACTTATTCTAAAGTAAAATTACCAAAATGCACCTAAGGTGTACCTTCAATGTAAAAATATCTAGCAACCCTAAAAGACATGAAAATGATCATAGAAAGGCAAACATATCCTAAATGTACATCTTTAGCATAAAAGCATCCTAATGACTACCTAGGACTTTAGTCGAAAGAAATTACCAAAATGCCTTTTGAGTGTACTTTCAACATAAAAGTATCATGGCAACTCTAACGGACATGAAAAGACAGGTAATGATGATTTTTACTCTAAATGAGTAATTTAGATTACAAAAATGGCCTAAGTTACAAAAATTGCTAATGGATCCCTAAATTTCTCAAAATCAAATATTAGTCCTAAATTAGTTAAAAATGCTAAAAATATATTTTTTTGCCCCAAAATACCCTAAATGAGAAATTTAAAATTTAAAATAACCTAACATGCAAAAATGCTATTAAGTCCCTAGATTTTCAAAAATTGCATTTCGTACCCTAACAGAGAACCAAAAGAATATGAAAAGTTTTAATATTTTTTAACACCCCATTGGAGGACCAATGTAATGCTAAAAATATTTAAAATACTCTATGTGAATGATTTCGTGCTGGAGATAACCATTTTGGCCTAAAAATGCTAGATTTTCGTAATGGTCCCTAAACTTTTCTAAAATTGCAAATTGGCCCCTACATGATTAAAATATAAAATTAAGCATCAAATAAATCAAAATAATCACAAAGAATCATATAGAAAATTACAAGTAAGATTCGGTCACCTCTTTTGCCCCCAAAATAAATTTTTCAATATTTATAAAAAGCCTTAAACTTTTTAAAATTACAAAAGACCTCAAAACTAAAAAAATATATTTAACTTGATAAATGCATAAAATACGCTCCTAAGAGTGCAGGTGTGCTTCGGCCAAGCATATAGGTCTAATTTTTTTTTTTACAAATTAGCCCCTAAACTTTCTATATTTACAAAATAACCACAAAAAAATCATCATATATACAGGCGTGAATTTTGGCCAACACCTAAATAATCTACCAATTAATTTTTTCAACTCAATAATCACATATTCATATTTTACTTAACACAATTTAGCACCACTAGATGATAGAATTACAAAAATAAATACATAAACATGTGATTTCACCATAATAACAAGAGAAAAAAATTAAAAGAAATAAAATACATATGAATATATATATATGACAAATACAACACCAGAACCAACAGCATATCCACATAATCATGACTCATGAACAAAGATAATTTACTAACAAGCAAAAATAATAAAATCAAGGAAATTATTTCATGGCCAAATGCTTAGTTTTTCAACGTGGATAAGAAATCCATGAGCTTAAGCATATTTTTGGCTCACCAAAGAGAAGAAAAATACATAAGACAAATAAAACGTCAAAGATTTAAGTGGAGATTATACCTTAACATAACTTTGAAATTTTTTTTCAACTTTTTTTTGGTCTCCAAAACTAAAGTGCTTGAAGAAAACATCTTCCCCCATTTATAGGCGAGCATGATTTGGGAAAGAAGGATGAAAATCTTCCTTGGCTGAAATTCCATGTCCTTTTTCCATGCTTTTTCTTTTTCTTTTTTTTTCTAATTTTATTTACTTATTATTTGGTTAACTTGTTAGGTTAAAAATCATAATTGGTGTGTCTTAAGCCCGTACCCTTGTCATCTTTCATTACTAGCCACCATCCTATTGTCATGATTATGCTAATATAGGTGGCATGATGATCATGTGTCATTCTTAGTTAGGAAGAAACTAAATTAGTTAGAAAAGAACCAAATTGAATTTCATGTAATTAAATTAGCAAACTATAAAATTAATTATGTAAAAAACAAAATTTCTTTATACATTTACAAGTAAACATAATCTTAGAGGTAAAGAAACAAATGAAATCAAGGTGCCTAAAAAGCTTAATTGGAAATTCCATGAAAAAATGATAACAAACTAAAATTCATGTACTCAACAAAATTCCAAATGATAAATCGAATTAAGAATTTAAATCATATGAAAATTCCAATCAAAATTCCATAAAAATAAAAAAAAATTTAAATCAAAATAATTGGTATAAAAATAAAAAAAATTAAAAGAAAGAGTTAGTTGACTTTGTTGGAAAATTAGAGATTAAAATGGGTTTGGTAGGCTTTTAGAGAATGAAATGGGCTTGGTGGAAAGTTATAAAAATAGGCTTGGTAAAGTCACTAGGTTTGTTGAGAAATTATTGGGCTTATTTGTAAAAATTAAAATTTTTAGGCCCATTAAGGAGATTTTGCCCAAAATAAAACTAATAAAATTAATAAAAAAATTTTGTAAAGATTTTAAGTATTGAATTATACAATAAAAATTTTTCAGAAGTCTTATGTGCAAGAAGAAAAAATTAAAATCTAAAAATCGTAAAACTTTTTGAGAAAACTTTGATGTAAGAAATTTATTATTTTGAAAAAAAATGCGAAACTCATCAAATAAATTGAACTTTTAAAAACTGATTTAATATAAATTTAATGAAAATATTTAATTAATTTTAAAAATCTTAAACTTAAAAAATTCCTTTTGAAAAAATTTACATAGTAGAAAACTCCGTATCTTGAAAATGAAAAAATTCAAAAAAAAATACAAAACTCATAAAATAAATTGAATTTTTAAAAATTGATTTAATATAAATTTAATGAAAATATTTAATGAATTTTAAGAATCTTAAACTTAAAAAAGTTCTCCTGAAAAAGTTTACGGAGTAGAAAACTTTGTATCTTGAAAACGAAAAAATTCAAAAAATGCAAAACTCAAAACAAAATGAATTTTGAAAAACTAATTTGATGGCTGTCGCAGCCTGGCCCGAACACATATCTTGACCAGCCCAACTTAAAATAGCGAATGTATCCATTGTTTGTATATAAATATCTATATAATTATTTCTTTCTATTTTTAGGGGTCCATATCTTCATTAATATTTTTTTTGTACCTGGGGACTAAATTGTCTAGATGAATCGCTTACTCGACTTCTCTAAATAATTGTTATGAAATGACCATTTATTTTGGAGTCGCCACTAATCTTATTTTAGCCAAGTGAGATTGGACACCTGCCGGAGTTTATATTTTTAAGGTTTACGTACCATATACCATATACATATATATGGAATGGATGAAATATGAAATGCATATGAATGGAAGAAAAAAAATTATGCTCAAATTTGAATTTATATTTCTAACAAATAGATACAGAAAAGAATTGATAAATGCCATTTAGCCTTATAGAGTTTTGTATAGAATATAAAAAAAAAGAATAATAATTCAATTTCTACCATTATTATGATATTACATATTCCAATCTGATTGAATACCAGAAAAATGAAATGAATTCCTGATTTGATCTGTTCGTTGAGATAAAGACAAAATAATCATAAAATATATATAGGTAGCGCTTAATTTTTTCATAGACTCATACCAGAAATTGCATAAAAGGGTTCGAGAGCGGTTACAACCACAAGTAAGGATCGACCTTCTTGTGATGCTCGGCAATCGGTACCTCATTAATCGCATGTTAACTTAAATTTTGATTTTTATTTGGTTCCAATATTTGATATTTAATTATAATTCCCAAAATATTTTATTATAGAAATTTATTATTTTGAGAAAGTCAGGTTTTAATGCTTTTGAAAATCATAAAATTATTCGTACCCTCCCAGGGAACCAAGGGGACACGAATTCTCCATCGTATCCTGCTAGAGAACCATGCTGAATATGAAAGGTTTTATTTTTCTAAAATTGAAAAACCCTGACTTCCTATTTGAAAAAGGTATCTCGCTATTAAAATAATCTATCAAATTCCTCACTTATTCTAGTAAGAATCCTATGTATTAATTTAATTAAGATGCATTGTCATATTTATAAAATAATTTTTATTATAAAAAAATACGGACTCCATGACCTAAAAATGACCTAATATGAGGGTTTAGGGTTTAGGGTTTAGGGTTTGGGGTTAAGGGTTCGGGGTTCGAGGTTTGGGGTTCGGGGTTCGGGGTTTGGGGTTTGGGGTTTGGGGGTTTAGGGTTTAGGGTTTAGGGTTTAGGGTTTAGGGTTTTAGGGTTTAGGGTTTAGGGTTTAGGGTTTAGGGTTTAAGGTTTAGGGTTTAGGGTTTAGGGTTTAGGGTTTAGGGTTTAGGGTTTAGGGTTTAGGGTTTAGGGTTGGGGGTTTAG
>JBBYHK010000015.1:14762453-14775403 GCA_038382065.1 Adansonia grandidieri | reverse complement strand
ATAATCTAAAAATAAAAAAAATGTTACAAATACTAAAATTCAACCTCTAAATTTATTAGATGCCGAATAACTGTATAAACTAATTGAAATAAACTCCAAATTCACTATTGTTTTGTTTTTTTTCCTCTAAAATTTTAGGCATTAATGTGTTCTTTGTTATTATTATTATTACTATTATTATTATTATGTTTTTAGATTCTTATTTTATTGACATTTGAGTATGACTAAATTAAATCAAAATTATCTAATAGAGTGTCAATAAGAAACCTAATCTAATTAACCAAAAAAAAAACAAAACAAAACAAAACCCGTCCACGTGCAAATGCTTGTCATTGTTTGATTTGGTTCCCAAATTTTCCTTGCAATACCAAAAGTCATGAGACCAAGAGAAAAGAAATGATCATTTTTAAGACCGGAAAATTCTGAATAAGACATAAATACATAATCATATCAAAATCTATATGAACAAAAATAATTATCATTCCAAAATTTATATAAAGAAATAAAATCTTATACATGATCATGATATAAAAAAAATTACAAACCAATTCTTCGAAGGAAAAAAGAAGCAAATATCCTACAGTAAAATTTGCCTAATCAAACTTTCAAATGGTATAAAGAATAGAAAGCTTCAGCAGAAACTAAACTACAATTCAAAATTGCCTCTTCATTTTCTTTCCCCACTTCAGACAAGAAAATAAATAAATAAATAAATATATATATATATATATACACACGATGAAAAAGAATATATATATATATATATATATTCCTAAATAGTTCAAAAAAAAAAAAGAAGAAAATATCTATTGAATTGAATGTTATGTATGCAGAAAAAGAACCATCAGATTAGCCCTGTAAACCAAAAAACCTTGTATGCTTTGTGCTTCATGACATATAACCGTGTAAAAAGGTGAATCCTGGGCGAACCGAAAATGCTGGGAAGCTATTTTTGTTTCCCCTCCAGTACTTGAAAGCAATTTACTTCGATTAAAAGAATGTGAAGAAGAATAAAATATCACGGACCACGCTGTTAAATGTAATTGGGCTTCTCACGTCTGCAGCAGTTTTTCATGCTTCTGGTTAGAGAAAAAAGAAACGGGATTTCAGAGCTGTCTTTGGAGTTCAGTGTTTCTAAGTTAGAATATATGGTCATCCAATTTAGCTTTCTAGGTATCCTACAATCCAAGTGGTTTCTGCCTGTACCCATTCCTATGCCTTTCCAAAAGCTTCTCCTTAGTTTTCCTCTTTTTGTCCATCTTAGCCCTGTATCTTTCTTCCCTCTCCCTTTCATAAATTCCATGCCAATGCACTTCGCCGGTCAATGGCCACAACCACGTCTTCCTTGGCTGGTCATCGTCATCCGCAGCCTCTGCTAGATCTTCGTCCAAGCTTTTTAATAATGTAAAGTTAAAATATCTAGCCCACATAAATTCTTTTCGTTGTTCAACCGGATGTTGCTCTTCGAGCGAACCAGTGTGTGGCTCAATGTAGACCATCCTCTGTCCACTATGGTAAGCCCAGACATTGACTAAGAGTTCCAATACCCGACAATAACAGTGTTTTTTCTGCAGAAAAGGGGGAAAGTTATGATTCAACCCTCAATGGAACCAACAGAATTTATCGGAACCAAAAAGATTACCTCGAGAACCGAGGAACCCAACAAACACATATTGACTTCACTGGAATTGGTATGCAAGGCATCCAGAGAATCAACAAACATCCTGCAGTTCCATTATACAAGTTTCGGCTCATCTACTGTACAGTGCTCTAAAGAGGATGTCAAGGAAGAAAGAAAAAAAAATAGGCAGTACTCTGCAAATTACCGAGAAAACATTACAAACTCCAAAAAGGAAGTTGTTGGCATCACCCAGCTATGCAATGCAGACCAGCGACCATCATCAGTGGGCATGGGAGGAAGAGCTTCCATATCTGATGGCAAGACATACATCTTCCGGAAGGCATTTTCAAAAGCAGTTCTGCAGCAATTTAAAGGAATCACCTAAGACATAATAATTGGCATATAGCAAATAAAAATAATGTAATATACATGCTAATCTTTTGCAAGTTTAATGACAAAGCAGCAGTTCCATGTCCACGTTACTTAGCAACTAAACATCCTTGGACCCTACAAGGCCTATCTTGGGCAAGAAATTTGTTAAAATTTTAGCTAACAGATGATCACCTCCTAGCAATTAAACCCAATCCCAAGAACAACAAATGCTGAGCCATTGACCAATGATCATCTCCTAACCTATTGAACCTGATAAAAGATGCCAATGATTAGGGCCTAACCTCTTCACAACCCCACCTATGTTATTGTTTGGCTTGCTAAAAGGTGTCATGGAACAGGAAAAAACAGCTTTTACCTTGTAAACATAACAATAGAATAATGTTCTTTGATTTGTATTTATAACAGTAATCAAAATGATACCATTATGGCTTCATGGAGAAAATTTTGACATTTGATTCCAAGAGCATCTTAACCTATGTTGCTTCAACTATTCATTTTTCTTGAAGTATTCGTGTTTTGAGCCCATGTCCGACACATTTTCAAATATTGGTATGGGATACGATTCTCCAAATATATGAAAAATTTAAACAAAATTGAACATACCTGTGTGGGACACATATTCATCTATCACTCACACCTGAATCCGAGTAACATAGATCTTAACAGCAAGAAGGGACAAGGGAGAAAGCAACACATTGTAGGAAGAGATGATCTGTATATCTACGACATGACAATATGACAAGTGGATGGCCCTCACACAACTTACAGAAATTAAAGTCAAATCCTAGCATTAGTAAGGCATGACAGATGAATCCATCAACTATGATATTTAACAATCGTATATCCAACTGATATATAGTGAAACAAACCTGCACTGCCCAGCATTTAACATATCACACATTGACCAAAATGTGAGCGCGTGATTTGTTCCCACACCTCCACCATCAACGTCAAGGCATGCCCAAAAGTACATTACATCTCTTTTACTTTCTTGTAGTGTTTCTTCTAGAACTCTTTCAGCTTTTTTGGACAATGAAACCTATTTCAAGAAATATACTGAGCAATCAAACATTGCAAAGTCTAAAAATTGGTACTTGTAGGCTTAAAGCAAAAGATACAGATATCAGAACAGCATAAAAAATGACATGTTTAGTTTTGAGAACTTTTTCATTTTTCTCCTTTTAACAATAGCAGTATCTTGGGAGGCTTGATGGTAGAAGAGAGTACGCAGATGGAAAATTGGAAGTATAGGAAAGTAAGCAACTCTGAAGAGGAGAGTAAAGTGGTTGGTTTATAAACCATTATCATTGCGCCTTAAGATAGTAATTAAAATAAAAATTGAGGGGTAAAAGAGAAGTCATCCAGCAGAATAATCCTTTCAAATCCTCCTGGTTAGAGGGGATTAAGAAAAGTGAGATTAATGGTGGATTTTAGGGATTTGGTTCATCTTCAAACCACCCCCAGCACCCCAAATCACCCTTTTCAAAAAAAAAAAAAATCTTAAGAGGATAAAGCAAACCATTTACTGCCTTTTATCATACAAAACAGTAAGAAGTTTGAAATAAGAAGTCAGCTCATAAAACTCCAGCTAATATTCAAACATGAACACTATATCAAATATATATGTAATACCTTCCTACCAGCAGCACGCCATGATTGAAAACCAATCCAAGGTCTCTTGTGAATGGTATCCACCCTATTTGCTATAGAGAACATCCCTCCGACTTCACATAATAAATCCCTATAGTAAGTGTCATTCAAAATTGAGAGTCGGCCAACTGCATCCACGTCATCTGATCTCAACCTCCTAGCTCTTCTAGACTGGCATATAAAATGTATAGTTAAAAAAATGTAGAAACTACTATTTCACAAATCGTTTTTCAGTAGCTGAACAAATCAAAAAGCAATGCTACTCTGTAAGGGGGAGAAAGAGACTAAGGACCACTATAGTAAATACAAGAAACCCATTATAAATAAAGAAGTAGACTACATTAAGGAAGAAAAACTGATTGGGATAGGACTGGTGTTGGGAAGCTAAAATCTGTAAATCCATTGCAAATTTTATGTCAGACTCTTCACAAAACATGCTTTTCTACCCAGCCTAGGCAAGAAAACTCAACCTACCCAAGAATTACTCAAAAAGACCCAAAGCATTTTTGTCACGAACAATATGAATATTTTGTTTATACAATACTTTCTGCAGCATGATTTCTGTTGAATCAAATCAACACTATCATAGATTTAAATATTCCAGATCATAAAATAAAAAAAAAAATTATTAGAAAGTGATGAAGAAGACATGAAGAAATGTAATGAATATTTCTAAAAAGATAAAGCACCAAATATGGATTGAAAGAAACTCACAAGACTTAGACCACGGTACAGAGATCCATGGTGCAAGAATGGCCAGGCCCCAGCCCCACTATAGATCTCATAAATGCACACAGGTTGACCTGTCCTTTCCAGTTCTCCCTCATCTCTTTCATTTGCCTCAAACTTCAGTTTCTCAGATCTCCGAGCATTTCGATATATCTCATCCCATACACCAGGACTTCTCTCCATTCTTTCATTAACCTATAGAGTTAAGGGGGAAAACATTTTTTCACATCACAGTTTATTCCTTAGCATGTTAAAAACCAAAAAGAAAAGAATAATATTAGAAAAAAGCAGGGAAGGGAGAGATTTAAACAAAGGGCAGCAATTTTGCAATACTGCTGTACCTCCTCCATTTCAAGTCTTTCATAATCTTCAAAGTTCTCTATATCTGTCACGATATTCACATCTTGCTCAGTAAGGATATCCTGATCCCCAATCTTACTCCCGTTCTGAGGCATGTCAATGACATGCTTGGTGTATTCCTCCTCAAGGACATAAACAACACTAAAATCTCCAAAACTATCACCACTTCCGTGTTCTATTTCCTTCCTGAAAAGGTTCCATTCCCACAATCCCTGCTGAAGTTCAGAAACAGAAGCCGGCAGCAAAACATCAGATGGGAAATTGAGTAAATTCTCCAGAAGTCTTGCATACCCAATTATGCATTCAGATGCCAGAATGTTCTTAGCAAGCAGTCTTCCAGAAGAAGCAACTGTTTGAGCAAATCTAGAGAGTCTACCATTTGAAATCAAAAGCGCAAAAACCCTCAATAAGGCATCAGGGTGATGTTTTGGGAAAAAAACACCATGGACTCCATCAACCACCTGTCATAAAAGCAGCTTAAAATGTAATACAGAATAGAAAGTCCCTCCCCCCCTTCCTTTCTCTCCCTAAATCACAAAAATCAAGACTTATGGAGTAATATGAAAGTAATGTAGCTGGGCCCTACATATTTTTTCATGACAGGAAAATCAGGTGTGATGACAGGGATTCCAAAAGTCATGGCTCGGATAATTAATGGTGGAAAGCCCTGCTCTTCTTGCGAGGAATCATAGAGAACAATGTCAGCCATTAATAAAACTTCATTGGCATCACCATCCAAGCCATAATGCCTAACAGAGCCCTGATTAAGTCCTAGTCGTGATGCAATTTGCTGCAACGAAGCACAAAGCACAACGTAAATCTTGAATAAAATAACATTAAGCCAGCAAACTACCCTCAATGCAGTGTGCAGAAAACATCATATAAGATAGAATAGAGGACAAATAGAAAAGAACATGACAGCTTCTACAGCTATTCTCTCCAGTTTTTGCCATCTTATTAATAGCTCTAAGCCTCTATTCTTCCTTCTAGCAGTATATTACTAATTAAAAAAAAAAATTGGCCATACCATAATGTATAAGTTTGTGACAAAATAATCTGAATTAAGTGCAAAAACAAACTAAAATTGAATGACTTAAGTTGGATATCCCAACTAAATAGAAAAATCAGGTATAATTCTCGAAGCAAATGATGCTAAGTTGTTTGAAATGCTCATTTGCTCCATGCAATAAGATAGTGCATATTTCTTTGTTACCATTTTAATATTGTTTCCCTTTTCACATTACTCATGCAACTTTAGGCATTAAACTTCTCTAAATTCAAAATAGGGGCATCAGTGAGTATGAAGGAAAGATTTAGGGAGCTTATGAATGAGAATATATACACACACACACACACACACACAAAAGTTGACTACCTGTAAGGCATCATTATATCCATCAGTAGAGTTACCACTCAAGAAAATAAATTTAAATGACCGTCCTACGTCATTTCTCCTTGCGTATCTTGTAAGGAGAGGTACAACAGTGTGCATTGCAATGGCATAGTCCCATGATAACTCATCATAGAAGAAAGAACTTCCAACAACTAGAATCACCATATCGTCCATGCTAATCCCATTGTCCTTCCGTAGTTGATGCTTTTCATGGGTTTTACTGTAACTTTCTGCACCCCACACATCCACCGGTGATCCAGGAATTACAAGGAAGTTTCCAGTGTCTAGCATGCTATATAACATCTGCGACAGAAGGGAATAGTAACCAATAAACTGCATAAGATGTCTAATACAATGCCATCTAGAAATTCTGTGTGGAACTAGAGACAGAATGTCAAATTTACCGGTAGTGTAAAATCAGGGAAAACAATAACATTGGCCCTGCTAAAAGCACTTTTCCACTTAGAAACAAGATGCTCCAAGCCCATCTTCTCATAGACAGGAAGACGTTTTGCCAGGGTATCTTCTTGAATTATCCATATAAGTGGTACTGTATCAAAAGGCTCCTGCATAAGGCTGCATAGATATAAAACTCACTAATCACAGCATCTCAAACTAAGACAAAACAATTAGAGCTGTTTGTAGTGTTCAGAAAGCGTTTTTACATGTGAGAGAAAATCAGCAAGCCAGATATATAAGATACCTTGAGATGGCTTCTTTTGCTTCAAGAGAATCAGCAATAATACCTTCAAAACTGAGAAATGCAAGAAAACATATATAATCAATGCCAAGTAAACCAAAAAGAAAAAAAAAACAATCACCACAAAGATTGAAACCAAAAATTCAAACACAAACTGCTAGATAAATAATAACCAATATAAAGATAAATGAAAAAGAAAAAAAGACAAACAAAAAGCACCAATAAGGAAGGAACTAGATAACATACAGTAACCAATCAATATGACTAAATTCCTCTGAGCCTAAAAATGAAATCTGACCACTTAGGTGCTCCTCCCACATTGAACGTGCTTTGCCATTTCTTAGTGCATAAATCTGCCAAATTGACATTGTAAGGATTCATAATAATTTCTAAAATGATCAGTGCATCAGATATTAAACTCTAATGCCTACATAGTTAGAAAGCAGAACCATGTGTGTATAACTATAACACTTCCAACATATTGTGGAAGTTATAGACGATACTTGTATCATAAAATCCATTGTAAGAATGCATCAAAAATTTTGGGAGCAAAATATGGAAATAATGTCTTTTCTTAAAAAAAAATTATTCACCTTAAATACATAGCCAAGTCTCTGAAGACTCTTTGCCACAGTAACCAACATCAATGACTGTGGGTCTTTGTTCATGTTCCCCAAAATCTGTCAATTATCAGGAATACACAAAGTAAATGCAAATCTCAAACCAATTCAAGTACAGGAAATACCATAAAGAAGCTGCTTTTAACACAACCTCATGCGCTCAACAATGCTAATTAACTTAAAACATCCCCATTCTAATCGATGGATTCATAGGCATTTAATATCACTATAACTTTTATCATCCTGCGATTCCAGAACTATAATTTATATACTTAGATTGCTATAAAATATCAAATTCTCTTCTAAATTATGAACGTAGAAAGCAGCAATAAATCAGGTAGCATATTTTCTTAAAAGTTACCACCTCCATAGAGATTAAGAGATAAGAAAGCATTACAGTTCTTTGCATATTCGGTCTTATGCCCCACACCATCCCCCAATGAGTTTTAGATTATCATATTTATTTAATTCCTGATTAGGTTACTGCAATCCGAATAAGTCATCAGAACCCCTTACAACCAAACCATATACAGTACCTATAACTCTAATTAAAGCAACCACATCTCTTTTACTCTTCAATCCTTTTTATCCCTTTTTCCTCTTGTTCTTTATGGCCCAACTTTTTATTTCTGATGAACCATTGAAAATGAAAATTTATTTAAAATTTTAATTTCCAACTATAAAAGTTTCTTGACGTAAATTTTTGCTCAATTTGGAAGTGTTTCGTTAAGACCAGCCAAAATTTTTTATCATCTAATTATCCTAGTGCTTCATTTATTTTTTTCTATTTTATTTCCTTTTTAAATCTCATTAGATATCAGATGTCTCTAAAATCATAAACTGCCTCTTTTGCCAAAGAGAAACCAAAACCTCTTTTTTCATTGTACCAAACAGTTTTCATCGTGTAAATTTAGTACTAAACCTCATTGCTAAAATTCAGTACTTGATGTTTCAAATTTCAATTTATCAAACATCATGTAAGAATAAAGGACAGAAATCATAAGTTATGAACATAAATGAAAACATTACAAAATAGTTTTTTGCTTTACTCCGACTAACACTTCAAGAAAAAGAAACCTATAACAACACGTTTGATTTAGCCTTTCAAGCTCTTAATTATCAACCACAACATACATGCATTTTTAAACAATAAAAAAGAAACTCATGAGCAATTCATAATTAAAGCAGCCCTAAGTTATCCATCTTAAGCTATGTTACCTAGACTCATCATTTTTCTTTAAGTGCCTATATCCAACACCTACTATCCGACACATATTCGAACGTACGTATAGGAGAACAATCCTCCAAATATATGAAAAAACATTTAATAAATTAAGTATATCCGTTTCATACATAGATCAATATCCAAAGCCACCCTGAGTGCGAGTGACATAGATCTTAAGTGCTAAAAGAATCACCATAACTACCAAACAAATATGCAATTCCATTACTTACAAATTTATTTCCCTCAAACCATTACTTAACAATTTAAAAATTATATATATATATATATATATATATATAACATTAATAAACTAATAAAAAATCATAAACTACCAACAGAGAAAAAAAATTAAAGGAATTATGAACTTTAAGTTTTTGTTCAAAACTACATAAAAGAAAATTTCCAAGTTCACTTAACACTCTAATTATAAATAAATATAAAAATAGTTTTTTTTTTTTTTTGCACTGCAAACATAAAACAAACAAAATAAATTTTAAAAAAAAAAGTCTCAGCTTCACATTAATTAATCCAATTACTAAAAACAAAAAACAGTCACTCACAAGAGCAAGTCTTGGGCCACGAATGCCGATCCTATCCGTTGATCTCATCTGATCAAGTCTGCCGCCTTCGGCGAGCCGCCGTGAGATCCCTACCGGGAAAAACTTCAACGAGCTCCCGAACCTCATTCCTTCTCGAACAGACTTCCTCCAACTTTTCTCTCCTCCTTGCCTAAACACCATCCCCGTAACGGAACTCTGCATCAACATCGACGCCACAGCGAAAGCTACAACCGAGAAAAATATCACAAAGTAAAACAAATAAATGCCTCGAAATGGACAGAGCAACAATCCTTTCCGGCTGAACCGTGGACGAGTCCGGACTAAAGGCCGGTCGAGGAGAGAAGATTGTTTGGTTCGGTCACGAACAGAGTTTCTTTTGAGAGGAAATCGATCGCGGATCGAGTGAAATCCTTGATCGTTGTTGTTGCTTTCACTGCTGTTGTTAATGGTGTTGTTCTTTCCATTTTCGTTTCCATTGCCGTCGAGTCTCGGAGGAGACGAGTTTCGGCCCATAGGAAGAAGTTATTCCTTCTTTTCTTTTCTTTTCTTTTGTTATTTTCTCGAGAAACTGAAAGGAATATTTTCAGAAAGAAAATTTTGTGAGAATTGGATTTGAAGCAGATACATCGAAGAGTGAAGAAGTCGAGTTGTTATTGATTTCCCTTTTTTTTTTTTTTTTTTTTTGGATTTATGAAATTTTATTTTTCTTTTCTTTGCTTTGTTTGGAAAACCGGTGGCAACCAAAAGTCCACGCGCCAATCACAAAACGCGTAAAATATATATTTAATTGTTTATATTTTATATGTTTTCCTAAAATTTAACTGACAAATGTCTTAAAGACGTTAATTAAAATTATTGTATAGGTGTCTTTATCTTTCATTGAATTAGACATGTATAAGGGTAAGATCGATATTAGGTCAAGTTTCGATTTTAAATTTTTTTATTTTTATTAATTTAATTTAATTTAAATTATTATTTAATTAATAAAAGTATTATTTTAATCATTTTTAATAGTAATTAAAGTCAAGTTAAAAAAATTTTAAAAATTTTAGTTATGATTCAATCTAATTTAACTCGTATAAATCTTTAATTGAAATAATAAAAAATTAAAATACATAAAATTTTATTTGTTGACTTTTTATAATTTGTACTAGTTTTAAAATGGTAAACTGAATTTGATGACATGAATTAAATGAAATCTGTTTTTGTTAATCAATTTATTTTAAAATTTAATTAAAATAATAATAATTTTAAAATTAATTACGTATTTTTAATATATTAAAAAATTGCCAGTATATTTAAAAAAATTATCCATTTTCTTATTAATAAATCGTAAATTATTATATTTAACTTAAAAAAAAAAAACCACTTTTTTACTTTTATCTTTTTTCTCCCAATTACTGTCTCATGTACATTCTAGTTTATTGTAATTGTTTATTGTCTATATTTTTGAATTACTTCTGTATAGTTATTGTTTACATTTTTATTTGATGAACTAAAAACAATTAAACATTCAATCATTTCCATCCTCAAAGTCGTCTAGTTGATCCGGCTTGTTTAGGATAGTTGTTGGATATAGTTTTTTTTTTAAAAAAAATTATAAAAAATATATAAATACAAATATAAAAACATTTTTAACTTTTATTTATTTATAAATAATAACTTAATTATCTTATAAGTCGAGCTCAATTTGAATTTGGATATAAATTATTAAAATATTTTTAACGGCAAGCCAGGGACTTTTAATTCCTACTAATTATATCATAGTTGATGTTATATTTTAGAGATAGATTGACAAGGCTTATGGGTATTAGTTAAAGATTATCCAGTTATAATTTTTAAATTTTTTTACATTTAATGTGTTATTTTTACTGAATTGAAAAAAAATAAGATGAGAGATAAATTTACACCTGTATAAAATTAATTAGTTTGCTTTTAATACCTTTGTATACCATTGATACTTTAACAAGTTAACCACTAAATTTAAAGATATAATTACATTCATCCTACGTATAATTTTTTAAATCAATCCAATATTTCTATTATTTCAATTGAGAGTATCATTATATATATATATATATATATATAAGGTTTGAAAATTTTTTACATCAAATAAAGAGCTAAATAATTTTAATTTAATCGCAATTTGGCATGCACAATCTACATGAATAGAATATAAAATATAATCATATAAAAATTATGTAAATATGTAAAATTAATTTTATATTAGTGTAAGTGAATCTCTTTTCTAAAATAATTACATTAATTATATTTTTCTATAAACGTTATCTTAACATATTAATTAACATTTTCCTATACTTTAATTACCTGTTCCTGGAAATATAATAATGGTTTTGCACTTTGCTTTTGTATTATGGTATCTTTTTTAAGAAGTAAAAATTGAGTCATAAAAAATCAATCAAAGGAGTTTAAATTGACAATATCAACATGCTTAGAGATATATAAATATATCTATTGCTAAAATTAAGCTGCGCTTAGTCGGGTTCTTTTGAATTTTTTTTATAATTTTTAATTAATTTTAGATTAAATTATATTAAATAATAATTATTTACTTAAATTATAATAATTTAATATAATTATATTTTGTTAATTATGAAAATTATATTTTTGGTAATTGTTCATTTATAAATTATGTAATGCAAATAAGTTTTCAACTATTATCGATATGTATTTTTAAGATAATAGATAATTATCTTATACACCGATGATGAAACAAAAAATTTTACAAACAGGGTTAGTGAGATGACATGTGTCCTACTTATTTATTTTTGTTTTTTAAATATAAAATATGTGTCACCTTATGAATCTCACTTATAAAATTTTTTCACTCTATTATCAGTATATAGAATAATTATTCATAAAGTATACAACCCTTATTGTATATTTAACTATTCAAATAAATTTAGACCAAGCTTATGCATGATATCAGTATCATATATACTTGCCCAAGTCTGACCTAGCCTAAAATATAAACCTCAAATTTTATCTAAACCTACCTATATTTGTAAATGAATAACTTAAGTTCGTTTAGGCCTACTCATATTATTTTTCTAATTTTTTTAAAAAACATGTTATTTTTTATATAATTTTTAGTAATTTTATATTTTTAATTTATGACAATCTTAGACGTGGATAACTTAATATTTTTTTAATGTTTACACTATAATATTATATATTTGATCTTCATATAATATAAATTACATAGTATATAAATAAAATATATTACATAATCGAAAAATGGGTCAGGTCTGGCCTTAAATGTTGGAGATCAGGTTTGACCCATTTTTTAGATAAACCTTATTTTTTTTTTTAAACTTATTTTTTTACCTACTATTTTTATTCAAACACTTTAAATATTAGGCAGGCCTTTAGGTTTAGATAATTAGCTCGGCTCTTATAATTCTAGTGCGGGCCAACCCTTTAAATGCATCATTTTTAAAAAAAATAATATTTATTGATAAAATAAATTAATATAAATTATAAAAACTAAAATTAAAAATTAAAACTTTTTTAAAAAAACTATCTATCAAGCTAAAGACATGTGTTATGCTGATTAGCGATAAATTAATTTCTTTTTTTTCTAATTTTTTGAGCGGTCATGTAGCGAGTTATAAGTCAACATGTAAATCAACCCTTTTAAATATATGATTTAAAAATAAAATAACAAATAACAAATAA
>JBBYHK010000015.1:14734369-14747537 GCA_038382065.1 Adansonia grandidieri | reverse complement strand
AAAAAAAAAAAAAAAAACTTCAAAAACAGTTTCGGCCTTGGCTCAATCTGACTCAATTTTTCAATTGTATAAAATATATTATTTTAATATTTATATACATTTTGTAATTTATATCATATAAAAATGATGGTATAAAATGTAAATAAAAAATTTACAAATGCTATTTTTTAAGAATTTTTAAGAATGATTGTGTAAAAGTTAAGCTTCGGATTCTATAACACTTATTATCTTATATTTAGATTTAACGATTTGTTTACGTGTGATGTCATAATCATATTTAAAGTATTTTATATTTATATCAATTTTGATATATTAATAATCTGTATTATATGAACCTTAAAAATGTATTCATACCATGTTATGTCATATTTTTATCACTTTATATATTATATTCGTGCAATTATATTTGATATTAATAGATCAACCTACATTCAATCTAATTGACTTGACACTTAGTTCTAATTTATGGCCACCATTTGCTTAAAATGTTCAGCACTAAGGAAAGCTCCAAAATTAGTTACATGTGTAGTTCTTCATATATATATATATATATATAATATCTGTCACCAGCTTGGACAAACATTTATAGATATTTCTAAAATTTTTGTTTTATGGACGTGATTACTGCTGATATCAACAAGATAGAATGTGAATAATTCTTCAAAATAGAATTAGAAGATCAGTTTGTTGCAACCGAATTATTATAAATATTAGTTAAAATAAAAAGATTCGAGTTTGTAAATGCATAGTCTTATCTTATATTTGGACTGAGGTAAGGAAGAAAAAGTAAAGTAAAATAAAGAGAAAATGATCCATTATTGTCTTTAGATAAATTTTTGTACTCATGGTAAATTGAGAGAAACTAAGTATCTTTTATTTTTACTTAAAATATCTAATTTTTAATAACCCAAATTAGGAGTATACTGATGGAAAAGAAAACTATCCGAACAAGAAATACATATTTCCTTTATTTTCTTTAACTTTTTATTCTTTTTCTTTCATTTACTTTCTTTTCTTTAATTATTATATATCCAAACATAGCGTTACGGAGGAGCAGCCATAGGTCCCGAACATGATTAATCCGATACTCTAAAGCGGATGAAAATATCTTGGTAAAAAATATATAATAATTAAAATAAGGCAACAAAAATTAAGGTACAAATTAAATAAGATTGCATAGTATGTTTTCCCTCATAATGATACAATAAAAGCAATCACATATTGTGCACTTTCTTAAACTTCACTAGTTTCAACTCTATTAAAATCGAGATTTTCTTTACCTTATTAATTAAAACTTTTGAAAATATTTAAGAAATCTTTTTCAAAAAGGTGATTATAAAGGAACTACAATAAAAATAGACGATTTGCTTTTGAATGAATAATCTAATAACGGAAAAATGAATCCAATTTATAGTTGGGATTTGAAAAAATAACCCATAAAAAATGATATTTTCAAGAAAAAATAGAAAATATATTCGTTAAAAAAGGGATAAAAACATGTAATTGTACCAAAGAAAAGGATAAAAAAATATAATATAATTATGTAAAAACATATTATCCTAAATTTTTGCATGTGACTTGCTACTTCGAAGAAATTTCCTTGTGCAAATTTATCCCAAATTACGGCCAAAATTCCTTTGTACCACCAACTTTCTAATGAGGAAAAAAAAAGGGGTGAAAATATTTCATTTTTAACAAATTTTTTTTTTCTTTTAATTAATTTCATTTCAAAATTTTAACACAAAACATGAAATAAAAAATATTATTATTCTACATTCTGTCAATAGGGTTTTTAAATTTTCTAAGTAAAAATAAAAACTACCAAATGTCCTTAATATTTATTCAAAAAATAAAAATAAAATAAATGAAATATGATAGTTGTTTGATTCACTTGTGAAGTTAAAAAAAAAATGTACAAGATAAAAGTTACATAATAAGTCGAGGTAAAAAAAAAGCATAATTACTACTAATTAAAGTTAATAAGTAAACAAACATTGGTTGCAATGTATTTAAGTAGATTATTTTTTTTTTCATATACTTCATTCTTTTATTTTCTTAAAGAACATAATATTTCAATCTTTCAGGAAAATAAATGAATTTATATATTTTCTCTTTTCAAAATCTATTTTTTTTAGAATGAGAATAAAACTCTTTTTTACTTCAATTAAATATTTAATTTGTATTTTTTATTTATATTTTTCATCTTTCATATTAAAGATTAAAAAAATTTCTCTCTTCCCTCTTTATTTCTTTTTCTTTACTCATTTTTTACTCTATTTTTTTTTTATCTTTTCCTATTGAAAATAGTATAATGTCAAGAATCTTTTGATCTAACTTTGAAATAAAACCATAATATATTCTAGCTAAATATGTACAATAAAATTTTTTTAAGGGTCGTTCCGTTTAATTAGTGCCAATAAATACAATTAAATATCATTTTTAATTATCCTTTTAGAAATTTCTTTTACAATTAATCTATTATTTTTATTGAATTTTTAAAATATAATACAGTAATTGTATTTTTTCATATGTATATATATAATTTTAATCAGTATCATTGACACTTATTAACGTTTTCTTTTTTTTTTTTTGAAGTATGTTAAAATATTTTCCATGAAAAATGAGAAAAGAAAAGCTGAGATTGATTAGAGATTTTTCTTAAGAGGCTTCAACATGCCTTAGATAATAACAATAGCAGGTTTTGTTAAAAACTGGAATTAGATAATTTTATATTTACATAATATATTATTTATAACAATTATATTGTATTACACATAAAATTCATTTTAGGTTCTAATAAGAATTATTGATTATGTTTTAAAATAGTTTTAAATTTAATATATTACTTTAAATGAATTCAAGAAAAAAATAATAAATATAATTACGCTTTCTTCTGTACATATCGTTTGGATTTTTATTAAGTTTTTAGAGCACTCCGTAAGATTGGTTAATATATTATATATGGTGAAAACATTATATTAGTATAAAGTTGATAACTAAGTATCTCATTTTCAATATTTTAAATGAAGATGTTACTATATATAATGACTTTAAAAAAATATCCTTAAAACAATTCGTGAGTAAAATCTTCACTTGCTGATTAACATTTCCCTTCAATGTATTAACTAAATATATGATTATATAAAAACTTTATCGAGTAATTTTAAGACATTTATTAGAAAAACTTAGGCACTTTTATATTAATATTGTAATTTTTTAGAATTCGTAATTAGTTAGGATAAAAAATTATTTTTTAAAATAGTCTAATTTTGATATATTGGAGGGAAATCGTCATCGTTGATTGTGTTTTCCTCTCATATAAAGAATTAAAAGGAAACTGCCTATTTTAGAAATTAATTTTTAACTATATATATATATATATAGGGATTTAAGAGGAAAAATATGTAATATTAGTATAAAAAAGCCAACCATTATGTTAATAATAATAAATGTGTATAATCATTAAACTATGGGTGGCAAATGGGTGGGTTGAGTCGATGTGATTTTGAACATTTTAAGTTGAATTATTTTTGGGTTTAGATGTTATGAAGTAAATTTATTTATTGTCCATAACTTTTTAATAAAATTTTATTTTTATCTATGACCTTTTAAAGCTATATTTATTATTTACAATATTTACTAATATTTTATTTTTATCTATTACTTTTAAAAATTATATTTTATTAATCCATGATTTTTAAAAATTATATTTACCATCCATAATATTTCAAAAAATTTTATAATTTATCTATTTTTTAGTTAAAAGTAAAAAAAATTAACAAAATATCCATTCAATGACATGGCAAAGTATATATACCAATTTTTATCAGTTTTATGTATACCAATTATCTTTTTATGTTTTTGAAAAAAATTATATAGCATTTATATACTTTATATTTAATACACTTAACTTTATTAAAAAAATTTATTTTTTAAAGACTTTATCGAAAATTAATTTTTAAATTTTTAAAATCAATAGTTGCAATCAATTTTTTTTTTCAAATTATTAAAAGAAAACTTTTTTTGTTTTTCCCCCAAATCTCTTCATTTTTTTCAAATAAATGTGAATTATGTTTTAAAAAATATGTTATATATAGTTTATGCACATCATAAAAATATTTTTCATCCTTAAAAAAAATATAATTTTCAAAAGCTATTTTAAAAAAATTATATGATTTGACACTTTAAAATAAATTTTTGCATT
This sequence comes from Adansonia grandidieri, assembly GCA_038382065.1. Classification (NCBI taxonomy): domain Eukaryota; kingdom Viridiplantae; phylum Streptophyta; class Magnoliopsida; order Malvales; family Malvaceae; genus Adansonia; species Adansonia grandidieri. The sequence goes on along the minus strand of JBBYHK010000015.1, from coordinate 14,743,333 downwards.
CAATTTTTCAACTTTTTAAAATTAATGATATCTTTTTTATTTTTCACATAAAAATAATTTTTTATTCAAGTGAAATAAATATGCTATTTTTTTCAAATATAAATAATTAACATACATGATACTAACTTTTTATAGGTTTTTACATGTGTTCATTGTGTCACGTGATTTGATAATTAAATTTTGGTTGAATATTTAATAACTTTTTAACTTTAATTAATAGATGGATAAACGATAAAATCTTTTGAAAGATCATAATATAAATTTTAAAAGTTATAAGTACGTAATAGATGAAAATAAAAAATCAATAAAGACCATGAATGTTTAATGCAACTTTTATAGATCATTGATTAAAATAAAATATAAATAAAAAATTATGAATCACCATTAAATTTTATTCAATTTAAATCTTTTAAAAATCAAAATCTTTTAATTTCGTACCCTTTCGAATTTCAATCTGAGTTTGAATTTTGGCTAGTAAAATAACTTCTTAGATTTTATATAAAAAATATAACCATTTAACATGTGTTTTGAATTTCTCATTTTGAAATCATATAAATTCATATTAAGGTTTTCTCAAGCTCGAAATTTTAAAATTTTTTATTAAATCAAATTTAAAAGGATTTTAATTTAAATTTTATCAAAATTTTAAGTTTAAATTTATTTCGTCCCAATACGTTTTTATACGTATTACTTGACAATTTATGTATTTAGATTTGATAATTTATATATTATAATCGTGTTTAAAATATTTTATTTTATTATAAATTTTAATATTTTAATAATTAATATTATATAAATTTAAATATATATATTAATATTATATTATATTTATTTATTCGTATCATATTTATATAATCATATTTATTATGATCTAGTCCGCTTCTTTGCCTACGTCACCAGTTAACTACTCGGTGAGACCTCCACGTGTCAAACCAACCAACCTGATTTACACATGGCATCCATGTAGAGCGAGTGAAATCACTCTCCACAGTGCTGCTCCCCAAACAGGATCCTAATTGAAACTCAAAACTTTAAACTTAAATACAACAAATTAAAGTTAAATTCTCAACAAAAGAGAAAAAAAAAATTAATGCAAATTAAAGGAAAAAAATAAAGCAAAATTTTATTTAATTTTAATTCTTTTTTGTAAATTTTGTTTGCTAAGATTTTTGGAATGTAACGTTTTTATTTGCTCTGAATTTAATACTTACACTCTCATTTCAAGAAAAAGAAAAGGCCCATTAGAAACAAAATGGTGGTGATTTTTCCCTGAAAGAAAGAAAGAAAAAAGAAAACCCACGGTGGTTACAATGGTGGTTGCAGTTGGCGGTGAAAACGGCGGTGGTGGAGGCAGCTGTTGCATGAGATGGTGGCAGCATAACCGTAATAATCATAATTTTCACCACCACAATCATAATGTCAGTTGTAATGGGAATATTAACGGTGCTGGTGGCGGTGGCGGTGGCAGTGGGAGGGTGGTGGCGTCGGGATTTGTTTTCTGTTTGGTTTGTTTCGTTATGCATGGGTTGATCGCTGGGTTATACGGGTGGGTGGTCTTGACGACGCCGTTTCGTTCATATGAACGTAGGGGTTTGCCTTGGCTCGGTTGTCAGGAAGATAATGAAGGTTCTTGGGCCATTGGTGTTTTCTTTGGTCCCTCCCCTTTCTCTCTCAAACCCATTGAAACTGTAAGTCTCATTATTTATTGTTTTTTATTGTTACTTTTCATCATTGTTTGCAGTTAAGGTGTAAAGATTGATCTTATTTTATACCAAAAGAAAATCGGGATTTCTTTTTTCTTTCCCTTTTTTCTACAGTGAAAAAGATTGGATTTTTATGCTGATTTCTCTCAAAATTTTGGTTTTTTTTCCCTTTTTTTAAAAATTTATGGTGATATTTTCTTCTTTTAGTTGTGGGTTTTTTTTTTTTCTACTTTTTTTTAGTGCATGTGCAGTGAAAAAGAGTGGATTTTTATGCTGATTTCTTTTAAATTTATGTGTTGTTCTTTTTTAATTTATGGTGATTTTTTTTTTAGGCTGATATATGGAGAAATGAGAGTGCAGCATGGCCAGTAGCTAACCCAGTAATAACCTGTGCTTCAGCTTCTGATTCTGGTTTCCCTAGTAACTTTGTTGCTGATCCTTTTCTTTATGTTCAGGTAATTACTGTTTTATTATTATTATTATTATTATTTTATTGGCACTTATTTGTTTATTCATCTGTTTCTCCTAACTGATTCTATTTTATTTTGTGTCTGTAATCAAGGTAGGACTTAAGTGAGTATTTTTTTTAGGCCCAATGAACAGTCCTAAGTTGAGAATTTTACATTTATATATATATATATATTTAATTATTTTCATATTTCCAATTTCAACTGTTTCTATTATTGTTTGAGAATCTTTTTCTATTATTCAATTAGTAGAAGAAATTTTTTTCTGATTATATCTATGTTACTTGAACTCGAGTGAGAGTTTCTAATACCAATATATGTTCAATATGAGTATATTTAATTTTTTTCAGGTTTTTCATGTAATTAGAGGATCTCCAGAGAGTCATATTTTTATACCTATATCCAAATATATGTTGGATATAGGTATCGGATTTGAGTACTTCAAGGAAAATGAAGTGTCCAAGAGCAACATAGATATCTATAGTTCCTTGACAGAATGTGTTCTTTTTAGATTAATATGCATCGTGTCATACATGTTACATAGAGTCGAGCAAATGGATTGTATCTTGCAGGATATTGATTTGCGATTTATATAATATTTATTTTGGCATTTATTGTCTTCAAACTATATTTTGTTGAAGTAGGATGAACCATATAAAACATGGGGTGCTGAGCTGAATAATTGATTTTCAAGATTACCGATTCATATTAGCTTGTAGTTTAAGGTCTATAGTAACAATTAAACATGCAGGGAAATTCACGGATCCATGAATATATCGATTTTGTTTTGGCTTAGATATGTCAATGCAATAGCAAAGTCTGCCGAGAGGGAGGAATCGTGGGGCTCATGATGCAGTTTCAGTTAATATCAGGTGCTTTCTGTTAAGATTTGGTGAAGCAGATGTTGATGCTTTCTACGAATACGAGGATGTTTCGTCCTTCTTCCATTAGTCCAGAATCTTTCTAAGCACATGGATGCCTTCTATAAAATATTTAATTCAATCTTTTGCTATGGTGTGTGTATTTAAAAGATTACAGAATGGGAGCTGCCCAAGGAAATGATGCAGAGTTGAATTAAAAATTCCGTTTTACTGGCTCTGTTCCTTTTTTTTCTCTAAATTATTATTCCAAAGAGCATTTGAGTAACCTGCTGATTAACAAATTACAAAATTTGCTAGAATACAATTTTGAGTTGACAATTACTACATTACTCCTTTTGTTTTGCTTGAACTAGGAAGGGATTTTAATAGAGCTCAACTTTGGAAGATTCAAGCTTTTTCTTAAGCTTCTTTATGTGTTTTCTCTTGGAGATAATGTGAATGAAAGCATGGGCCTAATCAAGATTACAAGTAGAGATGTAATTAGCGATTCTCACCACCACTTGTGGTGCGGTTAGTTTGAAATCAAGAAAAGATCCGACAAAGTTCTCAACCCTGAGGTCTATTAGTCTAGGTGATTATTGGCATGGGTCAAATACCTTAATCTGTGAAAGCTATGTTGCTCCTATTCTTAATTTTTCTTGAAGTATCTATGTCCAACACCAGTGTCCTATGCACATTGGGACATGAATATGGGGATATCATCCTCCAAGAACCTTCTGAACACATGGAAAAACATAGAAAGAAATGGACATATCTGTTTCAGATTATTTTATTGCAGCAGGCACATAGATATGGTGCAAATCAGGGTCCTTGAAAGCGCTTTTGTCATTAAATTATGTTACTGGATTATTTTATTTGTTTGAGTAATTTATTTTTATTATTGAGTTTAGACAGCTAATATTTTTAACTTTGAAATACTAGTTTTAATTTCACGGGCAACTAGGTACCATCCTTAAACTCTGGTCTGTGGCTTTTACTGATCTGTTTGCTGCCTATCTCCCAAATTAACCTCATGAATCATTCAACATCGAAATGTCATTCTGCTATGTCATGCTAGTATTACTAATATTCTGAGTATTTCATTTTATTTTCTTTTGTTCTCTCTTCCCTGAATGAATCTTTTCGATATTTTATGTTATACAGTTGAAAGTGTCTTCAGTTGTGCTGCATCAATAATCCCTTGTAATTTTTCCCAGAGATGTGCAGCGCTCCATGCATTGCTTGCATCATCCCCAGCACTATTGCTTTTATTTATAGGGTCCAAGATGAAATATTTTAGGCTAGAATATTGAATGATGAGTAGGTTTTAGTTGTTATGTTACTGCTTGCCGAATCAGTTATGAAGAAATGATGGATTTCTGCGAGTTAATATTGCCTTAGCTCATTTTTGTCTTGTATCTAATATTTATAGTTTTATCGGGCGCTACTGGGTTGTTTATATGTTTATCGATAAACAGAGAGTTCCTCAAAATAAATAAAATTGAGAGAATGCAAGTCTCATGCTTTGTTCACCTTGTGCATTTATCATTCATTCGAACACATATGCTCTCATAGTTGGACCCGAATTTTTTCTACAAATATTCCGAGGTTTAAAGATTACATTATATTGTGTTAATTTTTATTTGTATTTGAAATCTATCCTCATGTTTTTTGGAAATGTGTTGTAATTCAGGGAGATATATTTTACCTATTTTACGAAACCAAGAACTCATTCACCATGCAAGGGGATATCGGGGTCGCAAAAAGTATCGACAATGGAGCAACATGGCAACAACTGGGCATAGCCTTGGATGAGGACTGGCATCTTTCCTACCCGTATGTCTTTAACTATCTCGGCCAAGTAAGACTATCAATTTCATTTGTTCGCTTTTTTACCGTGCACTTAGGTTCGATATACACAGGTTTATTGCTTAGTTTAGACAAACTTTAAGTACCTTATGATTTCATAGTGTGGGCAAGCAAGAGAGATCTGATTTTTGGGCAAGATTTTTAAGTTGGTCTTATCTAGTTTCTAGTAGACCTGGCAATCTTGGGCACGACACGATTAAAGACACGAGCACAACAAAAAAAAAAAAAAAAAACCTTAAAATACATCACAAAACATGACATACAAAATAACATAGATACGACAGGTATGTACAACCGTATAAAAATTTATATAACATGAATTATTAATGTGTCAAATTTTTTATAAAACATATAAATCTTCAAAAATGATTATGAAATAGAAAAATAATATGAATATGATAGGAATACAGGAATTACCAGCTCTAGTTTCTAGGACTGATCAGTTCAAATATTACTGTTTCTTATAATGGTTAACTACCATTATCTTCATGAGATGGTTATCTACATGTTAGATTATCTCGTTTATTGATGGAATCGCTTGTTGTCTTGCTCTTAACTACAGATATACATGATGCCTGAAAGCAGTCAGAAAGGAGAACTTCGCCTGTATCGAGTAATTAACTTTCCCTTACAGTGGGAACTGGATAGGATCATCATGAAAAAGCCCCTTGTTGATTCCTTTATTATTGATCATGATGGAGAGTATTGGCTTTTTGGCTCAGATCACAGCAGTTTTGGAACAACGAACGGACAGCTGGAAATTTGGTATAGCAGCTCACCTCTTGGTCCTTGGAAACCACACAAGAAGAACCCTATTTATAACATTCACAGGAGCTTCGGGGCTCGTAATGGTGGCAGGCCATTTAGATATAATGGAAATCTTTATCGGATCGGTCAGGACTGCGGTGAAACATATGGGCGACGGGTGCACATGCTCCAGGTTGAAATTCTTACTAGGCTTGATTACAAGGAAGTTGAAGTCCCGTTTCTCTTCGAAGAGTCCAGTAAGGGTCGGAATGCCTGGAATGGTGCCCGCTACCATCACCTTGATGTGCAGCAGCTAAGTTCTGGTGAATGGGTTGGGGTTATGGATGGGGATCGAGTACCTTCAGGGGACTCGGTCCATCGTTTTCTTCTTGGCTGTGCTTCTGTTGCAGCTGTTGCGGGCCTTGTTCTTTTATCGGGTGTCCTACTCGGAGCAGTGAACTGCATTATTCCCCTTAATTGGTGCGCTGATTACTCGGGAAAGAGAAGTGATACTCTTATGGCTTGGGAAAGAGCTTATTTATTTTCTTCGAAAGTGAAGCGATTCCGAAGCCGGTTGAATCGAGTACCTTCATTTCTAAGAGGCAGGATAAAACCAAACACCTATACTGGAAGATTAGTTTTGGCACTGATATTTGCTATAGGAGTCGCACTTTCTTGCACAGGCGTTAAGTTCATTTATGGAGGCAGTGGCGCCGAAGAACCCTACGCATGGAAGGGTCAATTTTCGCAATTTACGTTATTAACGATGACATATGATGCTCGTCTCTGGAATTTGAAAATGTACGTGAAGCATTATTCGAGGTGTGCTTCGGTAAAAGAGATTGTTGTGGTCTGGAACAAAGGGATACCCCCGAAGTTGAGTGATCTGGACTCGGCAGTGCCTGTTCGGATCAGAGTTGAAAATCAGAACTCCCTCAATAACCGATTCAAGATGGATCCGTTTATTAAGACTCGTGCAGTTCTTGAGCTTGACGATGATATAATGATGACTTGTGATGATGTTGAGCGCGGATTTATGGTGTGGCGTCAACATCCCGATAGGATCGTGGGGTTCTACCCTCGTTACGTTGATGGAAGCCGTTTGGAGTATAATGGCGAGAAATATGCCAGAACAAATAACGGGTACAACATGATTCTTACTGGGGCTGCTTTCATAGATAGTCAAGTAGCCTTTCCAAGGTATTGGAGCGAGCAAGCTAAAGCCGGGAGAGAAGTGGTCGACAAGTATTTTAACTGCGAGGACGTGCTACTGAATTTCTTGTACGCGAATGCAAGCTTGTCTAAAACTGTCGAATATGTGAGACCTGCTTGGGCAATAGATACATCGAAACTTTCCGGTGCAGCGATCAGCCGGAACACAAAAGCACATTACAAAATAAGAAGCGACTGCCTTACGAAGTTTACTAATATGTATGGTAGTCTGACCGGCCGGAGGTGGGAATTTGATGGCCGGAAGGATGGTTGGGATTTATAGCGTGAAAGCAATAGCTTTAAGAGCGGCTCCTTGGATTCTTCTTGTTCCTCGTATTTCTCTCAACGTCGGGATAAATTCGTGTCCCTTTCTTGCTTCGAGTTGTTGATCTTTACAGGGAACTAGGTTTCAATGCATTTAATATTAGGTTTTGCACATTGGTCTTCAGGTTTTCTTACAGAATAGAAAAGGTTTTTGAATATTGAAATACTGCTTTGTCTCCCTCTACTCTTCTAACTCCTGTTCTTATATTTTGCCCCTTCAAGCTATGTTGTTCTAACTTTTTATTTTTTTTAAAGTTTTCATGTGTCCGACATATATTCGGACTTTGGTACGAAGATGTGACCTTTAAAGGACATTTCAAATACATAAAATAAATTCAAAAAAAAATTAAACATACTCGTATTGGATAAATACTCGTATCCAACACTCACTCGAGTTTCAGTAACGTAGTCTTTTTAAGTGCTAATGGAATGTTCCTTGGAGTTGATTTGATGAAATGGATCTACTAGTTTGGTTTTGGCTATTAATTGTGTGGAAAATGACACCTTTCCTTACTATAGTTGGACCATATTACTTTTTTTTTTTTTCAACTTCAATATTTCCTTTTTTTTTTTCAGAAAAGAATTTTTTTTAGAAACTTGATTGTAGTATTTTAGAAGGAAAAAATAGAGAATGAAAATTATCCTTTTTTTTTTTTTAAAAAAAGGAGATTGGTTTTATATATCAACAGTTGAGTTTTTTAACTATACATACAAGATTAAGAGACTATCATATTTTATTTTTTTAAATTAGTTTTTTTTTAAATATACCTTAATAGAATGTGTCACCCTATTAATTAGATTTAAGAATATGTGTTTTTGTGTTATTTTTGTGTCAATCGTATTGAAGTTGTTGTATATTTACATTAGTTTTAATACATTAATAATTCTTTTATATGCTTATGTATTTATTCGTACTCATATTATATTTTTCATATAATGTTTTAATTATTTTTTTGTATTCATGTGATGTCCAAAATTATTAAGTCTACTGTTAATATTGTGGATTAATCGTGAGCGAGATAATTTTTTTTGGTAGAAAAAAGTCATAACTTAAAAATAAAAAAAATCGTAAATATTAAAATTTAAATATTAAATTTAAAAATACTAAGATAGCCAAATATTAAAAAATATTTATTTAAAAATATTTATATAAATTAATTAAATTAAGTTTAATTGATAGTTTTTGAACTTTGAAAGGCATGGATAACTTATCAGGGTGCACGTGCATGTGCATGCATGTTTAGACTTTAGGAAGACATCCAATGGACCATAAATTAATTAATTTTATTAAAAAACAGTTTATCCTTTCCGACACAATCTAAAGCATATGGAACACGTTTGTTGTTTAATTTTTTTTAATTTTATATTTATTTAATTCATTTTATCCATAACTTTAAACTATTGAGTTTGGGTCCCATGTCGTCTCCAACTCCCAATCAAAAGGTTAAAAACAATAATAAAGATAAAAGAATTCATTGCTTCTAGGGAGCCCACTTGTCTCCAGCAAAGATTGCAACGCGTCGTGCTAATCTAAAATAAATACATTTAATTTATTTTATTTTATTTTCTTTATGGGATATTTGTGAGAGATTTGAATTTCAATCATTTTTAAAGTGGGATTTATTTTTTTCGATTTTTATTCATTGTTTGACTATTCATGAATGGAAAGAGAATTATAAATAACTTGGATTACAACAAACCCATTTGGTCATTTTGTGTAAAAATAAGTGAAATAAAAAAAATGTGAGAAAGTTAATTTTGTTTTTATATTTTCTAAAAAAA
>JBBYHK010000015.1:14658275-14678771 GCA_038382065.1 Adansonia grandidieri | reverse complement strand
TAGCAATCCTCTTAAAAGAATAGATGATTACATGAGATCATAATAACAATTGTCTAGTATTATTATCATATCAAAGGCTACACAACTAGCAAAAAGCTGAAGGAACTTTTAAACAAAGATACAAAAATGAAAATTCCAAGAAACTCCAACCAAGATAACTTTATCATTGCAACAGCGACGAATCAAAACTCTTACAAATAAAATAAATCAAAATCTACAAATATCTTATTTTATTTAGAAAAAAAATCCTTTCAAAGATGATAAGAATAAAATCTAACTCAAAACTGCTGGATTAAACCCAACCACGAAAAATAGAGTCCACAATTTTCCTCATCTATCCAACTTAATATTTGAAACTGAAATTATTAATCAAAAGTCTGAGTTTGACTCTCACATCTTCTAAGACTTAGAAAAAAAACATTGCTACCATTACTTCCTTCACTAATTTGTATCCGACAATCCAAAATCTGTTAAAAGAAAAGGCATGAAACTCTAGCCAAAGAACAACCCTTTCTTTCAATTAATTCCTAATAAGAAGAAAAAAAAATTCTCTCCTCTTTAAATACTAATTCCATCCAAATTAACAGAATACACCCTATAAAACTATTAATTTACGGCCCCACATGACAAAATCTTACAATCTTCAAATTCAGAATCATATAATCCTCGAATTGTCACTATTGCAATAAGCCTCAGACGTGAATCTTGAGCGCATCAGATTTAGAAATTAATTTTTTGGAGGTTTGCTAGTCACCACAAAATTACCATGCAAATAAGTTGCCACTAATCTTTTTAGACTATGTGTGATTAATCACTCATTGAGATTTGCATTTTTCAAAACCCTCACAAGTGAATCTCAAAGTCTACTTATAAACCAGAATTATATAGATTCAAAAGTTGGTTATGTGTGGAAAAGAATGAACACCTCATAATGCTCGTATAACTTGATACTTTTTAATCACGTATTATTCTAATTTTATTATTGATTTTAATATTCGATATTTAAAAATAATTTCTGTTTTATGAAATTTTTTATTTATATTACTTTTTTTAAAGAATCGGATAATTATTACTTGAGAAAAGATGAAAAATTTTGGACACTTTATTTTCAAAAAGCAAAAATGTTTTTCCGAGTTAGAGTTTCGAAATAATAAACTAAATCAAGGGCCCTACACACTTAAATCAGCAGTCCAGTTATAGCATTCCTAGGATTAGATCTAACAAAATTTGGGTCTTCATCTTCAGAAACAAGCTCTTGCAACTATTGGACTTGAATTCAACCCCCCTCCCCCCCCCCCCAAAAAAAAAAAAAACTTGCTTAACGTTGCCTTTTCTCCTTCTAATACTTCCAAACTAGCTTCACCATACATTAACAAAAATGCTCAAATAAAAGAAGTAACGATCGAATAGGCATTGATAGGAACTAAAATCCTAGCAATATCAAATATATGCATCCCGCGAGTGCTATTAGTGGTAGTAACATATGAACCCCATAGTTTTCTGACTACTTTGAAGACATTTTCTGTCCACTGATGAAAGGGGACACTTGCAAGCCTTAACCAAACAAAACAATCTTGATCGACAACATGCGCCTTCTAAGGATTGACTTTCTCAAACCAAATATCCAGCAAAGCTTTGAAATCTTAATAAACAAGCCTTCATTTCCACCGTTTCACCAAAAGTTGACAAAAATGTAGTTTCCACCCACAAGCTGAACAGCTAATGGAAACCTCAAAAATTTGACTTTCAAGGATGAATAATGTATGAATTTAAGCAACACTCACGTTGCGCTTCATTGAAGCCAATCAAAATCCACATGGGTAATATCAATGTCAAAAATAATTGAGAGACTCTACATTTGAAACTTCCTCACGTGTGGATTTCTGTGCATGCAAGCTGCCTTCTGAAACATCTCGATAAGAACAATTATTAGTATTTCATTTAAAACAAAAAATGAAAACCAGAGGCTTTAAAGGTTCCTCAAGGAATCACTCCATTTGTATTTCTTTTGGATGCTAAGTTGATGCTTAATTGATGATTAGAAGAAGGGGGAAGTGAGAAACCTTTTTGATCCTAACCAAAATTTTTTTTATAATGATAAAATAGCCATTGATTTTCCAACTATTCCCTTGAATAATTGAACGGAGAGGTTCTCATTCCTCTTTTAATCATACAAAAGCATAAAAATATGTAAAATGATTATTAGTATTACATTTGAAGAAGATGAAACGTCTTTGACTTTTCTAGAAACGTCAAAAGCTGCCCATAATACATTATTGGACACTCTTCTATTAAGGTTTCCCACGAAAGGCGTATGCTAAAAGGATCACAAATCACTTCCAATAAGGGTGTTGAAACCAACGTAGTAGGCATATCATTCTGATACTAATACTTATTGAAATTAGTGCATTTCTACATGTCGTTTTAGATTTATTAGTATTTTCCAAATACTTTTATCATATATATAATCCATTTTCAAATTCTTTAATAAAATTAAATTATGTGCAAATGCACATATACTTTTGTTACATACATGTCTATAAGTTCATGTGTAAATATAAATTTTTAAAATTAATATATTTAATATTTAAAATTTTTAAACATCAATAAGTGTAATAAATATAAACATATTAGAAAAAATAATAAATTATTATTAGTTAGGTTTAACAACCTAATTAATGAATATTGAATGAAATACTAAAAAAGAATTGAAAGTGAACGTGAGAGAAATTATTATAAATAGTTAAAAAGAATCAAATAAGGAAAAAGGTTTTTTTAATGAAAATCAAAATCCTGTATTGATTGATCTTTGTTGGTGTCACTCAGAATGGTCTATATGATTGGTACAAGTCAATGTGAATAGTAAAAGTTATTGCAATCAATACGGAATGGTACAATAACTGAAATGATATAATGCCATCATCCTATCCTCCCTAACTCTTACACTAGACTTGTCACATGCTAGAGGCATTACAGATATTCCTGATCCAATACCCTTTATTTTGTCTTCAATATATGTATATTCAGTAAGTTTGTTTCCAAAAGAGGTCTTTTCCACGCATAAATTCATTAACGTATTGACATTGCCCTCTAACTCAATTGAATTAACTTTTATCTATTGAACAAAGTTGATCAGTCATAATCGATACCACTCATCTAGTAAAGTTCCCCTTGTAAATTTGTGATATTTTTAAAAGATCTAGCATTCCCCTCATGAAGAAGTAGACTAAAACAATTAATCCAAGCGGTTTTGTGTCTGAACTCGCTATCATTTGATCATGAAGGGTCAATGTCAAAAAACATTCAACCTCAAAGTGACCTTTTGCCTTACCGATAAAGCCAAACTCCAGTTTATGAAATACTTCTCTATGGTTGTTTCACAAGACTCTTTTGATGCACTCCGACTTTTTTGCTAGTTTCTTTATCATCATTCATAATATTATTACAGTCAGCTATGTACTATTTTGTCTCCTCATTAGTAATACTTATTTTCATAAAATCTTTATGGCTTAAAAACAACCTCTTTGTCCACTTTTGTCTTTACTTTGGCAGATGTAGCCCCTGAACATTCGGTAAATTCTCAAACAATTTAACTTTATTACAGTATAAATACCTACCCTAACACCAATCTTATTACCTAACCACCATACCTTATTTTTCATGGCTCTTTTGGCCAATTCTAAAATAACAAGACGAACAAAACTAATTGTTTCCTCTTATGCTCTTTGTTTGTGATATGAAGACGTCAAAACATGTTTCCATAATGGTGAAAATCTTGGAGTAGCCATCTCAATTGATCTTTCAGAGGAATGTCGTTAACGAAGACAAAGGATAACATAGGAAAATAGAATGATAACTGTTGCTTTGGTACATGGAATTTTCTATATGTAGATCAAATGCAAATTATAAGACGAAATGACTCAATAATTTTAGATATAGTGTTCATTCTGTCCTATTTGAATATAATATCAATATCACATCAACTTAAGATATTATCGATGTCTAATAACATCACTCAAAAGTCTTATACACACATAAATCCAATAGTAATGAACAAAACAAACTAGCTACCACTTACGATGGAAACAAATTCTATATGCAACAAACATAACAAATCTTGTATTTCATATTAACCTTCTATCTTAAAATCATGACTAGGAGGTAAGCAAATCAAGTTTGAATACACGCAACAAACTTAAGATTTAATCAATGTTGAATATTAGACTCGATAGAATTTTTCCTACTTCTCATTATGCGCTATTCTTGGGCCAAAACTTTGTTTGAACCATCCATTTTCTTGCTTCAAATTTGAGATGTTTGAAGTTGGATTTTTTTCTTCTCGCTTGGTTTATAAGTTAGTTTTATGCTTTGCTTTTTAATGATATGGCATAAAGTTAAAAATTATATATAATTGAACAAGCTTCAATATATATATATATATATATATTTATATATAAAACAAACTATCACAACAATGAGTATACCAAACACAAAAAATCAAACAAAATTCAAAATAAAATTGGAACAAACCATATAAATAGAAACTTAATTGAACCTAAGATCATAAGATTACGAGATAATTTTTTTTGCTAGTGTCAAAAATCTGTTTTGCTTACATTGTACTTTTTGTTGTTTTACAGTACTCTAAATTATATATAAGAAACTATTAAGTTAAAGAATTAAAGGAATATATAAAGACAAAGTAATTGGAAAATATGGGTAGGAAAAGGAGATTAATTTTCGTTGTGGATGCACTTTTAGTCCTATCGCATCATGATTGCCGATGTAACATATGCTTTTGCAATCATTGCAATATTCATCGTCATGAATTTTTCAGTTTATACAAATTTCTATAACATATAGTAATTATAATTATAATCATAAAATAATTTTAATGATTTCTAAAATAGTTTATGGCACTCTATGATCTTTTATATATATATATAAAAGGGTAATTATGTACAAGTTATAAACTGAATATTACACATGTAATTCATAGTCACGAGTGTAACCACTATAGATTGCTAACCATTTACATTTTAATGCGGTGGATTCCGGTGATGAAAAGAGTCAAAACCGCAAAATAACAAACAAGTTGCATTTGTTATTTAAATCTTAGGTTAGTAAATGAATTCTTTTCTATCCCTAGGTATAGCTTTTAGAATGAAATTGCAGGATTAGGATTCATTTTGCAGGAAAAAATGAGTTTTTTTTTTTTTTTTAGAGATACATAAGCTTAAAGCAAAAAAATTTTCTTCGATTTCTTTTATCATAAAATTTAACATGATGCTACTCAATAGATATGAAGTTTTTATAATGATGCCTTTTTCAACGTCTCTTGTTTTATGTATATATTCCGTGAGCAGAAGGAATTATTTTGGTAAGATTTGTTTTGGGACTATCATGCTTGGTTGCACTTGTCATGTTCAAATTACGGAAGAGACATCTATCTATGGAGGATGAAATTGAAGGATTCCTTCAAAGTCAAAATAATTTAATGTCAAATAGGCACTCTTATTCTGAAATTAAAAGAATGACTAGAGGATTCAAATATAAATTAGGTTGAAGAGATTCTGGGTCAGTATTTAAAGAGAAGCTTCGAAATAGTCAGCCTGTTAGCAACAAAATTGTTAGGAAAGTCAAAAGCCAATGGTCAAGATTTCCTTAATGAAGTAGCTACAATTGGAAGGATCCAGCATTTTAATGTGGCACAACTTGTTGGATTTTGTGTGGAAGGATTAAAACAAGCTCTTGTATATGAGTTCATACCAAAGGGATTGTTAGATAAAGTCATATTTTCTAGGGAAAATAACATTTCTTTAAATTAGGAACAAATGGTTGAGACTCTTCTTGGTGTAGCTTGTGGAATGGAATACTTGCATCAAAGCTATGATATGCAAATTTTACATTTTGATATCAAGAAGCACAACATTTTTTTAAACGAAAAATTTGTCCGAAAAATTTTAGATTTTGGACTTGCAAAACTAAAACCTATGTACATATGGATATATTGCTCCCTAACTATTCTGCAAACACTTAGGAGACATTTCATATAAAGCTGATGTTTATAGTTTTTGAATACTGTTAATAGAAATGGTGGGAAGAAGGAAAATTTTGAATGCTTCAATTGAACAATCAAGTCAGACATACTTTCCTTCTTGGATTTATGATCGATTTGATCAAGGTGAGGAAATGGACTTGGGTGATGTTATAGATGATGATAAGAAACTTGTGAAGAAAATTATAGTAGTTGCATTTTGGTACATACAAATGAAGCCCAATATTCATCCTCCAATGAGGAAAGTTCTTGAGATGCTTAAAATTGATGTGATGTCATCAAAAAGCCTCCAAAGCATTCGTTATTGTCTCTCAAAATGTCAAAAGATCATATTATTAAGAATTAATAGACAAATACATCAAGTTTCTTGATGCCATTATGTGATTATCTTTTATCACCTTATAGTATTGTTTGCTCAACATTAGTTTAATATTACACAAATCTACCTACAGCTGGGTTTCTTTTAGTTTAAAAAATTAAAAAAGAAGACCTAAGTAGTATTGTATGAATTTTTATTATTTTACATTAGCAAAATAAGGTGCTGAGGTCAAAATATCGTCGAAAAGTTCAATAAATTTAGTTTCAAATCATATTTTTTTTAAATTTATTAAACTATAGCAAAATATACTTAAGAAATAATAGGTAAAGATCAAAGGAGCCGAAGATAAATTCTTGTAAAGCTTTGTGAAACTATTCTGTTTTCTTATAGTTTTATATAATTATCTGACAAAAATTTTCTAAGTAAAATTTCATGTATGGCTTATCCTTCGTGGGTACACTAACTACCATCAACTGAGGTACAGAATTATTAGGTGTTATTGTCTAAACCTCTATCAAAAATGTCGTTAGTCCAAATTCAGTAATGCTATTATGCTCTTTTTTTTTTTTTTTTTTGCAATGTAATATTCTTTAAGATGTGCCATGACATTAATATTATGTATTTATATATAATATCAAAGCTTTATAGGGCATTATTTCTTATAAGTGAGCTTACCCCTATCATCATAATGAAAAATTTAAACTCTTTCATTAATCTTATTTTTAATAGATCGAAACTTGATTTATTCCATCTATTATATTAAATTTAATTTCTTTATCTCAATTTTAGCGAATTTAATCTTTGAAGTTTTATGAAAATTTATAGAAGAATAATAGGGAAGTGTATACATAGGAAAAACGAAAAAAAAAATGCAGGCCATTGTGAAAAGAAAATGGATGAACAGTAATGTTAAGCATAAAGGAAAATGAGACAACTGGGCTCAAGTTGATGGTCAATAGAAATTAAAAAAAAAGGAAATATAAATGACGCAATAATGTGAGTGCGAGGGGGCCTTTTTACAGAAATAATGTATATTTTTTATTCTTGAATATACACAGATTTAAAATTATTTTCGAAAATATACTTATTTTTAATATGTGTTGAGAAATCATCATGGGAGGAGGTGAGAAGTTTGCATGTTGGGAACTCGCCATCTGATATGGCAAGTTCCCAACATGGGGATGAATTCCATTGAGTTCCTAGTGTTGCCTCCCTCCATTACTAAGGTCATCGGCTTTACCCTGACCCTTAGAATAATTAAGGGAAAGGGGAAAAAAGGGAAGGAAGAGCTTAGACTCTATAAATAGAGCTAGAAGCTTTTTCTTTTATATCGAAGAAAGAAAGAAAAAAATTTATAGTTTAAGTATTTGTATTTAAAAGAATTTTTTTTTTAATAATTTTTTAAGGTATGTTTTATTTTTATATGTAGAAGTATTGTTATAATGTTGAAATATATAGCTTTGCAATTAATTGTTATGATTAAATTTAATTTTATTATAACTAAGGTTTTTGATTGCAAAAGTTGAAATTTGTTAGCACTACTAAGGTATGATTTAAGCTTTTTAAATAAATAGTTTGAAATTTAATTTTATAATTCATTATCATGATTAAATTTAGTTTCATTATAATTAAGTTGTTTTAGTAGTTGAAAATTTTTTGAAAGATTAAGGTATAATTTTCATCCTCTTTGAAAAAAATTATCGGATAATTGCATCATGCCAAGAGAATTTTTCTACGATGAAGTTTATTTATGTTGTAATTAAGGTTTTTCATTGTAAAAGTTGACTTAGTTTGATAAATTAAGTTGTTTTAATGTTTAAAGAATTTTAACTTTTTTGTAAGCATATTTTCGAGTAATATAATGGCTTCATCATCATCATCATTGTCATCATCATTGTTGAGATTACAGAAAATTCATATATTGTCAAGGGTATTATCTAAGGTACTAAACTTTTATTAATCAAATTTTTAAATATTACGAATTTAGAATCTTATAACTAATAAATTAATTATTTTTTGAATAAGATTATGATCGATAGTTACAATTGCATAAATATGCTTTGGAAGAACCAAATGCATAAATTATAGATTATTTACAGTTATCTAGATTTTACTATGCAACTTTAGTTAAAACCCCATAATATGTGCCTGGACTAATAAAAGCCTTGACTGAACGATAGAGACACGAAACACATCATTTCATCTTTCATGCGATGAATGCACGATCACCCTAGAAGATGTAACACTTCAGTCGGAACTGCCAGTTGATGGCGAGGTAGTAACATGGGGAAGCCTCTTGGAATAGGGTGAGGTGTGCCTTGAATTATTAGGTGAGATCCCTCTAGCTGACTATTTAGAAGGGTCAAGGCTTAAAATAGTTTGGTTGGAAAGAACTTTTGCTACACTCCCAGAAAATCTAACTATACAAGATATAGATTATGCTGCTAAAGCCTATATTTTACAATTAATTGGAGGAATGTTAATGCCTGATAAATCTAGTAATCGTGTTCATTTAATGTATCTTCCAATTTTATGAGATTTTAGGAAGGCTAGAAATTATAATTGGAGTTCAGCTTGTTTAGGATTCTTATATAAGGAACCCTATTGACCCATAACTAAATGCACGCGTGACATAGGTGGTTGTTTATGGCTGCTGCAATTGTGGGCTTGGCATTGAATGTCATTTCTTCCACCAAGAGTTAGTGTACAGCCCGCATACCCTCGTGCGTTAAGGTAATAAACTTGAAACTTCATTTATATTGCATTAGATGTAGAGGTTATACTAACATTAAAATTATTAAAATTTCATATATATTTGAACAGATGGTATGGTTGAAAGGATTATAAATTTACACCAACGAAGCTCAAAAGTATCAGAGGAAGATTTAAATGCATCACCTCTAATAGGGTAAATATTTTAATGTAGTTGATTAAAATTCATATATAGTTAACCCAATAGATGCCATATTGTTCAGTAATAATTTTTATGTATTTTTATAGTTTTTATGGATGCCATATCATTCTAATGAGATATTGGCATGCCTCCCCATAGAAACGTACGGAAGTAGCTACATCTGGCATGCAAATACGACACTGATATGCATTCAAGTTGTAGATTAACACTAGGTGGATACGGTCTTACGCCAATTTAGGATGCAACAACTAATCCCTCAAGCACTAGTGAACCTTAATAGAGTTCACAAGATTGACATGTGTGGTAATCATGCAGAGAACTAGGCCGAAAAGCATAGAAAATGGATATGATTTTGGTAAAATCGTTCTATACTTATTGCTTCTATTTCTGAAAAAATGAACAACAATTTTGAGCTATCAAATGAATACATGAAATGGTTCTGTGAACAAGGTCGACCTTTTATTTTTCCATCATTAGGTGTTCATTGGAGGATGAGGCAACCTACTTTGGCAGTTGTTTATAGTGTCAATGCCCCTAAGATGTCATTTAGTCATCTTAAACCAAAACATGATTCTAGAATATCATTTAGTCATCAATACTTTTTCAATCACACAAGTGATGATGATGAGGATAGGTGTTATTGGCCAGAGCCACCAACCAGTAGGTTAGATATTGACCTTCTGACACAAACTTCAGGTCTAACATATCTGACTACCATGTACCAGTTTAGTACTCCTGTTTCAAGTTGGGGTGATATGAGTATCTTGATCCTTTTTACGGTGTGGTAGGTGCTGCTTCCTCCAGCAACTGGAATCCATTTTTGGGTATGATAGATATGGGTATGTCTATGAGTGATGGATTTAAGGTTTCAGATATTGCAAATGAAGCCATTCAAGAAGAAGCCATTCAAGAATAAGCATCGGTGATGAAATAAGAGGCTGAGAATGTCTAACTAAGAGCACTGGTGGCAATGAAACTAAAAATATTGATTGATGATTATTGCAACACGTAATAGGATAGCTCCACATTGTTGTTCAACACCACGTGAAAGGGCCCCCCATCAATAGAATTTTATATGTAGTGATTTGTTTAATATGTATTTTTATCATTATTGTCATTTGCATAATATGTATTTTTATCGTTCAAATATTTTTGGTATAATTTCTATTTTTATTATTTATGATCATTGATATAGCATGTTATATGAAAAAGATGTTTATGCTAAAATTAATCTTATTTTAAGAAAAAAGATTCTTAATATGTTTCTTTAAACCCAAAAGATGTTATGTGGAAATTACAAATCGTACAATGGATTCCTTCTGACCTGATAGAAAAAATATGACTAATGCCTAATAAATTTCCTGGAACCCAAAAGACGTGACAGATGTATGGGGTATCAAATTCCTTCTAACACGACAGAAAAAAGATGACTAATGCCTAATAAATTTCTTAGAGCTCGAAAGATGTGACAGATGCGTGGGGTATCAGATTCCTTATGACACGACAGAAAAAAATAACTAATGCTTAATAATTTCTTGGAACCTGAAAGATATGACAGATGCATGAGGTATCGGTGATCTCTGTGTTGGGATGCAGTTTGCTATGAAAGAGGTGGTGCTTTAACTATCAAGCACTATAATATCAAATACTGCGTAGATTACAGAGTTATTGAATCTATGCCAACCAAGTATCACGGTAACTGCAAAATGTATGGCACGGGGTGCAACTAGAGTATAAGGGCAACATTGTTAAAAAAGAAATAAGTTTGGGATATTAGAAAATACAATGGCCCTTATGCTTGTACATTTGGATGAATTTCACAAGATCACATGAAATTAGATTCTAACATGATTTGCTTATGCATTTTATCATTGGTCCAAGCGAACCCAGCCATTTATGTTTCAGTTTTGGTTGTCAAGATACGAAGTAGGCATTGGTACCTGACCTCTTATAGGAAAGCATGGATAGTAAACTGGAAGGCAATTATTCGACTGCTTGGTGATTAGGATAAATCCTACAATGATCTACCAAAATGGTGAAATGCAATGTAACATTTTGTTCCTAGCACAATAGTGTAATTACAGACCGTACCTGCATACAATGGTCAACTAATGGTGTAAGGTAAGCATATTTTCCATCGACTTTTTTGGACTTTCAAGTCTTGCATTGAAGGCTTTCCCTTTTATAAGCCTATTATGCAAATAGATGGTACATTCTTATATGGAAAATACCAAGAAAAATTATTGTAAGCTATTGCATAAGATTGCAATGAAAACATTGTACAAATTGCCTTTGCAGTTATGGAGGGTGAGATAAAAGAGGCATGGTAATTTTTTCTCTACAATTTATATAGATATGTTGTTACACATCCTGGCACCTGCTTGATTTCTAATCGACATCAATCCATCAAATATGTCATCAGAGACTCTGATAGTGCATGGAGACCTTTAAATGCATATTCTTTATATTATATTCGACATATTGCAGCTAATTTCATGAGGAAGTTTAATAATAAAGACTTGCATCGACAGGTTGTTAAAATGGGTATGTATTCATAATTATGGTTATTTAATCTCTTACAAACCTCTCAATTTTCATTTTTATTAACAAGTTGTTTACAAGTCCATAAATTAACACATGATTTTAATAGCATACAAGTTGAGGCAACCTCATTTTCAGTGATACTATGAAAATCTTCGTGCAAAAAATACAAAAATGGCCAATTAGATTGATAGGATCCCGAGGGAGAGCGGGCTCAATCATATGATGAAGGAAGACATTATGGACATATAATAGTGAACCTAGCTAAATGTCTAAATTCAATATTCATCTTCCCATAACTGCTTTAGTCCAAGCAACGCATTTTAAGTTGGCTAAACTATTTGTTAAGATGGGAAACAAGTAGATAGCAATGATGGAGGCAAGCCACACATACTGCAAAATAGTCACTAATGCCATATGGGAAAATCAAGGGAAAGCTAACTCCTACTTTATTCGTAGGTTTACACGAGCAAATCAATCTTTCCTGGTTGAAGAGCTAGAAAACCCACAGGAAAGAGTTATGGCTTAGAACTACAAAGTTAATTTTAACGAGAGATGGTGTGACTGTGGAAAGTTTCAAGCATAAAGGTACCCCTATTCACATACTGTTGCTACTTATGCTCATATCCATATAGATTGCATGCTACATGCATACAATATTTATAAACTGGAGACTATATCGAACATCTATCAACATGAGTTTCAACCTATCAAGCATGAAGATTATTGGCCGAAATTTAATGGTCCACAACTATGTCCTAATCTAAAAATACGAAGAGATCCAAAAGGTCGACCAAAATCAAGTCGTATTCCTAATGAAATGGAACTTAAGGAGAGATGCCAACCAAAGCGTTGCAAATTTTGCAAGAATGAAGGCCATAGCCTTAACAAATGTCTTTACAAATTTGACACCTCGAGGGAGAGTTCGCACCAATGATAATGCTAGTAAATGATTTGTTAATTAAAATTTTATACTAATATATAAATCAAAGTTGTTTAAATTTTTACATTCAATTTTCAAATATTAGTATATTTATATTGGTACTAAATGTAATATACTCACACAACATACCTAAAACTTATAGTAACTTTAAACTATCAGCATAAATCATTACTATCATATCAAAAATTAAAAATCTATAATATTTATTCAAGTATAAACCTAAAATTATATTGTATTTAACTATAATTTAAAAAAAATTAAAATCATAATCTTATTATAACAAGATGAAAAAAACCATAATCTTATTATAGCAAAAAAAAGAAAGAAAAATAAGATGAAAAAAAAATATGTGGCGAGTTCCCAACATGCATTCTCCTTGCCACTTTCCATGGTGAGTTCTCACTAGATAACAGAAATAAGCACATTTGAGAAAATTTTAAAATGGCATAAAATGAGAAATAAAAAAAATTTACATTATTTGTATAAAAAAGCCTGAGTGTGAGAGTTAGAAGTTGGGACATTGGTAGAGTGGTAAAGGAGTTGGTTTTGGCATGGTAGATATGGATAGAATTGTTTTTTATTTGGGTTATTTTAGGGTTTGATTTATTTTTTATTCAGGATGTTTTGGATTTAGATATTTCATAGTTTACATTATTTTGGTTTTGATTTTTTTGCTTTCGGATAGTTTTTTGTTTGATTTATTTCAAATTCGTTTCATGTGTCTATTTAAAATATTTCAGCTTCATTTAGAATTTTGACTGTAAAGCGACATTTTTGTTAATTTCAAGTGCAATAATTAATTTAAAAGGTAACACAATACTAAAATTAAAAATCTTAAAACTTGATGAATATTTATATAAATATAAATTCTATAATATTTCTTTACACATTGAGTATAATTTTTTTGCATTTGAATATTATTTATTACTTTTTTGGTATTCTTCTAAGTTCAAATACAAGCTAAATATGAAAGTCTAACATATCAAACTACTAACTGTATAACAAAAAAGTTCTTAAACTTTTACATTTCTTATTATTATATATCTATTTTAAATTTTTATGATGTTTGTTATTGAATATAACTATAATTAATAATTATATAAGATGTTTTCTTTTATATATAAGTTAAAATAAATATAAACAACACCCAAAAATTAAAAATCTAAAGGCTATTAATGTAGTATTCATAAAGAAAACTAACAAAATTTGCTGATCCTTTTTTGTGGGGAGGTGAGATAGAGCTTTCAAGGATCGTTTCCTAGGTTGTTTCTGCTGGCAAGTGATAGGCTGGCGAAATTAGGGGATTTTGTAGTAAATAATTCTTTCTTACATCAGATATGGAAGGGGTATTTTAGGAGGAAATTATTTGGGTATGAAATGGATATGTTATAGGAGAAATAAGCATTGGTACACAATGACTAGCGGTCTTTTTCTATTAAAAAAAAAGATCTCGAATATGCTTAACCAGGATCATATCTCAACCCCAACGTTTAAGTGAAGTAAGTCATGGAGGTTTAAGATCCCGCCATAAGTGCTTGCTTTTTGTGATTGTTTATTCTTGATGCAGTACCAAAAAAAGTTTTTCCAAAGAGAAAGACTTCCGGTGGATGATTCTCAAAGCTTGTGTCAATGGTTTAAGGAAGAAAAGGAAGATTCTAATCATGTATTGTTTTTTTGTAAGTGGACTTAAAATTTTTTATGTGCAGGGTTAGTTGGTGTTAGCCAAATATTTTCTGTTATTCGGCTTTGATCCTTTGTTTGTGGGCTTTTTTAGATGTTGGTGGTAGGCGACTTTGCAGCTACTTTATAGTTGATTTGGCTTGCTAGAAATGAGACTATCACTAAAGACATAAGATGGACGGTGGGAAACCTGCTTTTTATAGGTAAAATAAGATCTCTACAATGGATTAAAGCTATTAAGAAGGATTGTTTTATTGAAGAAGTAGCTTGGTAGAGTAATCCTTCTAATTGTGTGTATAAAACAGAAGACTCAACCAAGAAAAAGAGAGATGGGGCTAAATGAATAGCTCCAGAATTTGGTCCAATAAAGTTCAATGTTGATGGGTCGACAAGGGGAAACCAAGGCTTTCTAGGGTTGGTGGAGTTCTTAGGAAAAAGGAAGAGGAGATAGTGGCTTAGTTTATGGGACCAGTAACCGTTGTAGAACTAATGGCCATCAAAATTGCCTTAGAACTGTTTAGGAGGAGTAGGAGAAAGGGGAGGATAGGCTTGTTATCAGTCAAGACTCTAAAGTTGCTGTTTTCCGATGCTCTCACTCGAATACTAGACCTTAGCGATTGGCAGATATTTTCTCCGAAATAGATAAAATACATGAAGGACACGTAAAAATAAAATAAAATAAATTAGACACAGTAAAACATGATCAAGACGAGACCATTAGACATGCGATTAATTTTTTTAACATTTTTTTTCTAAATATGAAATCATTACGAGATTTAGTTCTGATAGACTTGTTAAGTATTAAGTTTATATTCAAGAATAAATTTAAAAAATTAAAAATTATTTGCACGTTAATATTTGATTAAAAAATATCAATTTTACATTTTATTTATATTGTTATATAAAAAATATTTCTATTGTCATGTAATTTTTTTAAAACTCTCATGCCATCGTATTTCTGTCCTGTTATACCTTTATTATGTGTTCATGTTGGACGTCAAAATTTTTTTCCTTGCATATTAAATTCTAATCATTCTATCAACCTTTCCTAAGTTCGGGAAGTTTAAAATTCCTTCTAAAGTTTAATGCTTTTTGTGTCTCGCTATATTGGATAGAATTACCACCAAACTTTTCTTGAAATTAGAGGCATTCATATTTCCGCTACACACAGTCAATCTGGTTGAGGAAGATTCTGATCATGTATTTTTCATTCTCTTGTGCTTGAATGTACTCTCGGATCCCGATTTCTTGAAATTTAATGTTGATGGCTCTTCAAGAGGTAATCTTGGGGCGGCTGGTTGTGGTGGAGTACTTTCTAATTCATGTGGCTTTGTTAAGGCCCTATTCTCCTGTCCCCTCAGTATTCTAGACTCAAATGTCGCTGAAATATATGCAATTAAAGTATTTGCCTTTGCAATGTTTGTGAAATCCTCTTTCGAAGAGGCTTATTATTGAATCAGACTCAGCAAATGCATTAAGCTGGTGTAGCAACGTTGATTCGATGAGTTGGATGTTATGGAATGTGTTCAAGGGTATCGTTTATTACTAGTCCTTGACTCAAGAAAGTCAGAATGAACAAAATATTTGGATCAAAGATCCTTCAAACGAGCTTTCTCAAAAACAATAAAATTTTCAAAAATTTTAGACAAAAATACCTATACTTCTAGAAACAATTTTAAACAATTTCAAAATTTTGTTAAATTCATTTTATATATATATATATATATATATATATATATATTATATTGTAAATTCAAACTAATACACATCGATATAAGAAGAATCGTGAAAGATAATGAAAATATAATTGCGTGCATCCAAAAACTTCCAAAATAATGTTATCGAAGATTAACTTACACGAAAGGTTCTTGATGGTACAATATATTTGCCATTTTCAATTTTTTATTTTACAAAATAATTTAAAATGAAACACTAATACCTTGAACTTTGATTCGACAAATATAATAATCAATTACAAACTCTCAGAAAGCAAATTAGTCCAGAACAAAGGTCTAAGAATGTAGGTAGTCTAATGACTTTATAGACTCCCAAAAACAAATTAATCTAAACTAAACTTTAAGAGTGTAGGCAATCCAATTTCTTTTACCTTTAGAAGTGCTAAAGCCTCTAAAACAAACATTGATCCTACCTGTAGGAATTAAAATATGATTATCATTCAATTTTCTCTTTCCTATTAAATAAAAAATTTGCATCTAAAAACATATGCAAAAATTAAAAATATAACTTTGATATTCCACTTGCACATACCTACATCATTCCAAAGAGCATATACTTTCCTCTACTACAAATGGCTATTACAATTCATTCTAAGAACACTCCAGCACCAAATGAAAAAAAGCACAAGAGACATTTTTATTCTAATTACTTATTTCTATCCAAGAGTCAAACAATGGGACATGTAATTGTTCTAACATGGCAGGACACAAATATAGCACATCATAGTCGAAAACTTTATATTGTTTGAACTAGGGTTAAGTTTTAAGAATGAGTAGCTCATCCGACTTCTCCATATGGCTATTACAAAATAATTGAAAATTTGAAGTTATCACCATCTTTTTGAGGTTGGTGTGATCACCACTTATGAAAACTGATCACTTTAAATTTTGAAAATTTATTTTAAAATGATTGATTTTATTGTTTGTGGTGAAAACTAGAGTAAGAATTGGGTTCAGAAGTTGGTTACATGTGGGAAAGGATTAGCACCCTTATAGTGCCCAAAATTGGTACCAACTAGCCATGTATTATCTCGGGTTTGGGTTTCTCGATTTTAATTTTGAAATTTAATCATAGTCCTCTTTTAAATGCTATAATGATTTTTGAATAAAAAACCTGATTTTTATGAATTCAAAATTTTCACTCTCAAGAGAATTTTATTTTAAAATTATATTTCAGATTTGACATTTAAAAGGATAATTTTGAATCAGGTACCAATGTTGACTTCTTTTCCAAAAGAATGGCAAAATACTCAAGAAAGATCTCTATCTGAGAATATTGCATTAATTTTTCAAGAAGGCAAAAAACTGGATTTTCATGAATGCATTTCTTGTGCTTGGTAGGCTTATGAGAAATTAATTACTACATATAGTTCACATAACAATAAATTACAAAAATAAGAAAAGAAAAAAAAAGGGGTCAATTCAAAATGTAACTCATAAAGCCTCGTATACATAGAAAAATAATCAATTCATGACTAGGGACAAGCTTAGATTTAAATTATGGTTAAAGCATAAGAGTTTTAAAGAAAATCAAACAAAATTCAAAAAATGTAAGATAAAGTTCAATATTAATAAAAAAATTTTGAAAAAGGTTAAAAAATAAAATGATTGAGAATTAGCGTAAAAGTGATTAATTATTGTAAAATAAGGCACTTTTCTAAAGCTTTTCAGAAAAAAGTGAAAATTGAAGTTAAAATCGGAACGAAATTTGGAACAAACTTTAAATTGATTTCTTGAGGTGTAAACCTTAAGATGAAACTTCTAAGACCTATGACTTCCTTTTGCCCACCCAATGATGCAAAATGTGTTGTTCTGAGGTGTCCGAACACCTGGAAAAATGGCATGGAAATCTTAAGTTATGACATTTCCTAAAAATAGGAGATAGCTCACACTATTATGCTTTCTGAATATATTCTTACGCAAACAGATTCCAAAAATTGCAAATCATGCACTTTTTAAAAGATAAATCTATAAAGCTTCAAATAAAAATAGTGTAAGGTTCCTAAAAAATCATTAAAAGGGTGAAAATATTTTTAAAATCAGGTTTCGTTGTATGATGCAAGGGATTCACGCAATGAATGATAAAAAATTCATTATGGAC
Organism: Adansonia grandidieri; assembly: GCA_038382065.1. NCBI lineage: Eukaryota > Viridiplantae > Streptophyta > Magnoliopsida > Malvales > Malvaceae > Adansonia > Adansonia grandidieri. Next base: position 14,660,479 of record JBBYHK010000015.1, on the reverse strand, counting down.
TTATTCAGACTCGAAAAATTGCATAGATATACTATTGGAAAGATAATTTGATGTAATTTAAATTAAAAATATTTAATAATTCCTAGAAAATCATTTCATAGGTCAAAATGGGATGTCATATACTATGGTTGTTAATTTCAAATGTTTCGAATAACGAGCGAAGAAAAATTTATAACTCATTCAAACAGACTTGAAAAATCACGAATAATAACTCATCGAAAAGCTAATCTGATATAATTTAATAGAAAAATACCTAAATTTTTTAGAAAATCATTTGATAAGTGAAAATATTTTTAAAACAATACCCATTGCTGCTTGCAGTAGTTGAAAACAGTGTAAAGGATGATTTTTCCATGCATGATCACCCTAACTGTTGCTTCTTTGGTAATGACCTTCATGACTTCATCAACACCCTAATATGGCATGTTAATAACCCTAATTCAAGCCCAAATAAATTGGCACTTGACTAATAAGATGGCCAGGGGGATGATTGAACAAAAATGGCTTAGAGCAATCTAAGAGCATAAGATGCTTCTAACACTTTTTCTTGGCATTTCCCTTGTCAAAGCATTTTTTAACCATTAAAGAAGCATTAAAATGCTTCCCTACTGGAGTTGTAATAGCCTCAAAACAATCCCAAACCATTCTGATAATGCTTTTTAATCACAACTAAATAAGGCTCAAACATAAAGCTCGATGTACACCAACCCAAAACAATTTAAAAAAAAAAAACTTTAAAATCAACTTATTATAGCCTCGACCAGCCCCTAATCTAAGCATAATCAACCAGCCCCTAATCTAAGCATAATCAAGTTCAACGTATCCCAAGTTCATGAAGGGAAAGAGTGGTGAAAACATAGACCAAGGTTAGCTCATTAATTGAGCTAATCATAACCTAATCTTGGGAGAGATTTTGAAAACCAATCTTAGCACTCAAAAAAACAAGCATTATATCAAACATTGTGGCAAACATTACCATGGCATAAAATAAAGCAAAAAAATGCATGGTCATGTCTTAACTTTAAGATTACGTGATCGAAATATTAAGCCATCAACATATATAATCACAAAGACATCATATAGAAACAAATGCATAAGCATGCGAAGATGAATGAGAAAATCAATTTTTTTTTTTGAAATTTATGCATGAAAATGATATGAGCATGAAAACATCAACATGGCATAGAAAAAAAATTGAAAAGAAGAAAAGCAGAAAAATATACCTTTTAAAGCTTTACAATACAAAAATTTTCACTTTCTCTTGATTTTCTTTTTGTTTCTTTTTTCTTCGCTTTTTGTTAGTGGTTGTGAGAGAAAAAAAATGAACAAATGCCTATGCTTTATTCACAATCTCAAAATTCCCTCTTAAAAGGGAAAATGGCCCTTATTTCATCTTTTTTCATACATTTCATGCATAAAATGATTCGCGATGGTCCTCTTGTCCTTGCTTTCTCCTATTGGCTAGTTTCCCTTTCAACTTTAGGACCGAAGAAGCCTTTGATTGGCATTTTTTACTATTCACAAAAATGCCTTTTTTCCTTCAATTATACCCCCATTCCAAAATCCCCAATTTTCCCACCATTCTTTTAATTTGGACCACTTCTTATCAAATTGAAAAATAAAGGCCCAAAGCATCGTGACAATATTTGGTCCAAAATCTTATAATTTTCAAGATTAGGCTAATTTTCCTTAACAATTTTTTTTAAGAAAAAGTTCAAGATATTAAGAATGTCGTGGCTCAAAATCCTATCATATTTTTTTATTTGAGACAATTTTCATCAAATTGAAATAAAACTAAAATGGGATAACAACACTTGGCCTAAAATGGCCCAACTCATATAGGGGATTGGATATAGATCATTGTAAAGGCTTGGCACAAAATTAGGTGTCTATACTAACATCATAAAGTAAAAAATAAATTAAAATGAACATTGATTGAACAAAAATTACACAATAAATGATAGTTAATTAAATTTTATTAACTATTTTCATACATTTTTAGTTTCTTACATTGCGTTATTAATTTTTAATCCTTCAAAACAATCTTATTACAAATTACGTAGGTTAGGACCATTATGAACTAATAAAATATATTAATATCAATCTTAAATGCTTAAGAATATCTGTTGCCTTATATTGTTCAAGTACAAGCAAAATATTAAATAAATATGAATTATATCATTAAAAAATAGCATTGGTACAAA